>CAVLJG010000003.1:94011539-94566262 GCA_963669975.1 Acanthoscelides obtectus | reverse complement strand
ACAAAATGTAATGAAGGTCCTACCAAAATGAAGATATAAACCTGAATTTCAATAATAAATTGACAAATAAATATCTGTATTTTGCGTTCATCGTCATGATATTCGAACACGCATTAATAATTTATTGAAACAAATGTTGTACAAAAACAAAATACCAAGAATTTTTTGTTTTTTCATACTGATAAGAACGTGTAAATAAGGTTTAATCTGTATCCTGCGTAATCTGAATGAAGAACGGTCGATTTTTGTGAAGTTAAATAAGAAAGTATTTTGCGAGTTTATGTTTTTAATTAATTAATAAAAATGGCAAGGAGCACCAGGGCAAAATTCGCGAGCGGCTTCTCGTTTGTATGCACGCCGATTTCCGAATAGGCACATACCACATCACGAAACATTTAGTTCAATTGTTTTACGTGCACGTGCTAGTGGAGATTTGCGTCCCAGACGTGGAGTGGATGGGGGTCGGGTTCGCCCGCAACGCGTTTTAAGTGCCGAATACCAAATTTTGGTTATTGTGGAAGAAAATACGGGAATAAGCACAAGGCAATTAGTCCAACAGGTCCCAGAAGTGTCACATACAACAGCTTGGCGCATATTACATGAGGGCCAACTGTACCCTTATCACGACCAGAGAGTCCAGGCGTTGCTACCTACAGACTAACTCCTAAGGGTAAGACATCGTTTTTCTTTAAACGTATGGACAGGTATTGTCGATGAGCGTCTAATTGGACCATTAATATTGCCAGATCGGATGGATGGCCACCAGTATTTGTAATTTCTTCGGAATGATCTGCCGGTCCATTTTGAAGATGGGCCATTGGCAGTCCGAGCTCGGATATGGTTTCTGCACGATTTTCGTGATTTTTTGAATCAGGTATACCAGATACGCTGAATCGGAAGGGGTGGACCAATTGCACGGTCTTCACGGTGCCCCGATCCAAGTCCTCTGGACGGGGATACTTAAAAACTGAGGTATACCGTACTCCAGTTCAGAATATTGAAGAATTGCGTGACCGAACCACAGTAGCTGCCGATAATTTGAGCCTTCAGGCACAGCAGAAAGGATGTGTATTTGAATTAGTGCGCCGAAATTGGATTAGATGTGCCCAAGCTTGCATTGCAGTCAATGGAAACAATTTTGAACAGCTTTTATAAGTAAGTGAACTGTTAAACTGTATTATTTATTATCTCGATTTCTGTAGGACTTTTCTTACCTTTTTTTTTGAGGAATCAACTTCTTTCGTAACAGTGCATATGTGGTTAAAATTTGTCGGATAAGTTGTGAAACACCCTGTATAATGGCTTTTAAGTTTTTATCCTATATAACTTCCTTTTTTTTAAATGCATCAGTCGGTTTAAGTCGTAGCGGAGTGCTAATGATATCCTTAGGGAGAAGGCACTATAAAGTTTTGTCCCAACACAGTTCAGTCGCCATCTGGTGTTGGAATATTTAATATATCAAGCACTCCACGCTTTTTACTCTGCATTGAATTGTTCTGTTAATAACTTAAATTTTATTATAATTTTATTTTGAGGTCATTAATTATTATTGATTGTTCGACCATCTACGACTGTAATATGAACTCTTTGTAATTAAACATTATTTTCTACTTTTCAGTTCGGTTTGCTATAAAAGCGTGTTTTTTTAGTTTTTTAAACTATTAGTTATATTTAATTTTTTTGTTTTTTAGTGATTTTCATTTGTGTGGATCCGTCAACAAACAAAACATACGCTAGCGGGGTGACATCACTACACGAGAATTTTAAGACCTGTGCATTCACCTAAAGTCACAGTGTGGCTCTTCAGATGGCCTGAAAACACTGAGACACTGAAAACTTCAATGTTGCGATCACCAAGGCATTCTGCGCGAAAACATTTGTCTGCCCTTGGCTTTCCGATCATTCTGTAAGGAGAACTCTTCATGATAATCTTCATTTAGATCCTTACAAATTGGCAATTGCGCAAGGAATTTCTCGACGTGACTCCAATTCTCGAATGAACGCATGGAGCGTCTTCTCGACGTCGCTCTTGACGACTCTATCGTTTTTTTTTAGTGATGAAGTCCATTTGCATTTTGTCAACTAACAAAACATACCCTACTGGACTGACAGCAATCCTCGAAAATTGCATTAGAGGCCTTTGCATTCACCTTGAGTTACAGTGTTGTGTGTAATTTCCTCAGCAGGAACTATACAATGGGTTTTATTAAGTTTTAAAAAAATTATGCTGCTGCACCCTGTAGTACTGATGGTTGGATAATGAATTTACATATTCTTCCCTTTGTCTCCCTTGATATTCATCGTGCTTTATCATATTACTTAAAGCCCCCAGTGCTTTACTGCCTTTTGCTACTTTTTTGAATGTCTTGTTGTCATTAATGGACGTTACATTGTTTCAAAAATGTCGTACAATGTAATTCGCAAAAATAGGGTATAATCCCCATACTTGTATGGACACTCAAACCACATGTACTGACAGAATCTTCTTTACTGTAAACGTTTCGATCACAATGGTGATCTTCGGTACAATGACAATATACAAGATGTTTTCAAAGTTGAGTCATTTATTTTAACTGCTTGTAAGACTCGTCAAAAGGAGTTGATACACCAAAAATCACCTATATAAAAGATGCCTAATAAAAGAAATAGTGAAAGAATAAAAAATTTCCAAAATAAGAATGTTATACACATATTTTTTGATATTCTCGACCTCTGCCTTGTAAAATTTTACCGTTTTTGTTTACTACTGCTATCTTTTATCTAAATTTGGCAAACTTTTTGTGTTATTCAGTCTTTTAATAGTGCGTATACTTTGATTTGGCTGATTATTGTTTTGTGCGGAAAATGGTCCATGTTAATGGAAAACAATAAACTAGTGGACATAGTACCAACATATGGAGAGTGCCAACAAAATGCAGCCGCAGGATGCAGGGAAGGTTTCTCTTAAGAACTCATCCGGCCCCACGTATGTTTGTAAAATTAGTTATAAGTTCACGTTGGAAGCCCTGCTCAACCTGAAATTGAGGAAGACATTTTAGAAATGGTAGTACACGATCCAACAATGAGTGCTAGAGCTATAGCTGCTCAAGTTGAACTTTCTCATAGTAAAGTGTGGAAGGCAATTCGACAAGAACAGTATTATCCTTATCTACTTACACGAAATGGAGCGCACAACTTCCACAACAATCATGTTTAGGCAGTAGAAAATCCGCGTGCTGTAAAAAGGACTCATTTTCAACATAGATTTTCATTAAATGTTCGGGTTGGAGTGGTAAATGGCATGCTTGTTGGACCCTACTTTTTTCCACCTCGACTTACCGGTGAAATTTATTTAGAGTTTCTTGTTCAAAATCTGCCACCATTATTAAATGTTACTCTAAATGTGAGACAGAATATGTGGTTCCTACATGATGGGGCTCCAGCAAATTTGAGACGAGAAGTTCATGAATATCTAAACAAAGAGTTTTCGAATAGATGGATAGGGCGCAATGGACCCATTTCTTGGCCTGCTCGCTCCCCAGATTTAACGCCTTGCGTTTTTCTTCTGTGGGGCTATTTGAAAGAGTTGGTGTATCATGATTGAGCAGTAAATACTATGGAAGAACTTCAACAGCGCACTGAAAATGCTTGTGATTTAATTTGTGGACGCCATAATTTTATTTTCGTAGCTTGTAAAGAGTCGTGGATTCGCCGAGAAAGATTTTGCGTTAATCGAACAAATGGGGACAATTTTGAACAGTTTTTGTAAAAACGGTATCCATTTAACTTGATAATGATCTTTTTTAAATAATTTTTAATAATGTAAAGTAACTTTCTTATTATGCAACTTTTATATGGGTGATTTTTGGTATATCAACTTCTTTTGACGAGTTCTACAAGCTGTATACGATTTATTTGTCTTCCAGGTGACAATTCGTTTGTATTTTTTTTTCAATATCACACTCCTAAACACTATGTTACTACAATACTCTGAAAGTCCCATAACATGCTGAACTTGCGCGACATCATCATTCCGAATTTGAAAAAGGCACCAGGCAAAACCAGCATAGCCTAGGACCGCCTGGGGTAGGCGTTTTCGTTCTCAAAAAAAGGACGTCCAGTCCAAAACGACAAACGAGCATGAGGCTATCTATCATTTTGATATACCAGATACGTCACCCTCGTCCATCGTTCTGAAAACGGCAAAACTCTCCAAAAAACGTGGTCCATTAGTTAGATTGGAGAATATCAATTACATCTTTCTTTCAAGTGTTTTCAACCAAATTCTGTCTCAGTCCACAGAAGAACTAGAAAGAAAATTTTTGTTTAATTTTACATAAACTATAGGCTGATTTCTTTACCATTATGCCTAATTTCGGCTTGCTAGCATGACCAATTCAAAAAATAAAATTTTGGGGGAACTTTTTGAAAAGTACTCTATGTTAGACGGTGAGTGCGCAATGACTTGTGCCTGTAACTTGTAACATAACATGTTTATCACTGACGTTCATTACTTTTGTCTCGCAATTGATATTAAAATTCGTTCCGACTACGATTTACGACATCGTTTCCAATATAAAACTTTGCAACGTTCTGCAGTCCATATGTTGTGCAACATCCAATCACACACAATCGCCTGCAATCGAAATAAAATGGAAATACCTAATATATTTGTATATACTGGCTTATGAGTGTGTTCTTTGATAATCTGAGAAAAAGATTTCCATTAGATCACTTACTATAAAACCACTTCAAGTCTGAAAAAAGTTTTAACTGATACTTGGACATTTTTAGGCAATATTTGCAGCAAAATATCATTTCTTTTGCGACTTTCATAAACAATGTAGCACTCCGACTAAAACATTTTAGTAATGTAGCTTTCGTTCACGGACACCTGTTTCGTGCTATTTGGCAACTCATCAGCAAGTTGTTGGCTTGGAGTCAGGTAGGACAACGAACGAAGCTGGGCAACTATCCTTTATCCAGGATATACAGTTCTAACCGACAGTTTTCACTTTCGCAGTTGTCGATTCTGGTAATAGATGGCACTTTGTGCTATCTTGTATCGATAAAACATTTTGGTTATTCGTGTTGTAAATCTCAATTAATGAAAGTTTAGAACGACCTATTTTTGCTTCCTAGAACGGCGAAATTCGATTCAAAATCCAAAAATCCGTTCAAAAAACAACCATACCGACACCTTCTTTTTTCAAAGTTTAAATGCTTCTACTTATCACTAACACTTGTGCGATCATTCAAAATATAATAAAAAATAAATAAATATCTAATTTCAAAGTGACTTCATACCAGTACTGGTTTAATATTAATGGTATTTGTGGAGTTGTGCTTTATGCTTCATTAAGTTTGAGCAATTGGTAAAACATTTATTAAATCACCCGAATCTTGATAACAGCGAAACACATGAGTAATTTACATGATGTTTTTTTAATAGCTTTCAAAATTCTAAGACATCTATGTAATTAATAGCACATACAGTGCTCTTCAAAATGGTTCCCATACATACTTTTTGCGGTAAAGTTATCAAGTTGAAAATCAGGATACTATATTTCATCGCGAAAATGACAGTAGAAAATTTGAATGGATGATACCCTCGTAACAGATATTACTGTTGTTAAAATGGTGGAAAAACGGAGCATGAATCCTTTATTTTCTAGTAGAGATGACAAAATAGAGATTGAAAGGTTATTATTGATAATTCTTATCTCTAATATCTCATATCCCACAGTAAACTGTTCTGATACACAATATATATCAATTTATCGTTGTCCATGGTGAAATAGCTAAATACAAAAAAAATCCATAGTCACCGTAGCCTTAGATGTATGTTTTACACTCCCATATAGCAGAAAGCGTCACTCAGAAAAATGTATAAATCAAAGCATTTTCGAAAATGAATCGATAATTTCTGAAGCCGTCATTCTTTTCTGAGGCATGTACGGTTCTGGTAATAAAACATCGCAATACTTATTGGCTTTATTGAAGAAAATATATACAGGGTGGCGCATCGAAAACGAAACAGACGTATTTACTGGCAGCTCAGTTTTTTTTGAAAAACGCTCAGACCCGTCGATTTTGTTTTCGAGGGGGACACGAGTATGGCAAAAAATCACGATAGCACATGCAGCCCCCTAAGCGGGGGTGACACCACCCCCAAAATCTTGAATGGAAAGGGGGGTCGATTGATACCTTATTTTAAAGGTCTTTCAATTCCCTTTATAATGATATAAAATTAATGTACTTCAGTTGAGTAGTTTTGAAGATTTATTGATTTAAAGCTTAAATAAAACTAATACATCATCATTAGTGGAGATCAATACATTTGGCAGCAAAGTAATTTAAAAATGAAGAATGAACTGACCCGTTAGGCAAGTAAATGTTGAAAATGGCCACCATGACTCTCCATGCAATAATAAAGATTTTGCTCAAAACGTTGCCGCATATTTTGCTATATTTGAGGAGTAATTTGAAGGCACTCATTCACAATTCTTTGTCGCAGGTCTTCTAATGATGTTGGCTGAGTAGCATAGATTTTGCTTTTTAAATGACCCCACATAAAGAAATCCAAAGGTGATAAATCTGGCGATCTTGGGGGCCGTTCAATGGCACCTCTTCTACCAATCCATCGATCTGGAAACGTCTGATCTAAATATTGTCGAACACGTAATGCGTAATGTGGGGGGGCACCATCCTGTTGGAACATCAACCTATTTGCAATGTACCGCCGATCATTCTGATTTTCAATTATGGCTGTTAATGCAGGATCTATGGCGTCTTCCAGTAATTCCAAATATATTTCACCGGTCAAATTTCCAGGTAAGAAAAAAGGACCAACTAAATGATCTCCAAAAATACCAGCCCAAACATTTAATTTTTGTGGCTGCTGTGTATGAACCTCATGATAAATTCTGGGATTAGAATCGGACCAATATAGGCAGTTATGACGATTTACTACGCCATTTAAGAAAAAGGAACATTCGTCGGAAAAGCAAGTGTTGAATAGAAAATGTTCATCGTTTATAATTCGTTCACTCATTTCTTCACAAAATTGTAATCGCCGATCAAAATCGTCTTCATTAAGTTCTTGTACCAGGTGAACTTTATATGGATGAAAACTATGGGCCTTTAGAATCCGTTGGACAGTACGTCGACTAACACCACACACAGTCTCCAATTTGCCGGTACTTAACGTAGGATCTACATAAACTTGCCCTAAAACCCCCACTTCTATTGCTTCGTTCCTTATGGGATTTTCAATGTTGCGTTTTTTATTGGCGACTGATCCAGTTTCCTGAAATTTAGCTACAAGTTCTAGAACATATTTCCGATGCACGTTACTGTTCTCATGTCGCTCATTAAATATTTCTGCTGTTCTATTAGCGCACTGATTATTTCCGAAAAATATTTCGATAATTTCAACTCTTTCTGCTGTGGAATATACCATGGTTAATTTATGTAATAAGGCGTCACAAGTTATTTTAGCAACAAAGTTTGGTCAAATCAATCGCAAACAATGTACTAAATTCCTATTTAAAATAAGTACGAGATATTTCCTTATCTTTCTTCAAGAAATAACTTTATTGCCACAAAAAACGCTCCAATAGCTATTTTCAACAACAAAATGATAAACAAACCATGGGCGTAGTGAAGAAAAGCATTTACTTATTAAGTAAATTCTTTTAGTCAAATTTCTTCTGAAAGTAGTACAAACTAATCTGATGTACCTATTAAAGTCTACTTTAAGCTTTAAATCAATAAATCTTCAAAACTACTGAACTGAAGTACATTAATTTTATATCATTATAAAGGGAATTAAAAGACCTTTAAAATAACTTATCACTCGACCCCCCTTTCCATTTAAGATTTTAGGGTTTGTGTCACCTCCGCCCAGGGGGCTGCACGTGTTAACGTGATTTTTTGCCAAACTTGTGTCCCCCTCGAAAACAAAATCGACAGGTCTGAGCGTTTTTCCAAAAAAAAACTGAGCTGCCAGTAAATGTATCTGTGTTGTTTTCGATGCGCCACCCTGTATAGTAAAAAACTATACATATTTGGAATAGGAATAAAAAGACACATTCACATACTTATGAAATGCCAGATTCCGAGAAACATTTTCAAAATTATACTATACAATAAAGTTAATTTTTAAAATAAACTGACTAAATTTAATAGATCGCATCCATAGCAACCGTAGCAGTAGAGGTACGTTGTACATTACCATATTCCAGAAAGCGTCACCCTGAAAACTGTATAATTCAAATCATTTTCGAAAGTAAATTGATAATTCCTGGATGACTCATTTATTTTCTGGCGCATGTACGGTTCTGGTAATAAAACATCGCCATACTATTTGGATTTGTTGAGGAAAATATATATAGTAAAAAACTATGTTTGGAATAGGAATACAAAGACATTCACATACTTATAAAATCTCCGATTCCCTGGAAGATTTTCAAAATTATACTGTACACTAAAGTCAATTTTTGGAAATAAACTAAATAGATAAAGTTGATTCAAGCGATAATTATGAGATGATTTTTTGACGAAAACTAACAAACTAACAGGCTTTCAATGCAAAAAAATAGAAGCATACCAACACCACATACTGGCTATTTTGTCTTAGTTTGTCCTGTAAAATTAAACATCCGACAAAAAGTGTACACTGATACCAACTGGTTGCTAAACAACAGTTCAGAGAACCTAAGCAGTTTCCTCAGCAACTTTAGAAAAGTATTTCATTGGTTCTTGAATTCGCTGATTTTGGCAAAACTTCTCGTGAGTACAGCTTCTTTGAAAACCTTTGGCCTTTTTTTGTTAAATGTGTTCAATAAGCTACTCTTTAGGCTAGGCTCTCCTTTTTATAAAAAAACGTCCGATACCCCACCTAATCAATAATAATATTATTGTTTACTATCTCAAAAAAGCTTGCACTTGAGCTTGTTAATATTTCTTTGGTTCTCCAATATTACTGACATTATGGCCCATCCTTCGTGGAACCTCGAGTACCATCATGTTTCGCTGCAAAAGATCATTCATTGAACTTTATAAAAGCAATTGTTTATGGTCTTGACCTTTGCAAACGCAGTTTACATATTTCTACAAACAGTCTGGCAAAACCGTGCCCCAACCCGAGTTTTATTTCTATAGACAACAATGTAGGACATGACTTTATTCCATACATTAACAATGGTTGAATGCCATTTTATAGTAAATGTTTGCGTTGAATGGGTAGATACATATTTACTTACTACTTACTGCGCTGTAAATTTGTTCCCTACAAATATAATCGATATTGAGATAAAAATACGATAATAATATGTGAATAGAGTTAACGCGATCAAACAAAAGCGAAATATTGCCTGCAAGCATGGTATCTATCTGGAATATGAAAACAAGTATATTGTTTCGGTATTTCTCACCATTTATACAAGGAGATATTATGTTTTTTGGGTGTTATATAACATGTTGTATACATCACGACAAAACATGTATGTCGGTCTGTCTGTCCGTTAATACTTTCCCTACAAATATCTGTCATGGAAACAGAAGTATGAAAATGAGAGAGGTTTATTTTATATAGTTTGATATGTCGAGGTCGTAGATTCATCGTACCTAAGTGAACCTACTTAGTCACGATTCGATTCTCCCTTTCTAAGCGACTTGACTCATCACTTTGCTTTGAAACCTCCAACCAAGGCGTAGGAAGTATAGAGTCAATCTGCTTGACGCCATTTTTTCATACTGGAGCAGCTATGAATCTAAATACCGAGATACCTGGACCATCTTTAGATTAGAGAACCAGTAGAGACTCGCGTGAATGCTGTCTAAGAACGAAATAACTGGCAACCAGAAACAAGATAACCTTGTCAGGGGTCAAAGGAAGTGAAAAGGGATAGGAAGTAGCGTCATAATCTGCGGCTAAATGTCGCAGAGCCCTTTCCTTTCACTGGCGTTTGTAGAAAAAAGTCTGGAGGGTAGGTACCCAGCAAGATGACCACGGATTGATTACACTTATATTTACTTTTCGGCTACACTTTTTGATCTCGACTTTTTCGAATACTCATTTTTACTGGAATGCTCATTTTTCTCATTATTTTGAGATGTTTCACAATGCAGGGAGACGCTCAGGTTTTCCAATAAATAAAATAAATAATCGATATTTGGTGTATGGCCGCTTCCCCCTCTCTTTCTCTCATTTTTTTCAGGAGTACCTACTAGTAAAGCATACACCCTAAAGTCTCTTTAATTTTTCCAGGCGCCGGCACTCGCTCTCAGAAGCGCTGCTTAAGTTTAGCACCCCGCGCTCCTATCGTCAATTTATAACAATTCTATTTTTTACTAATTTTTCCTTCCAAAATTCTTGCTTTGTCTTCAAACATCACAAAAGGTATAATACCATTGTAAAAAAGTCCTATACGCTTCACGGTTTGCATGTAATGGCAGTCAAAACACAAGAACTTACTTCAAAAATTAGTAACAAAAATCTTTATCAACAATATATGAATGCTCCCATAATTATGCTACTTTTTATTTGAAGTAAGGACTAAAACTTTCAATACCACATAATACTAATACTACATTTTACGATAAAAATCCCATTTTTGAATATAGCTAAAGATTTACTTCGCAGGATTACTTCCAAGATGCAATATCAAAAATTCAAAAACTTTCGGATAGTATCTAACCCCCGAGGTGAAAAAAGCATAATAATAATACTTTTTAATTGGAGGAAAATTTCGCCATGTTTATTAAAATTTAGCAATTATGGTTGAAGTTTGATCAAAATTGACCGAACTGCAATACATTTCAGCACATTATTCAAGCATATACAGTAAACATACATATTATTGTGAATATTTGTCAAGTGACCTATGAAAACAATTGAATAATTTGACAGTATGCCATTAATTAAATTTGACATTAATTGACATCTTACTAATTCTGCAAGACAAAACAGGATAGGTAATCGACAGCGATGGAAAGTACCCAAAACGAAACAGTTCCAAGACAAGATAAGGATAATAGTGTGGATCCTCCTGCTATCCATATAGAATTAAATAACAGGCAACTGATGTGCTTTCAAGAGCTCAGAGAGTTATGTCACAATCTTATACAGATAGACGCCGAATTGACTGGTGTTCAACTGAAAGGCTCAGAAGCAGCTGTAATTATGAAGAATGCGAACAATTCCTTGAGAAAATCTGCGGATTCGTCGACAAGTGAGCGTGTATAGTTATATTTTTAACAGAATTATATATCTAGTAGTTTTAGTTTGTAAATATGCGTAACGTTTTTGAGTTTGTGTTACATAATTTAGTGAAGATTGTTAGCGATTAAAATAAAACTCACGCACTGGGTTATTTAATTTTGTCAATTTAAACAAGTCTATATCGGTTTGTATCGCAAATAAAAAATCACGGGAATAATTTTCACAATTCATTCATGATCTCAGTGTACTGTGGGTCCTTTCGAGAACGGCTGGTATAACAATTCAACAAACGCTTACTCAGTTTATTCCCACAATCAAAAGAACATATTTAATTGTTGAAATGTAGAAGGTAGATTAAGAGATTAGCTGATATAACTACACAGTGGCACAAAATAAACGTCATAGTTATCTTATCCATAACCATAACGTCTGTTTTTAACAAATTTACCTACTAATATTTATTTTAGTATTTAGGAGAAGAGGGTTCCGAGTTTGATATAAAGAGTTGCATCACAGAGCCCTGGAATTAACATCGAAGAAATTTATTTTAAAATCTGGGGTTTGTTGCCTTTTTTTTTAGCGTGCACATCGCCGCTACTTCATCTTAGGGCTTGGAACAAGGGCGCACGCGGAAATTTTTCTCAGAGGAAAGGGGGGAGGGGTGATCAGCGGCAAACAACCAATTCGAATAGATTAGAAATTATTATATGTTTACATTGCATTGTTTGCCTCCAAAATTGCGTAGTTTTAGTGCATACTTTTGACTCATTTGTCTACCAATGCCAACCAAAGTGACAGTGTTGTTTAAACATAATAATAACAACACTTACTGGTGGAAATATAGTCGAAATCACGAAAGTTAACGATTATGTCATCATTTTAGTCTGTAGTAAAGACAAACGACAGCGATTTGTGAATATATTTAATGAAGTTTCTGATATGTTAGACAGAGACAAACAGAATTTTATTGTCTAAACAAACTGTACTGCTAATTTGCATGTATCCGACAAAGATGTTTTCATGTTGCATGATCGATCATATTTGAAAGATGAATAGTTAGGTTATGTTAAAGCAGGTTATGTGTTATGTTGTTTTCGTCTTTGGTGTTCCTGTCTTAGGGTAGTCTACTCATAACTGTTTTTTCAAAACAAAAACTCCCCATTAAAATTATTATTAAGGTATCACTCAAAACGATGAAATAAAATGAAACTAAAAATAATCAGTGAAATAACCTAACTTCGCAAAATCATAATATAAATTTTTTGTCAGTATGTTCCTGACATCGTGATTTTATCATTGACGTACGTTCATTGATTACTTCTGTACAATTTAGGGTATGACGTAATAGTCATCTTTCGTGATTTTGACTATATCTACCTTCATTAGGCTAGTACCGTTCTTTGCAAATTATGTAAACCTACCATGTCTTGAAATCGTCTTACAATACAATTATCTGCAAGCACATGCACTTTTAAATAATAACACTAAAAATACGAATTTAGTGATAGATCTGTCAAAAAATTGACGAATGTCAAGTGCACTTTGATCCTCACTGCAGGGCTGCGTCCGTTAAATTGTTACAGAGTGTACTTCTGAAACGTCAAAAGTGTGCTTGTTCATTGTTTGTTTATTTCATTTGGTTATCAAAAACTGCCCAAAATTGGCAAAATTTTTCATGTTAAATGCTACCCTGTATTTCTAGGGTCTCTTATAATTATTACAATGGTTGCAAAAAACGTGGTTAGAAATTATTCGGCTGTCATCAAGTGTCATTACAAGAATTTATTCGTTCTAAAAATAAAGTTTCACAGTATTCCAGTGTAAAATTTCATCTGTCAATCTACATTCCAATAGTATGTATGGTATTACATTACCGAGTGATTTACAAACGCACCCCAGACTATGAGAATCCTTCTAAATATTCGAATTCATTGGTACTGATCGATAGGTTATTGATTTATTCGAAAATTTGCAAGCCAGTCGCTAATTTACATGCTGGAAGTAGCGTATTTTCTCGGGTGGCCAAATCCTAAGGGTCCTCAAAATTGTCAACAAAATCATGCTAAATATTCAAATTTTAAGGTCCAACGACGTTTACGCGAAACAATAATCAAATTCAAGCGGATAACCAAATGGAAATGGTATTTACCATTTTGGGTTGGTATTTACCAATCCGTTCAAGCGAGTGTAGTTATCAGTTTGGTTATAAGATCCGTGACGTCACGAATCAGCTGTTATATGTCATAGTTATCACCGCAAAATTGTGGTATTTACCCAACTCAAGAGTAGTTTTATATTTCTGGTTATTATTTGAAATGTGTCAAGTTAGAATTTTGCCGGGTATTGGATATTGTTATTGTACTTCAGCTTCATTTTTGAGAAAAATGATACAGGCTGACTTCAGTTTTACCATAAAGTGGAGCACCTTATTAGTTATACTCATTAAGGTTGTTGGGGACACTTTAAATGTAGTTCCTATGCTTAACAAAGTATCCTGTGTAGCCATATACCACAAGAATATTAAAATATGGCCATATAAACTCACTAGATGATATCCACCTGTATACGGTTTTGCTAATTTCTTTTTTCATCATTTCTGCTGAATCAATAAATGTTTTCTTTGACATGAGGAAAAATTTAGAGAATTGAAAGTTATCATAGCTACAAAGCCATGGTTCCATCATTAAAAAAAATATCTGAAAAAAACATTTCTCCCATGAATATTATGAAAGGTATCTTATTTAAACTTTCCATATACCGTTGTAGACGAAAAAGCACCGATTATTAAGTGATAATAAAAATAATCAGAGATTATATACGCGCTTTTCTAAAATAAACAACTTGCAACAAAACCGCGGTTAAAACCAACGCGTTTAAGCGATTCGTGTAACTGACGTCATCAACCCGTGTGTCATCTTGAACCATATTATAACCGCGGCACATAACACAGAAATTTTGGTTATTCGCTTGGATTTGATTAATAATGCTGTAACATTTTTTAATGATAGATGTCAAAAGCTATAAAAAAAGGCTCTGTTAACAAGGTTAAGGGATATATGAATATGTCAAGACAATATTCGTAATGAAATCGCAGCCATAACTTTCAATATCTTGCTAAACGTGATGAAAAACGCTATGGAAGAGTCAGAGTAGGAAACACAGAATGTAGTCTACATTTACTTTATTTCCGAGTAATATAGCATGATTTTAAAACAATTCAATTATCCCTAAGATACTCGTAAGGTTATGAAGGATTTGAACCATAACATTTTGTGCCACCTTGTAGATGCATTCAGCGAAACTGTGTGATCTTCTTTTTCACCGAATTTTCCTAGACGAGTTTAAAGTTTCACAATACGCATGAGAATGTGTAAGGGTTTCAAGTGAAAATGGTAACTTGTATTACACTCTTGTTGCGCCATACAGTTCAACATTACATACAAGCGGAGGTACATGTATATGTAAAACAGATATGACAAAATAATGTTCATAACTGTGGTTGTGAGTCGCATGCTTTGTGTTACATAAGTTGTGGAATAGTGGGGCTTTTAACTACTATGCTGTTTTAAGCAGCGACTGTCTGACCAGGCGCCTGGAGGTGATCAATGCTTGGTGAAACAATCTGGTACAGTTTAAATCTTTCATGACATAGTACTGCACCTTGACTAACTTGGCTTCGATGGATGACCGAGTTCTACCAAAGATCTGTCCATTTCGGCTGGTCGGAGTCTTAATCTTGCACGAGCACATCTCATCAATCGCCGCAGCTACTGGGAAAAAGTATTCTATTTGTTTAGGGCTGAAAAGTACGTTTCTCCACATAACCTCGCTCTGTACAAGGCCCAGAAAGGACCTAGCCTCGAGTACTGCCCACATGTTTGGTGTACGGCCGTCCCGACTATATTATTTATTATTAGGAGGGCTGTCTGAATGATCGACCGTCGGCGATATAGCTCTCTTCTACCATTTCAACTTGCTTTGCTCCTTAGAGCTCTCCTCCATGATGCCGCCGCGCGATGAGCCTGCCAGACAGACTCGCCTGACTTCGGCCTCCCATCCTAACAGTGTCGAACTTCTTACATCCAGAACTGGTCGGTACGACCGCGCCTTTGTCCTAGGGTATCGAGATTGTGGAACAGTCTGCTTGAGAATGATTCTTTCACCAGTTCTACTATAACCTTGGGCAGTCTCTATGCTCCTCTTAGCAGCTGCGGTGCCCTGGTATTTAGGTTTCTGCCTTCGCGGTTGCTTCTGTATGAAAACAATGCCAAGCTTTACGAAAGTCCGAATATAAACTCAACTTGAACTTTTGGTGGATATTTCTGTTATCTGTTCAATGTTCAAGAGTTATCAACAAAAAGTTCGACCTGAATTCTATTCAAGTATCTAGTAAAAAAACTACATTCCATGACAAATTTGTCCGCCAGGATAAAAGGCATCATACTGAAAATCGCACACTTCAGTTGTACAGTAGCTGCCACTTTGGTATGCATTGGTAGACAAATGACTCAAATGTGTGCACTAAAATTCCGCAATTTTGGCGACAAATAATGCAATGTAAACATAATATAGGCTTGGCTTCTAGTCTATTAGATTTCGTTGGTACTACCCAACGAACTACCATACTAGAGACTTTTTATTGGTCCAGACTATTACGAATTGTGTGATGCGTATTATGGTCATATCACAGAAAGGATTATGTAACTTATTCGTTTTGAGGAGAAATCTCATTCGGTCATTTGGTAATGCTCAACGCGCACATTGTTGTTCTTGGTATTACAAAGACTTTCAATCATCATTGGCCTCGTAAGTATTGATTCCATCTAATATCTTCGCGGGTGTTCCACAAAGATTGGTTGTAGGCCTATTGTTTGTGTTTTTCTTTAATTACAGGTTTTACCTTTGTTATTAAATTGCTCAAGTACAAAACGTGTATATGGTTTTTTTAAATGCATTTATATGTCCATCTAACCGCAAAATTTTTACATAATAAGTCTGATGAATTATACCTGACTCTCGGTTTGATTTTGTTACAACTTAGATCCTAAAAAATCGAAGCGGATAGACAACTTTTTATTATATGGATATTTATATTCACCTCGGGAACTATAACATGAAAACGTATAGTTAAGAAACTAATGCGAATCGCACATAGCGGTCAATTTTAATGAATTTGAATCGCAAAACTCCAATTAATCGCAATATATCTCTTCATACCGTAGACTGGTGCTGTCCCTGCTCGTTTCTATTCCACTTTCCCCTCATTTTTCTTTCAACTGCTCTGATTGTGGATACCGCTACGACACTTCACATACAAAACAGAAAAACGCTCGTCGTCCCTCGCCGACGTCATCCTCACAAGGGGCGCATCGAGCCACCCATGGAAACAAACGACACAAATCGCACGCTCCGCGGCTTACTACGATTTAAAGCGACACGCGACGCGGGCAAAGTCACGCACCATCAACAGTCGCTTGTTTTCTGCCCATAACCATGGAAACGACAAACTGAGTACCTGTCGCGTCGACGATAACTAGACGCGACGGTGTGGTTACCTGTGATAACGTAACGAAAGCAACGTACTCGTGCTCACCTGGATCTACAGGGGGATTCGTTCTTAGGTGAACTATTATAGGAGCCCCACAGGGATCACTTGTGCCATTTTACCGTTAAATCTACCTCAGTGCCGGATGCTCCGGTGTTCGATTTTCGTCCGCCGGCGCGCATGACGTCACGCTGAGAGTGATTATTAGGTTTTGATAATCCACTCTCACTAAGATGGTCTATCCAGGAGTAAGTTTCATTTGAGGAACTTTTCAACCTTTCGTCCTGTAATTTATGGCAAAAAGTGCCGGCCAAATTTTTCAGCCCATCTATTTCTTCCACTAAAACTTCCTCGTGATTTTCAGCTGATGCTTTAGGTGCATTCAGTTTATTCATTAATGATGCGGTTAGTGGAATGTCTGGAGTATCTACGATGCAATACTCTGAGTATGCGCCTTCGTTTCGCCCCAGAATATATGACCTTATTCTATACTTAAGCTCTAGGGGATAAGTTGAGCCCTTTGCCTTTTTTTATGTTTCAAATTGACCTTATAGGAACTTTTACATAAGTGCTTCGAGCAAACCCTAACGCTTTTTTCATTGACTTTGATTTTTTTTTTGTATGATGTAGCCATTTTTTGCTAAGGATTGGGTCTTGAGGAAAACTGTGGAACTTCATGTCTTTGCAAGGATTCCATTTAGATTGGTTGTCGGAATTACATCCCACAACAGCACACCGCATTTTTATCAATTTACTAACATCACAGGGTATATAACAAGCAGTGTTGCCAGAGCCCACATTGAAAATTCCGCTACTAATATCGAAAAACTCCGCTACTTTCCGCTACCCGGGGGAATTATGCGCATCATAATACAAGGGGCATTTAGTATACAGGTTGTGTCAAAAAAGAAAAACTAAAACCAAACAGCGTGATAAAATATAACATAAGAAACTGTAATAAAAAAAACATTTAACTATAAAAACCAATAGAATATTACAAATAACTGTCAAACAACAGAACATTTATCACGCAGTCATATTAAAAAAATATCACAGGAAACAAAATAATAAAAAGCGTATGACTAAAGGACATTTCTGTTTTGCATAAAAAAATTAAGTTTTTGAGTTACTTAAACTCAGTCACTGTCTGTATCAGATTCTTCTTGTTGCATTTATGTTCTCTCTATACTATAACGTATAAATTATTTTTGTATTTTTTTAAATGTTTTTCACCAAACTCGAAGTCTAAGCAGCAACATTTTTATGAATTGTATCCAGTTTGATAAGTATCGCGAGCAAAGTTGAAGGTAAAATACGATTCCTTTTCATTGTTTTGATTATCTCCATATATGAGAATGTCCACTCGACACCTGCATTACCATGTGGCAAATGTTAAAATTATTAGACATACTTTTTAAATACACTTCACAGGTTGTGTTCTTACCACCTACTACCATGTATACGTGTCTCCATTGAATAAGAATTACCGACCGGTGGTTACCACTGTCGATTGGAAAGATATCTGTATTTAGATTTAGTTACTAACTGCACTCAATTTTTTTTTCTTGTAAAAATATCCATCATGCGTACCTAAATTGCAAAATTCCGCTACTTTTAACAAAAAATCCAATTCCGCCGCTACGCCGCTACCACTTTAAAATTCCGCTACCAGTAGCGGAATTCCGCTACTTCTGGCAACACTGATAACAAGTCACAAACACACCAAAAATCACCAACAAATCGCACTATATAGTATTAACCACGATAACGTAGTAACGTTACGACAATCCTACCGCTGCTAACCACGAGCCGACAACTCTCTGGGTGACGTCACGAAGCTCCGCCCACATGCGCAACATAATATCTTCTGTATGTGTATCGTGAATCTACCTAATATGAAGTTAGTCTTGATGCAACGTGCTTGTGGCCACCTAGATCTACAGGGATCTTACGTAAATTGGTATGGAGAAACGATAAGGGTCAGTTTTAGAGCAATTCTACTGTGAGCTAGAGAATATATTGGTTTATAATTAAAAAAATACTGCCATGCAATTACACAGGGTGTTCTAGAGGTGATTTCTATTGAAAATGAAGCATCAGATGGTCAGATTTTATTTTTTAAAGATTGTATCATCTAGATGTTCCGCATTTGATTGCACTCATTTTTGATATCTGTTGAGAAGGTAAAGCATTCCAGCTTCAATTTAGCTCATTTCGTGACTAGTATTTCCTTCCAGGTCAGCGATTTTCTCGAAGTATTTACATAAACTTTGCTCTTAAAACTCACAGAGAATCGATGGGTGTCAAATCTTATTATCGCGCTGGCCATGGGACATCATCAAATCATTTTCTTTGAAAATGCGGTGGGCAAATTATTTTATACATCATCTTAGACAACTGTTGTGTTACATGTTGCGTGCAGTTCATTGGCATGGTTTAAGCAAGATGAAGACACTTGCCACGCTCCAAGGGTCACTATGGACCAACTTCCTGAGCTCTTTCCACTAAATTTGGATAATCGGTTTGGCAAAGCCACCAAGAATACTAAAATTTATCGCCGTGGATGTTTTCCTGTGGACGTACCTCAAGAGCAAACCTTATGTTAAGGATGAATCCTTAAGAATATAAACGACAGGTGTTACTCAAATTATGAAAAAATAACGGCTCTGGATGAACTTTTGCAACAGATTGTAGTCAGTAATATCACATAGGCTATTCTTTATCCCGGGAAATAACTTTGAAGTATTTATTTCACGAGCCCAATCAGCTTTATGGAATTTGTCATGAGGTATCTAGCCGTTCTAGCGCGGAAGCGTTCAGTCGCTGGTCCGACCGAAATGAGTAAGGGCATACAAATACGGCATTTGCATTTCGACATTCTTTTTCGTTACGTGATTGTCTTGATTTTGATTTGATTGGTGTTTTGTTTTACTCCAAGTATAATACTATGAATAAGTAAATAACATACGCCACAGAGGCTGTGAGGTACTTCAAGTATTATTTATTGTGATTCTGAATATAAACTTGACATTAATTTATTTATTTATCAAATTAGGGACATCAATCAGAGATATCCAAAATAGACACCACAGTATAGTTAAACACACTAAGTTGTAATCACTGTTATTGATAATTTATATGTATGAAAATACAATGATATATTGTTCAATTCAGTATCGAAAATCATAAAACAGAGAATGGGAACGTAACTTACTAGGGAGTGACCAAAATTCTGTTTTTTATGAAGTATTTAAACTTTAACATTTCACAAGCAAAAATATATGAAAATTTACCATAGTTATTGAAGGATGTACAGTGTCTAGAATTCACTCTTATCCGTATATATACTAATATTAATCTTCTATGCAAGGTAAAAGCATTCAATTTGATTGTTCAAGATTCTGTGAAGAAAACATAAATCAGATAGCAAGAGGTAAGATTTTGAAATGTTCCATTACCAAGCTTCAGAACTTATGTTGTACAGACTCAATCCTCCTTGTAGACCTCGTACTGTAGGTTTCAAATAATAGACGTGAAAGATATTGCGATATTACTATGTAATAATGTAATGATAACAATGTAGCAGGGCTGTGAAGCATCTAGACTGACTTCTAATAAAGCCAACATCTTATTCGTTTTATTTATGGTTTCATCTATATGGCTATTAAAGCTCCATTTCATATCTAGTGTTACTCCCAGGTCCTGAAGATTGCTCACCGAATTAATTTTGACATACTCTATCTAATACGCATACTGGAATATAGGTTACCTTTTGTCGTGAATGTTATTGACAAGCATTTTTTAGTATTAAGTGGCAGGTCATTTCTGTGACAATAATTGTCGAGTTTGTCCATATAATCTGCGTGAAGAAGAAACTGGCAATTGCTGAAACATTGTGCGGTATCATTTATATGAATTAAGAAAAATAATGGACTTAAGTGGCTACCCTGAGGAACCGCCGATGATGGAGTAACGACTCTGGATTTGTACCCGTTTATACACTCGAAGAATTCTCTATCGCGCAAATGTTGCATTAAAGTATTGAATAAAAATGTCCATTGCCAAAGTAATGATCGCATTACTCTGAATATTGCATTTCTTTTCATAAAACGAAATCTGTCACACAAGAAATACGAATAAAGTATACTTTACAATAGTTCCCCAAGAACAGATCCGCGGGTTTAAAGTAGTAATAGAATATGTCTGACATGTATGCACGTAGAACCTGAATAAAACATTAACCAAATGAGTAGGCTGGCTGATAAACAAATAGTACAAGGTTTTTTAATCGTTTATTTGGATATGTACATACCAATAGCAAGTTATAAATATTGTAAATAAATCTCCAAATACATATATTATCCATATATCAACAAAATAAAATATAATATGTAACATCTATTTACAGAAATTATTCCATACTGTACACAACACATGAAGATACACAATCATTTATTCATAATATATATTAATAATACGTTTATATTATATTATAAAGAAAATTGATCTGACGATAACTTTAAATCCTACGTTAATACTTTTAAAACGTACACGCATTAAGAATACATAAAATTACAAATGTTTGTGGTTTAAGAAGTGAATATTGTTCTATATTCTGTCTGTTTCTATAAGCAGTAGATGTAGATGCAACAAAAGTAAAAAAAATGCAAGAGCAAAACATTTTCACTACCGCAATACTTTCCTCACTTGCCTGGGAAGTATGAGGGCTAGTTTTAAAGTAAGAACCTATTGCACATCTTGTCATGTGACTTCCGTTTAACCTCAGATACCCTTGGCCGTTCACTACATCGCCACTACTTTTCACTTCTCTATCGGAGTTGGTTTTGTGATACCTGTTTTGCTTGTCACCATGTTAATCAGTAAGCCACTGATTGTGAAGTGCGCTCGGTTTTTACGTGCAAAAAAGTTCGTCCTAAAGAAATTCACAGGTAGCGTGTTGAAGTTTATTTAAAACCGTAAACGGGGCCAGCTCTCTAACAGGGTCGTTTTACTTCACGACAACGCTCGGCCTCACGTTGTGGCACGAACGCAGACGCAACTGGACAAGTTTCGTTGGGAATCATTGGCTCATTCACCAAACAGCCCTGACTTAGCAGCATCAAACTTTCATCTTTTTCCAAAACTTAGTTAATTTCTTAGTGGAAAGTGCTTGAAAAATTATGATGTTGAAATAAACAGTTATTATCTGATTTAACGGACAGGCGGCAGCGTTCTTTGAGGACGGGATCCAAATGCTGGTGTCACGACTTGAAAACTGTTTAAATATTTATGGTGACTATATTGAAAAGTAAAAAAAATATTCATATTTTAGTTTGTGATATTCATAAATAAACCTTCTCAGACTTCATTACAAAACGGTTCTTACTTAAAAAACAAACCTCGTGAAATACATTCAAATATGATCTAGAACCAAGAATTCAAATTCAGGGTGGCCAATATATAACTGACTGATTTAAATTGCGCGCCATTTTTGATACACGCATTTCAGTAGATGTGACCGTAGTAGTTGTTTAAAGCACTTGTGTCCAATTCATCATGAAGCGCTACATAATCCTACAACGCGTCCGTATTGTTAAAACGTTTTACTTAAATAATGAGTCGATTGTTGCAATGATTCGGAAGCCACGACAAGATTTCGGTCGAAATAATGTGACCAGTGTCAACACTATTTGTCAGTTGGTGTGGAAATTTGACCAAAAATGTGAAGTTAGAGACTTGCCAAGGTCAGGCCGTGTTCGAACCGTTCGTACTCCGGAAAATACAAAGAGATTTCGAGAAAGTGTAGTGGAGCGCCCTGAGACGTCTACCAGACATCGTAATGAGGAACTGGGTATTCGTCGCACGTCATCATGCACTATTTTAGAAAAAGACTTGCAGTTGCGGCCATACAAAATTCAGTTAACCTAAGAACTACAGCCTAGTTGCAGCTTAATCCCAAAATAACGATTTTTGCCGACAACTGACAATGAACGATGGAGCCCATTTGGATATGAACGGATTTGTTAATAAGCAGAATTGTCGTATCTGGGCATTAGAGAACCCGCGTGTCATCTATCAACGACAACTACATCCTCGTCGAGTCACAGTTTGGTGCGGTGTTTGGTATGGAGGTGTCATTGGTCCTTACTTCTTTGAAGACGCTGCAGGTAATTCTCTTACTGTCACTGGCGAGCGCTACCGTGATATGGTGCAAAAGTTTCTGGCTCCTCAAATCCAACAATTTAACCTAAATCTTTTGCGAACAATATTTCCGGGACGTTTAATTTCTCGATTTGGTAATGTCAACTGGCCACCAAGGTCACCGGATTTAACGGCTCCTGATTTTTTTTATGGGGATTTTTGATAAATAGGGTTTATGCTAACAAACCAAATATTGTAGAGCAGCTCAAGAACAATATTACGGAAGCTGTTGAAAATATTCCTCCCGAAACCTACCAAAAAGTGATGGAAAATGTAATCGATGGACAATGTAATCGATGGAAAATGTAATCGATGGAAAATTTAATCGATAGAAAATGTAATCGATGGAAAATGTAATCAACAGGACTCAGGTTTGCGCGGCTTCTAGAGGCGGACATTTGACTAATATCATTTTTCATACATAATTTCTAGGTTTTATTTTATTTCATTTCACAAATATTCAAGATACAAACCAGTCAGTTACACATCGGCCACCCTGTATAAGCCTCACCACGAGAGAAACGCTGTAGCACATAGACAAAAATCACACTGTTACCATTTATTAACGTATTCTACCAGAAGATATGCAACCTAATGCTATAATCTAGCTTAAAAAAAAATTGTCTGAAGAGAAGTGAGATACCCGGGCCTCATCTATGAGAATTTGTCACAGCTGTTTCTCCTCTCCGCACTAACTAGGAATCTACTTTGAAAAGCTTGGTGTCTTATAGATGACGTCCTGGAATCTCAAATCATCTCGCACAATTTTTTGGACACTGGAATATACTTTCAGGATAACTTTTTTCAGGTACAATACGTTATTCAATGCTGTTACCAACTGGTATTTTCGCACAGACTTGTTTTACCATTTGAAAAATCACATCTGGTACCAACTTATACTATTTAAAACATCAAGTTGACGTAACAAATTGGAATGCAATTTATAACTTACCGCTCTCGAATAAATTCAAATATTTGGCATTAAATATGTATCCACTTGTGTCAGTAAGTACATGTTACAGTAACTAGCCTTAAATATAAGTATCGGTAATCGAATCAGAGTGTTTCAAAAGGAGCTGCTCCATCTAGAAGCCAAATTACATCTGTCTAAATTGAGGAATAAGCTCAGAGAAGAGTAGAATACTATAGGTTTTGAGAAACAACATTTTCAGACCTCACTGTCTATAACGTGAAGTAATAACTGCAGATCTACTTCATTTTGGAGGCTTTTGTAAATTGTAATATTCTCTTAGACTTTGGTACTTTCAAATCCTAGTAAAACACTCCCATAAAATCATATCACCCCAAATTAAGAATGGTTGCAACATGGTAAATCACGTTTATCAAAAGTCGATCTGCTAAGCCACAAAGATCACAAATTAGAAAAATATTTGGCGTTTTGGAAAATGACTACTCATCAAAAACATTGTATTGATGTATTATTTCTGATCTTTTTTGCAGTTCAAAGCTCTGCCATGAATGAATCAAAGTATCAGACTTTTTTTTATCAAAAAAACTTATCACCCAATTTTCCCTATATATGAAAGATCAGTTTTATCATTGGTAAACGTATTCTACCTGGAAATAACCAACAATATACTGCATTTTGGCGCTCAAAAAAGGACCTGAAAGATCCTAGCGCCATCCATGAGAGTAGGAGCAGAACACAGAAATGAATTATAAACCTACGTTGTAAAGAGTTAGTGTTTGGGTCTGCTACTCTTTCATACATGACGCTAGGGTCCTCCTTCCCTTTTTGGCACACATCTAGTGCGTATTTAGATTGAGTATTTTCAGGTGTAATAAGTCAATCAACGCCTGAAGAAGCAGTGCATACGATTGGCTATCTTCAGATGGAATACGCTTATAAACGGTTTTATATTATTTCTCGACACAAGATCTCAGATTCTTGCCGGAACTACCAAAATCTGTTTAGCAATGCTTGAGCTCTTAATATGGGGTAGTTAGAGAATAGATATCATTCATAGAAAAAATAATGCCTCTTAGATTCACGATAAGGGCGCCTCAGTTTTCTTTTTGTCTTTTGTTCCTTCGGAGGAAGGTGCATTGGTACTGTTTGTAGTACAGCTTATCACTGGAAGATTGTCCACTGCTGCCGCTCTTTCCGCTAAGAATCTTTCGAAATCGCTACTGGTCACTGATTCTTCCGCACCGCCTGTCTACAATGACGGGAAAATACATTAGAGTAATAGCAACTAGCAAAATTATGCTACATTCATCGCACGATCCTAATACAGTGTAGTGAACAAAGACATTTAAAAACTCGTTTTCCATCCAGCGGGATATATTTCACAGCGGCTGACCGAATTCGCCTTACCAATTCCGTCTAGTCATTGGTAAGTGGGAAATATTAATAATATGTGAACAACAGTTCTGAATACGGTAGTTTTACCAGATTTACACATTATTACCAACGTTAGAGACTAATACAAAGATGTCACTTGCTGATCAGATGAACATCTCAGTAGACACCAAAACTTAATGGATACTCGGGAAGTAGGGTTTAGAGTCCAAACTTTAGACTATCATCAAGAGGTGTTGTCATCCCGTCGGTCGAAAACGGTGAACCGCTGCGGAATATACACTGCTCCTTAGAAAACGAGCCTTAAGGGGACATGGATTTGCATAAATAACAGGTTTTAACGTTTTTTGACGGTTACGGACATGCAACACACACAGACATGCATGGTTTTTTCACAGTGTATAAAAGAACATGTACAGCGCAAACGAAAAGAGAAAAACGTTTTTAAAAACAAGTCGGTATTACAAGTTTCTAAATTGACAAAAACGATACCTCCTATCCTGTAAAATTAGACAGGGGCTTTTGGCTGGATTTCAGCAAATGAGATTCCATATTGGGTAAACTTTTGTTTATTGTATGATGTTTCGACCACCACTTTTAAATTAGCTTATGTACTTGAGTGATATTGTCATATTTGCGGTATTGGTTATATTTTTTAAGTGAAAACCGTGCATCGGATCGAAAAGATCATGCACCCAAATCCTTAGAAATGACGGAACATCAAGAATAATTTATATTCTGAGAGAAATCAGTAGCGTACCATCAATGTCTGCCAAAATAGGCAGTTGAAATTCTGACGAACGCCACTGGTGTAAATTAAAAAAATGAAGTACATTGAAAGATGTCACTTAATATATAGTACATGTATGACAAATTCCATTAACATATCTGAAGTCGTATTTCCCGATGGCAATAATTAATGATTTATTTTTGAAAATTTTACCACTCCGTATGTCAAAAGTTGAGACGTTTACGGCATACGTTCATAAGATTTCTTCTTAAAATTGACCCAAATATCGCCCCTTATATATTGACATTCAATCTGGAAACACCATGTATATTTTCATGTTCACAATTTTCATGCCGTTGTCAAAAAAGCATGTGATTAGTTGTTGAAAATAAATGTATTTTGTGTCTAATAATTAGCATTAATTTTAATATTGTCCTGAAACTTGTTCACAACAAAGAGCTAGGAGGAAAAGGGAGACGAGGGTTGCAAGACAACACTCTCTCAGAAATGGAGAAGTATCTCCAGACATCTCCGCCAGGCACGGGAACTCATTGAGGGCCCAGTGCTAAGGATAGACGTTTCTGCCTATCTCTGGATAGAGCCAACCTAAGGTTGCTGGTGGGACTGTTGTCTGGCCATAACACGTTAAGGCGCCACCTGCACGTGATGGGGGTGGCTGAGGATCCCTTGTGTGAACGCTGCGGGGTAGAGGAAGAGACCTCGGCGCGCGTTTTGTGTCGCTGTGAAGCTCTGAGCTACTATAGGCAGACTGGGGTCCATTACTTTGGAACATCAGGACGTCAAGGAGCTTGGACTCAAGGTGATTCTCAACTTCGCTAAAAGGGCGAGGCTTGAGATCTAAGAAATGTAGAGGTGCATAAGGGCCCGCTTAAGCGGCCTATTCACTGGCTCCTTATGGTGGCCGGAATGCCTCTAATTTCAAGATTAATTCATACATTCATTCAAGCTGCTGAAAGAGATATTATCTTGACTGGGGATATTTTATGAATCCACGCATTCATGAAATAATCCTTCAATATTGGAGATATTACTTTGAGCAGATTTTAAATTGAGCGTATTCTTATCATTCCTTCGATAGCTCCTCCAGGGACTTGATTCTAAATGAGCTACGACCGTTGAAATTACTTTCGATGGCGCTTTGTGACGATATACTTGATTCGCTATAATAATTTTGATACCTAATTATATCGATCTTCTATATTTAAATTATCATGACATTGTCAAGACTATCATAGCGAATCAAGTACATTGTCACAAGGCGCTATCGAAATCAATTTCAAAGGTCGAAATTCATTTAGAATCATTCCCCAGATCTCCAATCAATCAGGTGGCGCCACCGTCTGACAAACGTCAATGGTGTTGCCATCGTTTAACGTGAAGCTAGTATATTCCCGAAACAAGATGCATTCAGTTTTCTAGTTAGAGTTAACATGGTTTCAATTTGATTCAAAGCACGATGACGGCACGGCTATTATGTAAAAAACCTAAAAACGTAAAAAACTGACCAAATGTCACCTTGCGGACTAGGTAGCTTTTAGTGTGCAAATAGTTCATTCCACGTTTGCTGCTGTTGTATTACTATCTTAAAAAGTGACATTGCGTCGTTTTTCTACAACATGTTAACTCAGCACAAGCTGTTGTACACGTGTTGTGAACTCGTTTAGTAGCTGTATGTGTTGCTTGAACGTCAGCGAACAGCGACTATACCGCGCAAATGTGGAATGAACTATTTGCACACTAAAAACTACATAGTCTGCAAGATAACATATCGTTGTTTTTCTTGACCTCTTTTAGGTTTTTGACATAATACCCCTGTCGGTTCACTGGTCATTCAGTATTGAATAGAGATCAACGTCATTCAAAAGTTTGTGAAATCCGATACACTTTTTTTTTTGGTGAAATCCGGCCAAAACTACAATAGGGCGAATGACACTTACCGTTTTACCACCATTACCGAGCCAATTTTCAATTTCGTCAAAATCGGTATCGTCACTAGTCTGCACATACAAAGCAAAATAATTAAAAACAAGAGAGTAAAAAGCCATTTGGGAACAATGATCGGGAACAATCAAACAAAAAGCGTGTTGTATGTCAACTTACAAAAGTTCTGCCTTCTGTCACTGAGCTCAGGCCGCCAGCTACTTGGTCGGGGTTAATGTTGTCTTTGTAGTTACTCCCACTAAAACAAAAAACATGCAGTCAAGTAGGTTGAATATGCACTTCCTAGGCAATGCTGTCATCAGTTCATAAAGGATTACATCTGACATTGGTCAGTCAAATATGCCCATACTATTATTCGATAGAAGTGTTCCTTGCTATATCGACAGTTGGCGGAGCATGTGGAAAGTTGACTCATGTTGCTGTATGCCGTAAGCCGTAGTCACTTAGCCAGTCGTGGCATCGATAGCGCGACACAGGGTTGTGAAACGTCTTATAGGCGAACTGGCAACACCAAGGTCATCCTCTCCAGGCGTAATCGCGGAAACTGCATTACTTACTGCATAAGTGACGTGCCGCTTGCCAGGATTCTCTATCTTTATCTAAATTTGAAAATATCAAAGATGGTGTTCGTTTTGGTTAATATCCAGATTATCAACGCTAATGCTTTCGGAGATATATCGTGAAAAATGAGCATAAAATATAAAGCAACACTATCAGTAGCTGTGATGGTATACATGAGATGTATTGCGACTACTGTGGGAGATGCAGAAGTTCAGGAGACTCTGTCATAAAGTGCTACAGGTAGGCTGTGAACTTAACATATCGGAATGATGTAGTTGGTAGATTATTTAAAATTGTATGTCTGGATTCAGCCTCTTTATAATCCTTGTAGTTGGCACCGTTATATAAAGTATGAAAGGCCGACAAATTAAAGGCATAGAACTGAGCAAACTAATGAAAAGTTACTAGCTTATTTACAAAGAATTATGAATTTCATTAGTGTTTTCTGTATTGTTTTGGAATTATCAAGAAGCAGTACAATGAAGTGAGACACCTGTAATAATTTTTATACCATTGTCAACCGCATATGATTATTTTTCGAGACCAAATATAGTTGGTGCTTCATAATTAGGGTTGGATTTTATTATTCTGACCCTAGTTCTCAGCAAAACTGCTGAAAGAGATATTACCCTTATTGGGGATATTTTATGAATATATGTTTATGAAATAGTCCTTCAATTTCGGAAATATCATTTTCAGAAGATTTCAAATTATGAACAAACGAAATCTCAGGCACATATTCCTAGCATTCCTTACTCCAAGCGCATTCTTGGCATTCTTTCGATAGTTCCTCCAGATCTCCAAGCAAGTAGGCAGCGCAACCATCTGACAAACGTCAACGGTGTTGCCATTGTTTAACGTGCAGCTCTCACTTCTTTAGTATTATGTGTTTAGTGGCCCGACAGTTAGACAACATTCATCGAAGAGACCATAATGTAGAGCAGAGGTAGACAGGGTCCAGAGACGTGTATTTCTCTTTTCATTCTAAGTTTAAGGGCAAATGTATGGGGAATCTATGATGTATGAAATATGTCAAACAGGTACGTAGAATTACCGAGGTCGAGAGCATAAAAATATACCTCTACAACCCTGAATTTTTAACTTCCTCTGAAGCATCAAATCGAACTTTGTGCGATTAACATTCTTTTTCCAATTTTTTGTTCCGTAGCTCGATCGCCACTCTTTACCGATTTTCAAAAACTACAAAGCTTTTTCATCCAAATCCAATTAGTACCTTTCAAGTTATAGACGGGCTAAGGATTAACGGACAGACCGACGGAAATGAGGGATACGGTTTTTCGTGATGTTCATGTCAAATAGTATGCGAAAACATCTCATTTTCGAAATGTTTCGCGAATACAATACGTCTTCGCCAGTAGTATTCGAAGTAAAGATGGAATGAAGAAATGGTTAATAAGTAGGATTTTACTGACTATAGAAAAAAGGAAACAGTGATATGCCTCCCACCTTCATTAAAATTTAGAAAATGAGATTAGTACTTACGTTTTGCACTGTTGTTTTTGAGTTTTTCAAAAACTTTTTTTTATTTATTCCAGATATAAAATGTTTCTTTAAGATGTCAATATTTTACATTCAGAGTAATTCTGTATGTTTTCGCTATTTGCTATAAACCAGAAGAGGCAAACATGGTCTCTAAAATTCAAACGAAAAATTTCGTATTTTAGAATGTGGCCCTGCTTCGCTAGGCTTCTGAAGGATCTATTCTTTAACATTGAAAATTGGAAGCAAAATGTATGGACACAGATTATCGATATCGGGAATGAAATCAAATCTTATCTTCTGATCCCTTCAGCGTTATATACACCAGATTTAAATAAGTGCTATTTTTCTTGATTGAACGCATTTAAATGTTTTTTCCAATACGCGAACGAAAAAATTAGGATAAACCGCAAAAATAGAGCAGTGAAGCCTCGTCCATTTCACAAAACATTCATGATTTCCAAAAATTAAAGTTCAAGAAGAAATGTAATTAAAAACTGAACGAGAATTGAGTAACAACGATATCTAAAAAGTGTATCTATAATCTTACCTTTTCTTTGCTGTCTCATACGAAGTGTTCCTTGATTGGGCAAACATATCAAATTCATCTGACTCCTTTTTCGATTTGTCCATAATTGCATCCTTTTTGCTTGCCGAAAGATCTGAAACAAGTTTTTGTTCTTGCATTGACAACACATAATTGTAATAACATTATATAACAGCAACATCCAGCAACACACCCAATTTTACCTCATCTTATTAGAATGTGTGATATCTACTCTTAACAGGCGTTCGTAGTATATACAGGGTGCCCCAGAAGTCGAAGTCAAGCCGGAAACTGGCCAAGTCATATTAGTGATCTGAAAAAATCTAAGTCGTGTAGTTTCCGAATAATAAATACGCTTTAAAAAAATCGGAAAAATCTACACCCTTTGACGGAGTGACTGACATTCTACGTAAGACAGTTAAAAACGCCACTTTTATTATTATTATATTATTCGTGAATGTATTTATTAAACCCTCAATAAATGTTCAAACAGCATTCCTTCAGCAGAAATGCAAGCAATATTAAAAACGGGATATCAGACGAGCGAATGTTCCGTTATTGTCAGCAGAAAAAAAACAAGTGGATTTAAGTCAGGTGAACGGACTGGCCACAAAAATGTACCAGACCGCCTTATCCATCTGCTCGGGAATTCCGCATCAAGATATTCTCTAACTGAATGGGCATAGTGCGCCGATCAGACGTCTTGCTAGTACCACATGTAAATGCTTAGTGGCACGTCTTCCAATAAATTTGGTAAATGATTTTGTAGATAGTCTGAATAAATTTCGCCATTCAAGAACTCTGGCAATCAAAGGGTACAATTTAGAATCTAGGTCCACATGTTTAAAACGATACTGTGATTTATCTTGTCTCGTCAAATGTGTATTTTCTACATGCCACTCGTGTAAGTTGTGTAGATTCACGCAACCATCTTTTTTTAAATGTCGATTTATCAGTCCATAAAAGTTTCTCTAAAAATCGCGGATCTTCCCGGTGTCTCTGTAACATTGTTTGACGGAACTCAACTCGGAAGGTAATCCCGAGGTTGTAGAGATTGTGCTCGCTGTACGTGGTACGGGTGGAGCTCGTTCTTTTGCAAGATTCGGTGGGCTGTACTTTGGGACACTCTCGTGCTTGCTACCATTTGACGTACTGAAGTACTCGACTGCTTATACAAAGGATATTATAAAAATTTTGCAATGGAGCTTTATTTATTGACTTCATTCAAAGTAATTTCACCCACATTCAATACACTTCTCCATCCGCCAAAACCAGTTCTTAAACTAGCTCTGCTAAGTTTCACCACCATATGATTTGGTAATCGTACCTCTGAGAGTAAACGTGAAAGTACACGACAGATTGTTTTTATATCTTTTTGTTAACTATCATAACTAAGTCGACTTCTGGGACCCTCTGTATATACAGTAATGGACAAAAGTATATATACAAATATGAATATTTACCTAAATACTTTTAGAAAACGAATTCATACTTCATTTCTCCATAAACAAATGCGTTATTAGTAGAAAAACTAAATTCATTGTTATTACATTATCTACAATGAACACAATACAAGTCTGAATATAAGCACTTTTTTATGATGGACAAAAATATGTAGACAAATTCTTTTCAACATTAGTCTAGTACAGTTTCGTGTCAGAAGAGGATTAGTTTGTGTTCATCAAGTATTGTGGAATAAGTTGAGTGATTTTAAGACCATGCCGCGTTGTCCATAATTTTTTTTCGATATGAAAACTAAGATCATTGAGTTATACAAAGATGGTCAACGTCAAGTCGACATTGCTAAAAATTTGAAGCTGAAGCGTAAAGCAGTTTGGGCAATATTGAACAAATATAAACAAAAAGGTATCTTGGAAGCCTGTAAGAAAAGTGGTCGGACTAGAAAACTAAATGCTAGATCACTTAGATTAATAAAAGTAATTTCGTCCGAAGGTCCGTTTAAAACCCCAAAACAAATAAAAGCCGAAATCGAGACAACAGGAATTGCCAGTGTTTCTTCTAAAACTATAAGTAGAAGATTAAATCAGGACTGTCCATCACAAGTATAAATTACTCTCAAATATCGAATATGCATATACATACCTATTAAAACTCAGTAATAATGTTGTATAGAAAGATTTTATAATGCGGCCCTCCAAACTGCATTTTTTTTTGAAGTGGCCCTTGAGTCACATTAAGTTGGACAGCCCTGGATTAAATGATTCGAAGTTATTTGCACGTCGCCCGAGTAAGAAGCCGCTAATCTCGAGGAAAAACCGTAAGGACCGATTAAAATTTGCACGGTTGCATCTTGATTGGAGCATCTGTGACTGGAAGAGGGTAAGTTTCAGTGACGAATCCAAGTTCAATATGTTTGGATCAGATAGTGTTCATTACGTTAGACGTCTTAGTGGACAAAGATTGAACCCCAAGTACACTTTGCCCACTGTCAAACATGGAGGCGGGTCTGTTTGGGATGCGACCTTTACATGGAATAGATGGCATTATGGATAAGTTTGTATACACAGACATACTAAAGCATGTCATGTTACACTATATGGAAGACAATATGCCCTCAAGATCAATCTTCCAGTAAGATAATGACCCGCAGCACACTTCAAATCTCGCACAGAAATTCTTTCTGGATGAAAAAATACCAGTTCTCAAATGGCCTTCACAGTCTGCCGATATAAACCCCGTTGAACATCTATGGGAATACTTAGATAAGCAAATACGAGATAAAAGTTATTTAAACAAGGATGGACTTTTTGCCGCTTTAGAGCAAAAAAGCAGACAGATTGATGAATCTTATATCAAGAAACTTCTACAATCTATACTGAGACGATGCCAGGCGGTGATTGATAATAATGGTTATGCTACAAAATATTTACACAAACATGGTTGGCTTCTATAATTCAATGAACTGTGCTTCTTTTTTCTATAATTATTTTGCTTTGTCTATATATTTTTGTCCTTTATAGTTCCAGTTTTTTTCAATAAATTTTTTATTGAAGGGAGTCTAGTGAATTTATTTTTTATTGTATAAGTATTATGCTATAACGGATTATGTATACAAGTTGGTGTGTTAATAAAACAAGTTAAAAAAGAAATACAGCACAATATTAATTTGTCTATATACGTTTGCCCATTAATAATAATATAATATTTATTCACTCAATGTACAAAGATAACAAACAACATGAATGAATAAATATAAACTCAAAGGCCCAATAGAAGGCATCGCATGTACATGGACCAATAATTTTAAGTTGCAACTGTAGAATGCAAATGACAAAAAGGGACAAAAATTAGTTACAGTAGATTATGTATTTACTTGATGTTCGTATTTATTATTACTGTCTGTCAACACGACTTACCAAGTTTGCCCATCTTATCAGCGACGTCATCTCCAAAATCAATCAGACTATCCCCGGCGGACGCTGGGGCCCTCTTGCTGGGACTTGGCCCGGCTGCGATTCCCGATGAGGCGCTCTGTTTTGCAAACGCCTCTCGGTTTTTCTCCCAGCGACTGTACCGAAGAAATAGGTTGTTCAGATCGTCGTTACACCGTAGTAGCTCCTGAAACTGCCCATCGTCGTTTGGAAGTTTGTTGATCAATTCTACCAGACGTTTTTGCATCTGTTGGCATACTGAATGCAGTTCCTGTAACAAATTAGTTATATTTTAATTCCAATTCGTACGAAAATATTTCGCTTATTTAAAGAGTATAAGTGATATTTTTGATATCTAAGGTAATGAATAACAAATATCTCTGACAAGTTGTAATAATAACATTAATAACTATTTAGAAATAGGCCCACACGGGTATTACGTATCTTGAAAAGTGACATTATGTCAATTTTTTTTGATTTTATGTAGGTTTCTCTACAAGATGAAAACTTAGCACTAGCTGATGGATACTTTTGTAAACTCGTTTTGTAGTTGTAAGTGTTGCCTAAACGTCATCAGGCTTCAGTTAGCAATGTTTGGCTATGATGTGATGTATCGTCTGCTTCAGAGATGGCATTACTGGAGGTAACGGCATAGTGACATAATAATATGTGTTGATGATAATTCCATTGGATTCTTGTCTCAAATACAGTTTCTTGAGATTCAAATCTAGAAATTAGTTGCGCATCCACTTTTTCTTATCCATTCTAGAAATTACAAATGCAAATTTGCTGAATTTTAAAAATGAGAGATAAGAAATAATTATATTCACCATACACTGTCGAATTACAAGTCATATACATGCTAACAGTATTTACATACAACGCGGGCGCGGTGGTGATTTCTCGTAATACTCCTCAAAGTTTTTGAAAACACAAAAAAACGTAAAAAACCGTAATTTATAACTTTTAACATGACCTGCCTTCAGAACGGTCAGATATAAATAACTCGTCGGGCACAGCTAATAGATATACTTCATTGGCATCATATTCAGTAATCATATTCTCACACAGCAAACGTGGAATGACTGCACCCTAAAAACTGTCTAGTCTGTAAAATGACATTTTATAGTTTATTTTTTGACGTTTTAAAGGTTTTTACATAATATCCGTGCCGTTCTGCAGGTAAACAGACGACGCTGATTGGTCAAATATGCAATTTGAGGTTAGGAAAAATTGAAATTGCAAGAGTACATTTCTATTTTGTTAATAAATTAAATGGTATAATATTCCGCGTAGGGATCTAAAAGTTAAATAGCTATGAGTTGACATACAGATTTTGAGAATAACTTCTGTTTTGATAAAGTTATAAATCGCTCTTTTCCAGGTGCTACGTGTTGAGAGATGCGAAAAAATGGCGCACCTTGAACTATTCCTTTGTAAGTCTTGGTATTCGTATTGAACGAGTAGTTGCCGTTGACGCTGGGATACGTATCATCCCCAAAACCGAGGACGATTATCGCAGGATAATCCGACTTTTCAAAGAGGAAAACATTCCTCATCACACTTTCCCTTTGCCTAGTGAACGCAACATCCATGCGGTTATCAGAGGGATCCCAGCGTCAACCACCGAACAGGAGGTCAAAGATGAGCTAGTACAGAAGGGTTACGCTCCCTTTCACATCATTCGCCTAAAGCGCAACGGCGGCGTGCCCATGCCCTTGGTGGTGGCGATCCTGCTTAAGACGGAGAAGTCACAGCAAGTGTTCAACGAGCACGAATTGCTGGGGATCTCTATCAGAGTCGAAGTTCAGAACTCTCGACTGATTGGGCAGTGTCACCGCTGCCAGAAGTATGGACACGTATTGCACTGCGCCGCCAAAGTGTCTAAAATGTGCCCAAGACCACATGACACATATGTGCCCTCAAACAAGACACGAGGTGCACAGATGTGCGAACTGTGGGGGGACCATCCGGCAAATAGTCCTACCTGTAGATTTACTCCTAGAAGAAATCTACAAGTCATCGCACAAAGGCGAGCAAAGTCATACGCGAACGCAGCAAGAGATGACAAATCAACTGCTCCTGCTGTTTCGAGCTCATCTACGACTACGCAAAATGTGGACCTAGCAACAGCGCTCAGGCCCCTACAGCAGATTATTAGTCTCCTGATAAGCGCCACTCAGGCATTGCAGGCGATCTTTACGCTAAATGGCTAGGTACAATAGCAGACAGCCTGCATTCATCAAAATTCTTTTCTGGAATTATTTGGGTCTTAGGGATGTCCCCAAAAATCGGGAATTTCATCAAGCTCTTTTCGATGAAAGCGTAGATGTCTCTCTTCTGCAGGAAACTGCTTAATCCGGGAGATCGTCTAGCTTTCTCGAATTATGATGTTATCCGCGCTGATAGATTAACTGGACGGGGTGGCGGTTTGGCAGTGCTAGTAAAACGTGGTATTGACTATTACAGAGGCACAAAAGCTGAGATGCAGAGCATCGAGGCAGCGTCCGTGGTAGTGAATATGACGGGAGGTATCTCGTTGAAAATCACATCGGTTTATGTCAGATGTGGTGGCAGGCTGGAAGAGACGGATCTGGAAGTCCTGCTTGACTGCTCGGGTCCGCTTATTGTAGCAGGGGACTTCAACTGTAAACATCGAGCATGGTACTCTAGGTTAAATTCCACCAGTGGGATTCGACTTTACAACCATGTGATACGAAAGCGAGAACAACTCCCGCACATCCACGGTCCTAGGGGCATAGTCTGTAGGACAGAGGAAAAGGTCGAGGTTTTTGCTGATGCAATGGAAAGTCAGTTCTCTCCCAACTATGACCTTGATAATGACCTCGACGAGGAGCAACATATCGTAAGATCCGTCAGGAGATATTTTAGGGCCAACGGCGTCAGTGGCAGTAGTGCCTCCTTTATTGATTTTTCCTTAGAGGAATCTTCAGAAGTTTCTTCAACTGAAGAGCTGCATGGCACATCAGCGGAATCTCCTGAGACTCCGCATTGCACACCAGCACAGCTCCAAGATCATATTAAAGACCTCAAGGTGCGTAAAGCACCTGGAGAGGATCGAATGACTAATAAGGCGCGCTGAAGCTACTTTCGCGGAAGTCCTTAACTTATCTCGTGGCAATAATCAATGACATGCTAAGGACCCAGCACTTCCCAACGGCGTGGAAGACCGCTGATGTCATAATGATTCCAAAGAAGGTGGGTTCGATATTCCCTTAGGATTACCGCCCCATTAGTCTACTGTCAGCTCCTTCTAAGCTCCCTGAAAAGGTGATTCTACGTCACCTTGCAAATTTCTCGGCAGACCACAATGTGATTCCTCACGTGCAATATGGCTTTCGGTCTGAGCATAGGCCGGAGCTACAGGCCATAAGGCTTGTTGAACGAGTAACCAGGGGGTTCACCCGTAACGAAAGTACTGGCATCTTGCTTCTGGATGTCTCAAAGGCATTTGACAAGGTGTGGCATAAGGGCGTTCTCTACAAATTGATCGATAAGGGCTTCCCCTTCTGGCTCATAAGACTTTTGAAATTCTTCCTCGAGGGTAGGAAATTTTGGATCAAAATTAATAATGTTCTTTCGACAACACGGCCCATCAAAGCCGGTGTCCCTCAGGGTTCGGTTTTTGGACCAGTCCTTTATTCACTTTTTATTCATGACGTTCCTTGCCCCAGCAACTGTGTAATCTATCTCTATGCTGATGACACTGCCCTGGTGGCCCCGTCGTGCTCTGGGGATCTAGTTTACGACAGGCTGCAAAGTGCAGTGGACGAGGTATTGGAACGGGCGAATCGGTGGCTGATCAAATTTAATCATTCGAAAACGCAGGCAATCTATTGTACTAAAAAACGTAGCGGCGCCCCGTCTGAGGTTTCAGTGAATGGAGGTCGGGTACCATGGAAAAGCTCTGCTAAGTATCTCGGTGTCACTCTTGACAAGGGGATGACCTGACAGAAGCACACTGAAGCGTTAAAAACTAAATTCCAAATCTCGTTTCGGCAACTGTACATCAAAATTAAGTTTGATCAACAAAGTTCGGCTATACAAGATGGTTTTAGACCAGCGATCACTTAAGCAAGTGCGGCTTGGTGTTTTCTCGCCAAAACGCATTTGCGTAGCCTGCAGGTTTTGCAGAACAGAACCTTGCGTACAATCACTAACGCCCCATGGTATGTTTCCAACGAGACCCTTTACAGAGACCTTGACATCCCTTACCTAGGGGACTACATCAAACAACAAGCGCAGCTACGTTACAGTCAAGCAGAATCGCATAACAACACTTTGTTGCTCGAGTCAGTAGACTACACAGTCGAGCAAGTTCGCAAGCCGCGACTCGCACTGTGAACAAAATTAAATCGTGCGACTTTAGGTCCAACCAAAATTATAATTTTTCTTCAACAACCAATCCCAAAATTAATTTTAGGATCAATTTAAAATTGCCGAATACTAACTAGCAATGCCAAGGCACCCCTCAAATTGATGCACTTCTTTTTTCTTTGCTCTCCCTCCTTCCTTGCATCCTTTCTTCTTCCCTTCTTTCTCCCTGACTTTGTTTGGTATCTGGGCAACCAGACCTGACAGACCTACTGACTTACAAGACTTCAACCAAGAGCAAAGGTCCTACGGACCACTCTGACAGACAATGACGAATAGAGAGAACTACTAATTTTCATCAGACGCAATATGACAGCCGGACGCTAGATTCAGGAAGTAGTGGAACCTCATCTTATTCCATACCTAAACACCATCCAAAACCCGATTTTTCAGCAAGACAATGCAGACATGTCTAGGACATGATAGGTCGCAGACTCTTGAATTAGCAGCACCCACCACAGACTTTAGCAGCTCCTACTCACGAAGACGCAATAGCCTGGAATGAGATATCCCAGCAGGATATCGACCACCTAGTCAGCACGATGCTCATGCCATGAGAGTATATGAAATCAAGGATCCTCAACACATTATTGAACCAGCTTCTACAGTCAGTTGAAGAATCAAGCTGAAACTTTAATCATTTTCATTTTACTAGTATGGGACACTGAACATCTAGGCCAACAATTATTAAAATCGGATAAACATACGTAGGTGTTTACCTTTTTTTGTCACTCAGTATACTTTGCCAGGGCCCAAAAAGTGAAAGCTAATTTACAGGTTTTGAGAATAACTTCTGTTTTCATAAAGTTATATATTATATAATAATAATAATAAGAATAATATTTATATTATTCTCAAGACCTGTGTACCACCCCATAGCTATTCAACTATTAAGAGGCCAACGCGTAATATTACACGATTTAGTTTATTAACAAACGAGAAATGTATGCTTGCAATTTAAATTTTTTCTAACATCAAATTGGTAATTTGACAAATAAGCGTCGTCATTCGTATCTATATAGCCTGCCCTTGAAGTACGCCACTGCAATGACTGCAGCGCAAAAACAAAATAGATTTCTAATTGATGTTCCAAAAAAAGTATAACATTTCATGAAAAATAACAACGAAGTAAGATTGAGGTCAGTTAATCAACTATTTCAGGGCAAGGACGATATAAAAACTGAAATATAAATATGTATTTACTCAAACTCAGTGAAAATGTTAATTATGCAATTTAATTTAGAAGACAACTGTCTGACTTTGATGCTTATTACTGTAAAATAGAAAAAGGAAAGATGGTAAACTAGGGATCTGGGCCATATTGTCTTAATGGCATTTATTTGACAATAAATTGACGTTCTCATTGACGTTCTCTAATCATATAAGCGAGATTGTCTCTTCAACAGATACATTATTATTAGGATATTGAGTGAGAACCTGGTTTAGTTTTGCAGATATGAACAGCCTTAAAACAATATACAGGGAAAACCAAATTTGTCTAATGTCTAGGGTTCAATGTGTACTAGAGAGAAGCGCGAGAAGTGTGTATCAACACATGTTAGAAAGAGATAGAAGCCGGCATATTGTCTTAATGGCATTTATTTGACAATAAATTGACGTTCTCATTGACGTTCTCTAATCATATAAGCGAGATTGTCTCTTCAACAGATACATTATTATTAGGATATTGAGTGAGAACCTGGTTTAGTTTTGCAGATATGAACAGCCTTAAAACAATATACAGGGAAAACCAAATTTGTCTAATGTCTAGGGTTCAATGTGTACTAGAGAGAAGCGCGAGAAGTGTGTATCAACACATGTTAGAAAGAGATAGAAGCCGGCTGAAGAGCGAAGGTCATCACCACATTGCCTAGCAACGGTAACGCAGAATGGTCGTGCAATAGGTTAGGTTATTATCAAACCCAAGAAGGGGGGTCAGTTCGAACATTCAATTTAATGTTTTGTTTTCATTTTGATTAGCGTTATTATCAATTTTAATGCGACTTTTTTAGAATTATCTTTGATTTCCACCAATGGTGATAAAATAAAAACATCCTGAGTTACACATATTGCGTCAGCGCTGCGGTCTGAAAATGTAACAAATAACGTTACGCAATACAAATTATTACCGCCTGCGTTGACGCAGACGAAAGCCATTTCGAAGCAGGCCGACCTCCCTACGACGCTAGATGGGTACCGCTCAACTATGACCATGAAGGTGGAAACATTGCCTTGGAATGTACAAGATGTGGTCTACATTCCAATGAACCAATGTTGCAGAATTTTTGACGATCCTGACCTTTTATTTCGACCTAAAATGTAGCGCCGTTAGGGCCGATCGGGAATCAATCCTAAACAGATTTGACACAATTCAAAAGTGTGTACGCTCAAAATAAAACCATCATTTGGTCGTAGAGAATAAACCAACACATCTTTTCAATATGCATCTTAATTCAAGGAACTGATGCTACATATTCGGAACGCGGCTGAATGCCGCGTCAGCGTTGCTTGGCAACGCGGTGATGATCTTCGCTATCCAGGCGGCTTCTATTTCTTTCTAACATGTCTACACACACTTCTCTCTCGTACACATTGAACTCAAGCCATCAGACAAATTGTGTTCTCAGTGACACATGTAGCTTTAATCAGGAGTAAACTGGAATATGCTGTACTGGTTTGGTTTCCAATTTATCAAAATGCAATTTCAGCTAGTGAACCTATGGCACATACCATAAAAGAGTCTTCCCCCACAATATGCTGCTCCAAATCATGAATTTTGAGACTTGATTGTTTAGAATTATTATCCAGAATCAATTTTGTGGTTACAAAACAATCTAGTCTTGTGCAACTTTTTAAAATGCTAGAAGTAGATTTAATATATCAGATATGTCTCTTGTTAAATGTAATGTGTTTGATACTTATTGTCAAGTGTGTGACATCAACATTGATACCATCCAAGTGATTTTAGGTAGTTTTAAACAAACCTATGCAGTGCTGTGTATTTTTGTAAATATAATTTTTAGATAAGATATTTGTTTATTGTCTATTTTACTTTCATCCATGTTCATGTTTATATTTTTATTTCTTGTAATTCTGTTTTTCAATAATGTTTTAACTTCAATTTGTAAAATGAACTTAAAGACACAAAATAATCAACCATTTTGATGTTACTATTAACCTTCCATGTGATTGGGTGTTAACCTGTTGGAATAAAGATTATTATTAATACACCTATTATTATTTCTCATTGAGGCACACATCTCTCTAGGTGATGCAATATTACAATGTTGATTTTGATGGGATTGCCAACATTAATAATTCAGCTGAAAAACTATCCAATGTACCTGGAGAAACTCAAGTTCATCAGGTTGCTCCTCTCCAGGCTTGACCTCAGAAAGCATCTCCCCAAGAACAGCCATGTTGCTCTTCACCACATCCAATTCTGATTGCAGCTTTGCTCTCTGTTCAGGAGTGAGATCTCCAATTTCATCTTCCTGATCACCCATGCCACCAACCACAGACTGTTGTTGGGGAAACTGTTGATTTGGAGCTGGCAAGGGAGGTTCACTTACTGGTTTTGGGGCTACACTCTAAGTATATAGAAAGAAATGATAATTATCATATCCAAAATTAAGCAAACCAAAAGCCAAAAATATTGTGCTAAAAATACAATGATATGGTCACTGTTCACATCAATAATGTAAAATTTTCACTAAGCATTTGTGTAAACTCACCCTTTTGGGGGTATGTATAGGTGCTAATGAGTCAAGGTCTGTTGCTGGAAATTCAATGCCTTTGGCCAACAAATCTTGATACACAGAAAGAACACCACTCATTTCTGGTTGATTTTGGAATGCACTGGCCCAAGACTGAATTAGACTCAATACTTTCTCTTGGACAGCTGTTGGGGGGTCATTCTTTGGTCCTATCAATTTCACCTACAACCAATAATTAATCAGATACAGGTTATCGCATATCATCATTATTAGGTATATGTTTTAAGCAAATATATTTTTAAATTTGATCCTAGGCAATGAAATGTTCCTCTTTGACAGCTTGTTTTTTAATACAATTTTTTCTGTAAAACCATATGGCAAATATCCAGACCCAGATATATGAAGTGCCTCACAAAATTAAACAGTTTAAAGTATCTTTTAATGAATAATTATAAGCTCCTTTTATAATGTTAATATACATAGTCGTGCCATAAGTTCTGTCCCATGATAATCTCATGATAAAAATGAAACAAGATAAGATATATTTATATGAAAGATATTATTTATTCGACAACATTTTTAGAATTCATAATCAAACAGTTTTATTCAAAATGTCCCCCCTTGGCCTTCACACACTGCTTCAATCTCGCGGGCCACTCATCTATCACTGCACGCACAGCTTCCAAAGGAATAGCTGCCGCTGATCGGATCAAATCCGCTTTCAGGGACTCGATATTACGGTGGGCTTTGGAGCAGGCCAACTGCTCTAGCAGGTCCCACAACTTGTAGTCTAAAGGATTGAGGTCCGGACTCCCTGAGGGCCAATCTTCCGCAGCAATGAACTCTGGCACATTGCTTTCCAGCCAGCGCTGCGTATTCTTAGCCTTGTGAGCGGGGGCGGAATCCTGCTGGTAGACCCAGTGTTGGTTGGCAAACAATGTACCACTTAAAGGCTTGACGATAGGATCCAGTATGTCGCTCTGATAGTTTGCCGCTTTTGTTTTCACGCCCTGTTTACAGAAATGGAGCTGAGTGACCCCTTCGTAGGACACCCCCCACCAAACCATGACTGACGCAGGGTGGTGGCCTCTCTCAACTCTCGGAATGATCTCCGAAGCTTCCTGTGAACTCCTTGCATACACTTTGTCATTTTGTCGGTTGAATTTTTCTTCTATGGTGAAGATTTTCTCATCCGTGAACAAAATCTTTCGGAATCCACCAGCTGCGTACCTCTCCAAGAGCTTCTTGGATCTTGTCGCCCTGATGTGTCGCAAGGTGGCCGTAAGTCGCTGGCCCGTACGTCTCCGGTAAGCCCCTAGCCCTAGGTCTTGTTTAATGATGCGCGACATCGTCCGGACAGGAATCTTCATTTCCCTGGATAGGATCTTCTGCTTCCGGAGTGGATTCCTTTGAATCCTGGCTTTTACGGCTTTGATGGCTGCTGGAGTCCTTACTTGACGAGGTCTTCCGCTTCTTGGCCTGTCATCAACAGAGGACGTCTCATTGTACTGCTGAATGGTCCTAGACACAAATTTACGCGATATTTGAAGGCCGCGTAAGAGTTCAAAAATCTGACTAGCACTGTGATTACACTTATGTAAAGCTATCACTGCAATACGGTTCTCTGCCTTGCCCCACTCCATCGTTATGCTTCGAGAGATCAATACAAACTGAGGTATATGTAATTACCCGAAAAGCGCTTAATCAACTGACACCACAATGTAAACAATCGGACTAGTATTAACAGGTCTACACTTGTTTGAAAACGAGGGACAGAACTTATGGCATGACTATGTACAACATGGCTTAAGAGATATTCAATATCATTCTGATCTCTCTGTAGGTAATATGTTTGCAATCTAAACATTAATTAGATCAACAAGTAAATATTTGCATTTTTCAATTATATACTTAATTTGTTTTACAGTATACAAAAAAATATACATAATTCTTACCAACTCCTGAACAAAGTCCTTGTTACAAACAAGCACATGAAACCTTTTGCCACAATTCTTAACACAGGTCTCCAATATTATCAGAGTATACATTATCACTGTATAATTTTTGCCTGCATTTTGAGACAAACGTTTTCTTATGGCTTTAATTGCATCCCTAGCCCCATCTTCAGTCTCATTGATTAGATCACAAATCTCCATGTTTAAGGCCCAATTTTCTGATGCTAGGGTTCCATCTGTGGCTTGTTCTAGAATTGCATCATAAGATTATATAAATATTGTAACAAAAATTGAGTTTTTAGTTAGCAGTGGGACAGCAATACACAGTGAGGCTCATTGCCAGAAATTTTGAAGGACTATATATACCTAACATAACCACTTAAGGGTAAAAAAGCCAAGGCTCTTTATCCTATATATGTATGGGGCCCAGAAGGGATATAAAATAGGAGTTCAAGGAGTAAAAATGTATGATTTGACTGAAAGTTTGTCAAGAATCATACGTACTATAAATTTTATGGCTTGCAGAATAATCTAGCATTATCAATAGTTATATCATTTTCTAGAGGAAAGGCATCCTTCAAAATACTTTACAATATTTTGCACACCATTACTCAGCAATTAGTCATACCTCATTATTCTGGCGTTCATCTAAACAAATATCATGAACTATTAACTCTAGTAATGTATAAATAAGCAATTTATTACTATAACTCTGTTAAGGTGAGAAAAATGTGTGTAATGCTTGGAAACGTTACCTATTTTGCTTCCCACGGGCGTTTGAAAAGGGTTGCCGATTAGGGCGTTCGACAAAAACGACATTTTTTCACCTTATTATTCTACACTTTCTCTATGTTTTTAATTCACACCATAAATAAATTTTCTATTGTAAATAATATTGACACTGACGTATTACGTATTTATGCACTTAAAAATGACGTATTTTGACAACTGGACTGTCAACAGGAGAACTTGCTGGTGAGCCAGCGTTGCCAAGCAATGGAATTTTTCAAGCTATCTCAGATATTCATTAACGCACCTCTAAGCTGCTTTCCGGTGGTTTTTGGTTTGAGAGTGATAGGCTCCCGAACTGCTCCAGTAACAATGCATAAGAATACAACGTGCAGTGAAATAGTATTGGTGCTGAGCACTACTGAGTTACTCACAGTAATTCAACAGGGTCACTGGAAAGTGTAGTCGTTTACTGACGGATATTGGCATTTCACTTGACGTGGTAAACGGAAAACAGGACCAAGGCATAGCAATACCATCCAACGAAGTCGAATAAAAAATTGCGTAGTTTTATAGTATACTTTTGACTATCCACCCAAAAATAATACTTATTTGAAGAAACATCTATCTTCGTTTGTGCTGGTCTGCAAATTATGCAAGAAGTAGGATGTCCGGAAATCATCCAACACCATCCACACTTTTGAAAAAGAACACTTGAACTGTCAAAAATTAACCTTTTGCCATGTCCACTTGTAGCATGTACTTTGATCCCACAGACTGAGATTTTGGAGACAATCAATAGGCTTGATCCTTCTACTAGGTGATTTGAAATCGTAGACGATTTTTCTGTCACAGGGACAGGTGACATCGTTTTTTAAGCACAAGTCATCAGACCATTTGTGATTATATCATTCCTGTAAAAATTCATTTTTTGGTTTTAATGTTTTATTATTATGATAATCTTTGGTTGTACTCAGCAGATTTTTGGAAAAAATATAGTGCCACAGTCGGCAACGCCGTGTAAAAATCTTGTCTTTGGCGTTGCCACATCACAAGATCGGTCGTTAATTTGGAAACACTTTCACCGGTGTTAGAACCAATTTAAAACAAAACTACTGACCGCCTTTTTCAGTTATAGCAAAATAAATGCTTATAATTATTGAAACAACTTATCTATTTGTATAGTTTTTGAGAATTAGAACTATTTGTTCAACTACGTTGGCTGTCAACCCATCAAGGGTCAATAACACCGAAAGCACCTGGCAACGTCGACGTTATTGATAATTGGCCGGAGAAGACACGCGCTGAACCAATCGCATCGCCACACGAACGCACATCCACAAGCTTAATGTCATCGGCATTTCCTACACCGACTTGTCACACACGCCTGCCACGTTGGTTTGAATTTTCTTCCCGTTATTCTTTTCTACATCAGCACTAACAGGGATCGGTTCGGGTTTCACTTCCTCCTCGCACATCACTTGTTATAATGTTTAAATTATTAGGATTTTGTTTATTATTATCGGCGTTTAATGTCGCCCGAGCAGATGAAATTCCAACTGAAGACGGAGTTTTGGTGCTGACGAAAGAAAACTTCCAACAAGCTACCGCTGATAACGAATTCATCTTGGTCGAATTCTGTAAGTTTCTTTGTTTTCCAACTTTTCCTATTTCTATCCATAGTATGTACAGTGTGAGATTTGAATCATTTTTTATTGCTAGTATACCATTCACCATTAACCCACACGTTTCCTGTATGGGATTTTCTATTAATGCATCTAACACAACTAGCTTCCTATCTTTAATTTTATGTTTATTAATTCACATATAATGTTGTATTATTAATCTTTATGTATTTCCATGTCGAGCTCAATATGTCAAGGCTAGATTTGGTTTGGTTTTGTGATTTTTTCAGTATGTAGTCCAATATGCAGATTTAATAGTTCAAGTTTTATTATTCTTTTAGTGAACATATCGTATTTATCCAAAAAGGCATGTTTTATTTATGTCTTTATTCATATAAAGCAACAGACTGAAGTAGACCCCATTTGTTGCTGATTTGGTCCAAAATTGTACAGAATGGAAAAACATGTAAACAAGTCATTGATCTTGAAAACCATTAAGCCACTCATCAGTAATGTGTAAATAAATGTTAAAAATAGCTTTCACTATTTAACTTCCTGTCAGACTCCACAAAAGCCATGGATTTGAAGTTTTTTTTGGATTAACCTCTTATATGCTGAGGGAGACTAATGGCAAGCTATCATTTTGATGGTCTAATCATAGATAAACAAGGCTGAGCTTAACATGTAATTTGTTTCAAGTATACTTTAATAGTTTTTGTATAAATTCTAGGCTGTTCATTCAAAGCTATGCTAAAATTACTATTTGAATCTGATCAGACCATATCTTATTTACTATATGTCCCATATGAGTGTATATTGGTAAATCCTATTTTTTACATTTCTTATTAATGTTTAGTCACACTTATGTTATGAAATTAGCATATAGAAAAGTATAAAATCTGGCACCTTCACATATGGTAACAATAGAAAAACTAAGTTTACACAAAGCAAGTGTTGTCTGTATCCTTAAAGCTGAATGTCAATTGTCTATTATCAGTGTTTTACAGTATGTTAGATTTTTTATTGTTTTAGTTGCAAAATTTAATTTGATTTCTTAGCTAATACTTTCTATATACATATTTACTAATCCAGCTTTTCATGATTATTTTTACAAAATTATCTTCAATCTGTACTTATTTATTTCATTTATCGTATCCATTTTATAAAAGTGTAATCAGAATTTCTAGTATCATACTGTGATAAGTATTTTTTTATTTGTATATATTTGATAAAATTAGCAAACATGGTAAACAGATATTTAGATTACTGTTGGAATATCCAATGTATTTTAGTCATATTATGTACATGTAAACATTTTATGAACACATATAGTGTAAATCTGGTCCCTATTTATAGGGATGCATACAATTTGTTTTTCATTTGAGTCCACTCAATATTGGATCAAAATGATACATTTTATGCAATATTGTCATTATTAGTCTTATTTACTCAACTGAAAGTTATATACATTTTTATCAATATATTTTTCTAGACAGATGTGACAATGATCTTGAATAAAAATAAATATGTATATGGGTGAATTTATGGTATTTAAGTTTTCACTATCAACTAAGAACAGTAGCTCATTTTGTTTTCACATTCATTTTGTTACAAGACTTTATGATATTTATGTGATACATATTTAACAGTCAGATAATATTTTGGTTTTGACAACTTTTATAGGTGCTAGGGGAAAATAATAATAATAAATGCTTATTTTAAAATAACAGTGTATAATTACTGTGTATTACACACTGTTAGGTGAAATATCTGTAACAGCATCAATGAGACAGAAAAACAAACAAGTGGAACAAAGAAAAAAAAATTAAAAGGCAAACTATACAGATTTTACATTTCAAAATATTCTTGAAGGTCATATTATGGTTCTAAGGCCATTATCAATAATTGAGGAATACTCTTTATAATGACCTTTTAATTTCTTGTGTTAACATATTTGGCTTACATATTTCAGTGCAGCTGTGATGGACATTTTTTTCTGTAACCCTGAGGTAATGGACTGGATACAGAAGATTTCTATTTCTTGCATTATAGTATTTTTGTGGGTTACTGATAAAATTGTCAATGTTTTTAAATGTAAAAATTAGTATCTCTTGATTGTACATTGCAGCTACTGTGAAAATTTTGTTACTCTTAAATTTTCCTCTACAAGTCTCTTTAGAGGAAATTTTTAGAATGCCCCTCAGCACTCGCTTCTGTATAGATCCTATTGGTATGCTTACTATGTCCAAAGAAAATTATGAAAAATCATGCAATGTACAGTAATACCCCGACTTACGCTACCCCGTTTTACGCGAATTCGGAGATACGCGGTTTTTCATTTTGATTGCCGCGCGCAGCGCGCATCGGCTCTCTCGCTCCGCGCGCGCATCGGCTCTCTCGCTCCGCGCGCGCATCGGCTCTCTCGCTCCGCGCGCGCATCGGCTCTCTCGCTCCGCCCACTCAGTGTTCAATTTGCATCAGGTTTAAACGTGTTTCGCGTGCAATTGTTTTACGTGCGCAGTGCGTTTTACTTATAATCTCTAATTATGTCGTCTAAAAGAACAAAAAATGAGTCATTTGAGCCTAACAAGAAAAGAAAAACACTGTCTTTGGAGTGTAAACTGAATATAATTAAAGACTTTGAAGCAAAAATGAAAATTTGTGAATTGGCGAAGAAATTTGACCTTCCGGAATCAACAGTCCGAACGGTTGTAAAAGGTAAAGAAAAAATTATGAACGCTGTGAAAGACTCTCAATCTTTGAATTCAAGTATCATCCGTAAGCGTCACGGTATTATCGCACAGATGGAAACATTGCTACAGTCATGGTGTGATAATCAAGTAAGAGTGAAAAATTGTCCTGTTGATCAAAATACAGTGTGCTTTCAAGCAAAGCAGATTTTTGAAAAACTAAAAGAAGAAGCTGGGGAGGCGGCTGAAAATGAAGTGTTTAAAGCTAGTAACGGCTGGTTCAGCCGATTTAAGAGTCGTTGTAATTGGCATAGCATCGCAGAGAGTGGAGAAGCGGCAAGCGCTGATAAAGAAGCTGCATCTCTCTATCCAGAAAAACTCAAAACAATGATAGATGAAGGTGGCTACACTAGCCAAACTATTTTCAACGTAGATGAAACAGGTCTTTTTTGGAAGAAAATGCCTAAAAGAACTTTTATTGCGCGTGAAGAGAAAACTTTTCCAGGTTTTAAAGCCGCCAAGGATCGATTAACAGTGATGGTTGGTGCGAATGCAGCTGGAGATTGTAAATTAAAACCTCTCTTAGTTTATCGCTCAGAAAATCCAAGGGCCTTAAAAAATAAATCCAAAGCTGGTTTGCCTGTCATTTGGAAGTCTAATGCGAAAGCTTGGGTGACAGCTTCTCTTTTTGAAGACTGGTTTGGCCATCATTTTATTCCTGAAGTCGAACGTTACTGCCGATTAAAAGAAATCCCATTTAAAGTGATGCTACTAATTGACAATGCACCAGGTCATCCTCCCGCAACTCTAATTAATTTCGATCCACGTGTGGAAGTTGTATTTTTGCCACCAAACACTACCAGCTTGCTTCAACCAATGGACCAGGGAGTCATTAAAACATTTAAAGCTTACTACACAAGGCGGTCATTTGCACATCTACATGAAGCTATGAGACAAAACAATGAGCTTTCTGTTAAAGACTTTTGGAAGCAATTCAATGTTTTAGATGCTGTAAGAATTATTGGACAATCTTGGAATGAGGTTTCACAAAAAACTCTCAATGGTGTCTGGAAAAAACTGTGTCCATTTTTTTTCACCTCTGAAACTCAAGGAGAAACCATTTCAGATCCTGAACAAATCGATAGCATAATAGAAGAAGTGGTCGATATCGCCAAGCAATTAAATTTAGAGGTCGATAATGATGACGTTCAAGAATTGCTAGATTCACACAATCAAGAGCTAACAATTGACGAGGTTATAGAAATGCGTAAGTATGAGCAAGACATTGAACAAACTGATTCGCTAGACCCAGTTGAATCGGTAAATCAAATGACAATTGCAAACTTAACAGAAGGACTCAATTCAATTGAAAAGGGGTTACAAATTTTAGAAAAAATTGATTCTAATGAAGAACGCGTGTCTACTACAAAACGAGGGATAAAAAAATTACTGGTATGCTACGAGGAAATTTTACGTGAAAAGAAGAAAAATTTAACTCGTCAGGCAACATTGTTAGAATATATAAAGCCTTCGACATCAAAATAACTTCGGTTTAGCTTACTTTATTCATAACAATGTAATTTTTTTTATTATCCTACACTTTATTAAACATTTTTCTTCTAAATTATTGTTTTCTTTAAACTCTGGTCCCGATTAAACAAACTTTATATGTATTTATATGCAACATTGAACCCCGACTTACGCGAATTCGACTTACACGGCAACCGTTCGGACCCACCTATCGCGTAAGTCCGGGGTATTACTGTACTCAAAATTCATGTAATATACCATTTTTACTGTCTTAAGGACTAGGTACTTCAGAGTACTCTAATGCTGTAGCATATGTTGTTTAACCTTTTATCTAAATGTTCTATATGGTTAGCCCAGGAAGGTGCTTGGTCTATATAGAATCCCAAGAATTTCCCAGAGTGTGTCAGTGAGCCTTCTATTCTTTTGACTAAAGTGATATTTATACCTTAGACTTTTTTCTTAGCTTAAAAACAGTTCCATTTGTTTTTGAGGTATTCAGAGATAATCCATTATGAGCAAACCACAAAAACACTTTCTCCCAAAGACTCAAGGTACTACTAAATGGTTGAAATCTTGGCCAGGCTAGTGTAATAATGTAATATATAATAATAATAATGTCTTTATTCAGAAAATGATTATAGGATGGCAAAATTTAGCCACCTACAACCAGACATCACAAAACATTAGGATAACAACATGAATTAGATGACTGTAAGAAGTACATTAAAAAGGAGCAAACATAGAAAATGAACATATAGAAAGAATAGAAACAATAGAATTGACCTATTACAAACAAGCTTTAATTGCTGAAACTGATTTTAGCACCCAATGTGCTTAGGCCAGAAAGTGCAACTTAACTGTCTTCTTGAAGCTCTGCAAACTTAAGGTCTTACATTGACCTCATTATAAGTGAAGTACGTTTCAAAAAATGATGCATAATGTTTAGGAATGGAAATGCATTGTGCCACAGATTTAGAATAACTTGGTTTCCACAAAGTATCAACTTATTGAGTAAATAAACTGGTTTACCAGTTTAAAACATTCTATGTAACAATGAAACCATGAAATAATTGAATAAACCAACATGAGCCACTGTAATTCCTTGATTTTTGATGAAACATTTCTAAAATTCATAAAACCAAATAGCAACAGTTGTTCTGAAGCTTCTGCAAATTTGACTTGCAAACTGAGTCAAGGTATGGGTAAATGAGGGCTAGAGAGTAAGCTAAAATTGTCATTATGAGGTTTTCACACAACTTTTTACGGCACTTAAAGCTTAGAATATTGTTATTATCAGCACTACAACAGTAGGCGGAAAAGTCTGATGGCACTGTTGTGCAAAGTCTTTTTATGCTGGATAATGCACGAAACGTGCAGCTCTGTCTTTTAGTTCTTTACCCAGGTTATTCTTGAGTAACTTGACAGCTGTTTCACTCACTGTTTGATCTTCAAATAAGTCGACTTCATGATACTATTCACCTGTAAGTAAAATCTAACATTTGAATCAAATATAACACCTAGATTCGTGGCATAATAAAAAAATGGAATATTAGTATTATTGATAATAAGCAGACTCGGTTTGAGATATTGTAATTTGAATATTTAAGACAGTATGGTATCATGGTACATTTTGATGGATTGATGGGTAGACAGTGCCTATATTACAACACGTTAATACATAATCAAGATCTAGGTTAATTTTATACAGTGCTTCATGTAAGTTGAAAATGTGATGCCAATACCATTACCTAAATAAATTCAATAGTTCTTTGTTATAAATAAAAAGACTTTAGTTCTGTCAGCCTTGAAACAGATAATCATATATATTGAGAGTTCACAGTCGAGGTAATGGTTATCTTTGAATGCTAGAATTGTTTTTGGATATCCCGTCGCAGATTTTGCTGACATTATGTATAATATTTTTTATTGTAAAGAAATGACAAAAAGTAGAAAGTAGAAAAAGAACAGTAGGAAAAAAATTGGCATGAAACCTTCCAGGGACATGGCGCCTGAGTAATAAGATGATCCTGAATAAAATTAAGATACATTATTATATTATTGTATGTATTGTATTCAAGAATCATTATTGTTCATGGTTGCAGTAATGTCCTTGAAATTCACAAAGATATACTTAGGTTAAATACTGGAAACATTGGCAGCACTATGTCAGCAACTGATACATTGCTGATTTCAGTAGGCCAAATTACACTAGCTTCAAACTATCATTTCTTGATTTGCTAAAACTCATCCTGTGGTTTACATGTCAATAATTCCCAAGTTTGACTGGACAATAAACCACATGCATTGCTAGAATCTTCTTTACTGAAAACGTTTTAATCACAAAGGTTATGATCTTCAGTACAATGACAATATATTTATCTGTCTTCATATACTGAAGAAGATCGCCTTTGTGATTGAAACGTTTTTAGTAAAGAATATGTCAGTACATGTGGCTTTATTGGGAAGAAAAGCATTGGGGATTAGACTTTTAGTGTCTCTTTTCATGAAAGTATGTTTTGTGTATACAATACAAAGAGTAATCGCATATTGTTATATCAAATACATACATAGAGGTTATAGTTGATATTTGTAGTGAAAGACAGGAATGGAGCATGCCAGGGGACTATACATTTTGTTAATTTTCAAGTATATTGTGCTGAAATCTTGATTTTATCATAAATGTTCCTAATAAAACATGGCATTTTACAATATTTGGCTGATAGATTTACACAGTTTGTCGATTTGCTTAAGATTTGAGCATTGAAATCCCAAATACTATATATTCACCCATACATGAATAAATTCCGTGGTAGAACTTGGTTGAAAATAAACATCTTAAAAACCATTTCCTTCCAAGTTTTAAATTCAGGTAACAGAATCCTTACCATAATAAAAAGTGTTTATTGATGTTTTTAAATTGGTACCATAGGTCAAATTTGTAAAAGAAACATGGTGCTGAGTATCGTGCAAGAATGACACTAAGAATAATGCCAAATAAATATATTTAACTATTCTATTTGCTGTTTAAAAGATGCCCCATGGTGTGGACATTGCAAGGCACTAGCTCCAGAATATGCTAAGGCTGCAAAGCAATTGGAAGAACAAGGTTCTGCCATCAAACTTGGCAAAGTAGATGCCACTCAACAACAGGATTTGGCCGAAGAATACCAAATTAGAGGCTATCCAACACTTAAATTCTTCAGGAATAGCAATCCTATTGAATATTCAGGTACTGTCAAACAAGAACTAAAATAAAATGTAAGGTTTTATTCCTTACAGGAAATATCCTCATATAAAGAAAAAACGGATTTTGAGGAGGGATATGTAATATATGTACTGATTCTCTGCGTGTATTGGCGAGTAGGTAATGAAAAACTGAAATCATAATGTAATGTTTTTGGATAAACTATGCCGCTCATTTCTATTTGACTGTTTGTAATAGTTCGACCCTCTATAACATTGTAAAGTGCAGTTTGGATTTTCATTGAATTTCAACACAATATTACTAAAAAGTTTTGTAGATTTTTAGAATTGGTTCAGTGGCAGCATACGCGAGAAATGGAAGATATGGATATATAAATCTAAACTTTAGTTTTCACTATTTTCCTGTTTTTTTATAACTTTTTGGCTTTGCACTTTTTTGGAGGAATTAAAAACATCTCATACTCAGTTTTTCAGTGCACACTTTCCCAATTTCTGCTCACTTTAGGACATAGTCAAAAACTGTTTCAACAGTGTCCAAAGAATTTGAAATCAAGTTTTCCATCAAAAATTTTAAACAGATTTAACTTGAAGCCATTTTTACACTATTACTTGATATAAACTACAAAAATATGGTTCTCAATCTGTTTTAAACAAATCTCAGACGACTCGATGAGTACGAGATTGTAGATTTTTTATCATGCGTTTTTGCTGTTTTCTATCTGTAAAGTGACAAAGCCGTCATTTGCAATCGGTCCTTGGAAAACGTTAACATTGCATACCCGCTTCAAAAATTGCGTCATGTAGATTGTATCGGAATTAGGTAGGTTCACTTAGGTACGATGAATCGTTGGATCTTTGCATATCAAACAATATGAAGCAAGTCTATCATATTTCTGTTTCCATGGCCGATGTAGGGAAAATATGTGACTCATTATGTCTAAAAGGTGCATAGTATCACTATCAGCAGCTTCTTACTAATTGAATGTCTTTCAGTGCAACAACTATATACTGCATTCAGCTTCCAACCTACAATTTTCATCCACTCCACAGAATATCAGAGATTGTGCAGGAAATTCTGAAACGTCTATGTTCCAGCAATTTTATTTCATTCGCCTCTGTAATCAATTTTCAAAATCTATGTCTGCCTAAACGATGGTAGTATTAACCTCGCGATAAATGTCATATATCAATGCGTCAATCTACTTGTCGAAATATACAGAGAACCATCATAGATGGAGTAACACAAATTAAAGGTTAGGTAAAATGGGTGGTACATTTATGGATCATGAAATTTAGAAAAAAGAGTATGTGTAGTTATAAAAACAGTCAAGTCATCATTTACAAAAGCATCGCAGGACGCTAATGTGTTACGTACCCTAATATCCAAATACTCATAAAATATATAAATATTTCTCCTGTAGCAGTGCGTCAATGATGTAATGCCAAGTTATTTCGAACTTTTTATCATTTAATTTTCCCGTTGTTACTGGAATCAGAAGCTTCTTAATTATGTAACATCTTTGACTAATACTAAAGACCTTACATTTACAACTCTCAAACCCAAGTTTCAACCCCTCCAAAAAAAATCCGAAAATGATCAGGAGCCTCTGAAACGCCAATACACGAAGTTTGAGCGATTTATTTTTTCGTGTTCTTGCCCCAAGCTCCGCCACCACTAGACCGATTTTTAAAAACGATAAAGCTTTTTCATCCTTGGCATATTACTAACCTTGTGTGAAAATTTCATCAAAATCCGAGCGGTACCTCTCAAGTTATAGGCGTATATAAAATTAGCGGGCAGACAGAGACAACGTTTTTCGTGATGTACATGTCATATAACATCCAAAAAACAATATCTCAAGATTCTTAAGTTCGAAGTTTTTTCGCGAATAATACTTCCTCGCCAGTTTTGGCATAGGAAGTAAAAGTGCTTTATTGGTCAGTTGTAGAAACATTTTTTATTGCCACTCTCTATAAACAGGAGGTCGCCAAGCCGATGATATTGTTTCCTGGCTGTTGAAGAAGACTGGCCCAGCAGCAAAAACGCTAAACACAGTTGATGAGGCCAAGGAACTCATTGACTCTTCCAATGTGGTGGTCATTGGCTTCTTCAAGGACCAGGATACTGCTTTGGCCAAAGGGTTCTTGGATATTGCTGCTGTCATTGATGATATTCCATTCGGAATCACTGGTGATGATGCTATCCTCAGCGAATATGGTGCCAGTGATCAGCAGGTCATACTCTTCAAGAAGGTCAGTCCAGATTACTAACAATTATATTGATTGGTTCCTTATTGTATAAAAAAGTCGTCCTAATTACTTCGCGCGCAAAACAATTCGCACGGGAACGTCAGCGTTGCTATGAAATGTTAAACTACAATCTTTGTTTCTGTAACTTGATGATATGGGATATTTTGACCACAGTGATCAGCTGTTAATGATAATCCAATCTATATTATATCTAGATTTCCAAAACACCCAGATGACTTGAATTATCAAAATAATCTTTATATGTTAGAGGTATTTGTAGTGAATTGCATTTATATATGAATATATTGTTTAAAAAAGGCAACTCTGAAAAAATATCGGTACATTATGACATGCATTCTGCAAACAACATGATAATAATGCTATTACACGTATCACTTTCATTTCATGCAAAAGTAATTATGCAGTAGATAGTAAAAAACGTATGTATTGTACGTAAATGACGATACCATTTGACCTTGCATTTGCTATCCCTTTTACCATTTATTTTTGGTAACATAGCTTTGTAATAACAGTCACAGAACTAAGATATACTGTAAATATCTCTAGTTTTATAGAAGCTTCAGGATGCTGGTTTAATAGTGTTGTTAAACCTTGACCTGAATGAACACAAAACGATTAGAAACAAGATTGGTTTTTCGATCAAGAATAATTTTACACGAAATACAATAGATTTTAGCGTAACTGCCTTTTTCATAAAACAAAAACGTTTAAGTGAATATACAGATTGAATAGTACTACATATTATGTTTTATGTAGTTTTGAAATTAGTATGGAATACATTTTTTTCATACCTTTTCAATCTGTATGCATAAACTGCCTAGCTTTTTAAAGAGAAAATAGTGATGCTTCATTTGTGGTTATACAAGATTATCGTGATTGTTCTTCTCAAATTGTCAGGCGTTTTGAAATAATGCGAAACAATAACAATAATAAACGGGTCTTATTTTTTAGTTATAATCGAAAAACCTGTAAAGGTACATGCAAATTGAGAGGAAGGAATCGGAGATATGAGAAGCGCGAGTGTTCCGGTCGTTAATATAACATCTGAAACATGTTTTGGCGTTTTACTAGCTAACCAATCTGGCCAAGCGAAATGACAGATGTATACTTTTATTTCTACATCTGTGATTTGCTTCAAGCAGAACCCGATTCAAAAATCTCCAAATGAAATCATGTTGGATTAAAAGTTTACTAACATTTTGGACACTTTGGTGTCAAAAAATATACCATCATTGTAATTTTTGATGTATTTCAAAAAGGTCACTGAGGTAGCTGAAGCGTTGTTAAACATCCGTGGCTTTATTTGGAGTTTAGCAAAACATGGAGATTCCATTTAGTGTCATGTGTTTGTGTATATCCATTCTTACTTTTTTCTATTATTGCTTTTAAATTGTATGTTCCATTTTTACCTTTCTATAGGTGTTATGAATTCGTTTTTCCATCCTTTACCATCCCTGTTAGAAATTGTCTTTTGTTGAATACATATTATTTATCAGCGAGACAGCCACAGAGTAAATTTCTTATGTTACATTATAGAGATTGATTTTTTCCACACGATTGCGTGCTCTGGTCGTGGGAAGTATGGAGTCAATCTACTTGACATTTTTTTTCCTTCTAGTTCGACGAAGGCAAAGCGGTGTACGACGGTGACCAGACTCCAGCTGACCTGAAGAAGTTCATCCAAAGCAACGCCCTGCCTTTGTTGGTCGACTTCAACCATGACACCGCGCAGAAAATCTTCGGCGGTGAGATCAAGAACCACCTTTTGCTGTTCCTCAACAATAACGACGAGCACTACAAGAAGGTTACCGAGGCTGCACGATCAATTGCCAAAGAATTCAGGTATGCTCAACAAGATATTCTCAGTGCAATTCTGAGAACACGAAATCTTAAGGATAACTACAGAAGAGGATGAAGGATAATCTTCCCTTCCCTGGTTTACGTTGTCGATTTATTGAAGATGAATGAATTATTATAACAACCTCGATATAATGATGAAAATATTGTTATTGGTCTATTCCTATTTTTTTTTCAGGGAACAAGTTCTGTTCGTTACAATCGACGCTGAAGTTGAAGACCATCAACGTATCATGGAGTTCTTTGGACTGAAGAAGAAAGAAGAAGTACCAACTGTTCGTCTTATCCGTCTTGAAGAAGAAATGGACAAGTACAAGCCTGAGACCGACGATCTGTCAGCAGAAAGCTTGAAGCAGTTCGTACAGGACTTCCTTGACGGAAAACTAAAACAAGTAAGATGCTAATTTCAGCTTGACCACAAAATTTGATTTATCTGCTTCCCGAGAGACTACCACGGCAACCGAATTGTCAAGAACATTCATTTTTCCGCGACTTAGCTTTTTGATTAGTTAGGATGAATCGTGTGTCACAGGGATAGCCATAAAGCAACTTTTGTTTTTTAAGATTTATTTAACATGATTGCTACAATTATATTCTTTTAATTAACTACACCAATTACATAACATACAAATATTTAGAAAAATAAAATTTGCATCTCTAAGAATGTTCATTTTCCATTAAATGTTCCTTTAATTTTCTTTTAAACATCTTTAAGTTGCAAGTTTATATCATTATTTAGTTTACTAAATTCAAGTAGTCCCTTCTGAAATATTGATTTGCTAGTTATATTACTATTGCATTTTTGTAAATGGAAATCTATATTTCTTCTTGTATAATAAATTGTGGTAATGACTATTCAATTCTATGTGATGCTCTAAATGTTGTGCCAAAATATGATTTTTTATTTTAAATATAAAAATAACCAAATTTGAAATTGTCTCATAGATTTTATTTTGGTGTACTTATATTTTCATTCAATATTATTTTCATAGCTTTATTTTGTAGGACTTGTAATTTTGGGAATGCAGCTTCATTAGAAGTAAACAAAATAGTAAATGTGATAGAATAATTGCATTATAAACTACTTTTTTGGAATATGTACTAAGACTATGAGAAACCCGTTAAAAGTAATATGCTTTTCTGACAATTTTTGGAATAATGTTCCTCAGAATTTAGCTTAATATCCCAAATATTTAATTGATACAACTATATCAATTATTTCGTGATTTATCCTAACTGTGATAGTATTTTCATTTAAGTATTTCCCTATTGGCATACATTCCGTTTTAGATTTTATGCAATTTTGTTTTTTTTTACTTCTGTCAATTAAGTAGTTTTGTATAATTTTGAATACAGATCGTTTAAATCCAGAGTGATGCAGTTTTGTAAGTAATTTATTCCTTTCAATAGTTTCAAACGCCCTTTTGAAGTCTAAAAACACTAACTGTATGTTTCCTATAGTCCATACATTTCATTGTTTTTCGTTTTCAGCACTTGTTGAGCCAAGAATTGCCAGAAGACTGGGACTCCAAACCTGTGAAAGTCTTGGTGTCAACCAACTTTGATGAAGTAGCTTTGGACCCTACCAAAGATGTTTTAGTAGAATTCTATGCTCCATGGTGTGGACACTGCAAGCAGTTGGAGCCCATCTACGTCAAGGTTAGTTGAGTTGTTCTGTATGAGTTAAAGATTTTTAATTCCAATTTACAAAAAGTTCAGAATTTTTATTGTGGAACGACATTTTTAAACATCTTCCCTACTTGATAGCGCTTAATGAACTCAGTTTAAAACAACACTTCACACAAAAAAAATACAAATTGAATAAAAATTTTTAGTTTTTGATCCATTCTTAAAGTATCATAAAAATATATTTGTCAATACTCAATTCAGCTGAAAAAGGTGCCTGTTCAAAAACGGCTATATGTACTGTGTACTCATATTTACAAGTATACAGGATGTCGTCAAAGTCGGGACTTTCCTTTACAGACCACATAATCGTGAACTTTAAAAATTATAGGCTTTAAAAAAATCGGAAAAATGTACACCATGTGATGATCTTTTACTACAAATTTCAATTTTTCCTTAGAGTAACGGACTGTATCAATCTATGTAGTGACAGGAAGACAGATACTGACACCACTTTCATTAACTCCTGAATCTATTTATTAAATACACCATAAATGTTCAATCTCATCAGCAATGCAGGCTTGACATCTTCTTAAAAATCGAGTGGAGTTAAGTCAGGTGTACGGGCTGGCCACGAAATTGTACCAGACCGCCCTATCCATCTGCTAGGGTATTCCGCATCAAGGTATTCTCTAACTGAAAGGGCGTAGTACGCAGGGCAGCCGTCTTGCTTGTACCACATGACTCTGTAAATGCAGCTCAAAGGGTACAATGATTCTCCCATTTAGAATCCCGGTCCGCATGTTTACTTTAAAACGATACTGTGTGTGTGTCTCATCAAATGTGGATTTTCTACATGCCAATCACGTAAGTGGTGTAGATTCATGTAAGGATCTTTTTGATTCATCAGTTCATAAAATGTTCTCTAAAAATCGCGGATCTTCCGGGTGTTCCTGTAACATTCTTTGACAAAACAGAAGATAATCCCGGGGTGGTAGAGATTATACTCGCTGAACGTAGTACGGGTGGAGCTCGTTCTTTCGCAAGATTCGGTGGACTTTACTGTTGGGCACTCCTGTGCTTGCTTCTATTGAACGTACTGAAGTACTCTGGTCTTCTTCGACGGCTTGTAGTACGACGTCATCGTACGGAAAGGAAATTCTTCCCTCACAATGTGCTTGATTTGGAAATCGTACCTCTGAGAGTGAATGGCGCACATGAATAAAAACTCGGTGATCGGGATGGCGAGCAGCATTTGGGAACCTCTTACTATAAAGTCTAGCTGCAGCACTAGCCTTGCATCTACATTCCCCATAAATGAAGTTCATGTTGGCATATTTCTGTATGGTGTAGACAGACATTGTGGCATTACACAATCATGAATTAATAAAAGTGGTGTTACTATCTGTCTTGCTGTCACTGCGGAGAAGGCACTAGGGGTGTCAATCCCGGGATCCCGGAAGAAAACCTGTCTCGAAAATCCCGGGATTGGCTAATAATTTCGGTATTAGTCCCGAAATTTTAAGTGATATTTGGTATATAATTTTATAAATGTTTTATTGACATTTATGAACCGTTGGATATCAAACTTCAACAAGTAATAGTTACACATTCAATAATAATAATTTATTTCATTGTTGATTGGAACAGAAAATCCTATATCAAATGACAAGGTCATAAAAATAGTGGTGACGAGTTAAAAAAGTATAAAAACATAAATCTAAACAAAAAACTCCTCCAAGGTATAGAAAAAAAGTTTTAGTTTTCTTTTGACAACAGCTATATTTGATTCATTCCTAATATTATCATTGAGATTATTAAAAATCTTACATCCCATATACCTGCATGTTTTTTGGTATGCCGTAGTTCGATGTCTCGGCGGGATTAGTTGGATATTCATGATGGTGTTTGATGACTTCAAATTCGCGCTTATTTTTTAAATCAAACAGTGCCAACTCATAAATGTAAATACCTATAACAGTCAACATTTTAGTGCCCTAAAAGATTCTCCAGGATTGGCGCCAACCAAGGTTATCAATAATTCTAATGGCATATTTTTGCAGCAGGAGAACTCTTACAGTTAGTGAACTACTGCCCCAATTGAGAATACCCTAACAGATATGGCAGTTGACAGTGGCATAGTATAAAGTTTTTAAAATTCGTTTACTGCACTGCTTTGTTAAGAATTTCAAGCCATAACAACTCTTTCGCAATCTAGTGCACGAATACTCAACCTGAAACCCCACCGACATTCGACAATCAAGTTTTATCCCCCCAGCATGTTAACTGAATTAGATGATGGAATATCTGTTAGTATTATCAAAAATGTAGAAATCTTGTTCAAGCAGAAGAAAACCAAATGACTATCTGGCATACCTAGCCAAGAAATTGATCTTTTATTAAATGGCGGAAATCGTGGCAGCCCACTAGTGTAGAATCCAAGAGATGTTTTTCTTCTGCAGGCTATATATGTAATGAAATCCGTTCAAGTCTAAAAGACGAAACTTTAAACGCACTCATATTTTTTATAATTCAGTTTTAATTCCCACTTCTTATGAATGTATTTTAGTTCATGTTTATTACTAAAAAAGATCAAATAATGTTTATTTTTATATATTATATTTATTTAACAAAAGTGTCACTCACTTAACGCTTTATTATGACACTTGTATCTATAGTCATCGTTTGTAGTATTTATGCGCTTTGTTAAGGTCTTTACATTTTTTTTATTTGATTTCTGTTTTTTGTTGAGAAATAAAAGTTTAATTTTTAAATTATTTTTTCCGGGATTGATACCGCGCCTCGAAAGTCCCGGGATTACGAAAACCATTCGGGATTGACACCCCTAGAATGCACTGTACGTCACTCCATCTGAGAAAAAATTAAATATGTAGTAATAAAAAAGACCATCACAGTGCCCAGATTCTTCCGAAATTTTTGTAAAGTCTATAATTTGAAAAGTACACGACTTCGATTTTTTCATTTTTCTGATAATTATTATGATTTCGCCGATCCTCCGTTTCCGGCTTGTCGTCGATTTCTGGGACAACTTGTAAAATAGTCTTAACCTAAGGGCCGTATCGTGCGTCGTTCCTACAATTGCAGGACGCCTTTATGGCCTTGATTTTCAGGGTCTTTTCTCTCCTTCATAAAGGCTGGGGTATTTCTAGCTTTCTACTGTTCGGTGTCAGCGTCAGAATTGTAGGACATTTAAGGCTGATAAAACAGATGATATAAATCAAAAGCATGAACAATTTGACGCAAATAGGTGTTTGTAACATAACCTGAAAATAGAGCTCTGACACGAAACATTATCTGATTATTTATTTTGATTGTAATACCGGGTTTCTGAAGGCCTCTTTTTTTCTTAGATCAAAACAGTAGCGCGTTTGATTTACCTGCATTTAAGCGAAGGCTTATGCTTACCAACATAATTTGTCATATTCTGTAGATCAGTGTTTATCAAAGAGGTGGCATGGTTGGAAGTTAAGGTATATTTGCGTATATTCAGCGTACGACTGAACAGAGCAGTTTTTAATTATATTATGTCCAAATTTCTATAACCGCGCGAGAGATCGCAGCAAGACACTACCACGCGTACTCGTGTGATGTAGTTGCATTAGAGATGCTGTGACAGTGCTTTGTGATTGCAGGTCGGCGAGCATTTCAAAGACAACTCAGACGTAGTAATTGCCAAGATCGACGCCACAGCGAATGAGCTCCAGCACACCAGGGTGACCAGCTACCCCACCATCAAGCTTTATACAAAGGGTGAGAACCAGCAATTCGATTACAACGGACCCAGAACGTTCGAGGGTCTGACCAAATTTGTGGAAAGCGGTGGCATGGACGGAGCCGATGTTCAGGAAACCAGCGAGGAAGAGGATGATCACAAAAAGGACGAGTTGTAAGGAATTTGGACAAGTGGTGGTTCAGGATGGTTTTTTCTTGGGTGCAATTGGAGGCTCAGGGGGTATTTTTGAGTATTGTCGCTCGAATGATGGACTTTCGAAATATATATTTTGGATCTATCTGTATGTACTTCTCACCTTATTTGAATCGAAAAATGTATTTTAATCTACATAATCTGCATGCAATGGTGCGTGAGATCCCGAACTAGAGAATTCTAAAAATATTTTCAAATATATTTTAGGAACTCTTAGTTGGTCAAACTCCTCCATTGTGTCTGATAAAAAAGGACATAATTCCAAAATAAAAATCTAAAAACTGGTAAATTGTATATAAAGGCAAACCGCGGAACTAGCACTATAATTGTATGGCTTTGAATATTTGTTGTTTTGATCGACCTTAAAATCAAAATAATTTGTGTTATTGATCAAAATCTGTTTAAATTTATACTTCTGCTTTATATTTTGCTCCGTGAGCCTCCCCAAATATTCGTATAATTCCTTTTTGATGTATTTATAACTGAATATTTTTGTACTTCGTGATTTTTTTTATTAACTGCGTCTATTTTTTCTGTTTGTGAATTTCTTTTTAGGACTTATATTACGATGATTTATTTTTTGTATATGTACTGATTCGTTGTAAGTGATTATGGTTGTAAATAGAATATATGCGCAAGAGAATTGAGGCAAGGAAGATCTAATGTTGCAGCAGTACTGATATGCCTCGTTCACCATATTTGATTTCCATATTCTTTAAAGCCATGTTTTTTTCATGTGCTGAAATTATACATATACGTTGGCGAATCATAAAAATAAATTCGATTTAACAAGTGGGTTTTATTATTTTGTCCTTATACCTTTGCTCCACATTCTAGTTAGCCCAGAAAGGGATGAGCGGTTGTACAGACCAGTTCTAGTTGTACAGAGGACAACTTCTCTACAATGCTACATTTCCATTTTGGTCTGTATATACAAACTAATGAAACTTTGGTACACTGAGGTTATTTATCGACTACTTTAGATTTTGATTATAGATATTGAATATGGTTATAAAAATATTCAGAGAAACAAATGGCGAGATATTCAAACATTCTCCGCAAGTATGTACCTCTTCTCGTTTTTGGGATCCCGATTCAAAATTTAAGTAGCTGAAAACTGCATATCCGACCACATTTTCATAGCGAGATTGTCAAAAAGTAGTAGATTGGTCAGAGATTCAAACCTTCCCTGTTTCCGCGATCCTGATACAGAATTTCAAGTAACTGAAAATTCCTTATCCGACCATATTTTCGTGGCAAGATTGTCAAAAAGTAGTAATTAAAATTTTGCTACCAGGGTCACAGGAACGTGAGGAGTTATAGAAATATATCCTACTCCGGTTAGTAGATTGATGGCAGATTCAAACTTTCCATACACCCTCTCGCAGTTTCTGTGATCCTGATACAGAATTTCATATAGCTAAAAAGTGCGCATCCGACAAGGTATTCATGACGGGATCGTCAAAAAGTAGTAATTCAAATTTTGCTACCAGGATCTCTGGAACGTTAGCATCTTTCGAAATGTAGATCGTGTAGAATACCGCGAGATTCAGACGTTCTCTCATAATACCCCTCGTCATTTCTGCGATCCTGATTCAGAATTTCAAGTAAGTGAAAATTTCTTATCCGACCAAATTTTCATGGCGAGATTGTCAATAAGTAGTAATCAAAAATTCGCTACCAGGGAACGTGAAGAGGTATAGAAATATATCCTACTCTGGATAGTAGATTGATGGCAGATTTAAACTTTTCACATACCTCTCGCAGTTTCTGTGATCCTGATACAGAATTTTATATAGCTAAAATCTGCACATCCGACGAGGTATTCACGACGGAATCATCAACAAGTAGTAATTCAAATTTTGCTACCAGGATCACAGGAACGTGAGGAGGTATGGAAATTGATTCTGCTCTGGATAGTTGATTGGTAGGAGATGAAAAATTTCTCCGCAAATACCTCTCCTCGTTTCTGTGATCCTGATGCAGAATTTCATAAAGCTAAAATCTGCACATCCGACGAGGTATCCATGACGGGACCATCAACAAGTAGTGATTCAAATTTTGCTACCAGGATCTTAGGAACGTTAACAGCAATCGAAGTGTAGTACGTGTAGAATGCCGGGAGATTCAAACGTTCGCTAAGAATGCCTCATTTCTGTGATCCTGATACAGAATTTCAAGTAACTGAAAATTTCTTACCCGACCATATTTTCGTGGCGAGATTGTCAAAAAGTAGTAATTAAAATTTTGCTACCAGGGTCACATGAACGTGAGGAGTTATAGAAACATATTCTACTCCGGTTAGTAGATTGATGGCAGATTCAAACTTTCCATACACCTCTCGCAGTTTCTGTGATCCTGATACAGAATTTCATATAGCTAAAAAGTGCTTCCGACCAGGTATTCATGACGGGATGGTCAAAAAGGAGTAATTCAAATTTTGCTACCAGGATCTCAGGAACGTTAGCATCAATCGAAATGTAGATCGTGTAGAATACCGCGAGATTCAGACGTTGTCTCAGAATACCCCTCGTCATTTCTGCGATCCTGATTCAGAATTTCAAGTAAGTGAAAATTTCTTATCCGACCAAATTTTCATGGCGAGATTGTCAATAAGTAGTAATCAAAAATTCGCTACCAGGGTCACAGGAACGTGAGGAGGTATAGAAATATATCCTACTCCGGATAGTAGAATTTCATAAAGCAGGTGTTCATGACGGGATCGTCAAAAAGTAGTAATTAGGGGGTATGGAAATGCATTCTGCTCAGGATTGGTGGGATATTTAAACTTTCCATACACCTCTCGCAGTTTCTGTGATCCTGATACAGAATTTCATATAGCTAAAAAGTGCGCATCCGACAAGGTATTCATGACGGGATCGTCAAAAAGTAGTAATTCAAATTTTGCTACCAGGATCTCTGGAACGTTAGCATCAATCGAAATGTAGATCGTGTAGAATACCGCGAGATTCAGACGTTCTCTCATAATACCCCTCGTCATTTCTGCGATCCTGATTCAGAATTTCAAGTAAGTGAAAATTTCTTATCCGACCAAATTTTCATGGCGAGATTGTCAATAAGTAGTAATCAAAAATTCGCTACCAGGGAACGTGAAGAGGTATAGAAATATATCCTACTCTGGATAGTAGATTGATGGCAGATTTAAACTTTTCACATACCTCTCGCAGTTTCTGTGATCCTGATACAGAATTTTATATAGCTAAAATCTGCACATCCGACGAGGTATTCACGACGGAATCATCAACAAGTAGTAATTCAAATTTTGCTACCAGGATCACAGGAACGTGAGGAGGTATTGAAATTGATTCTGCTCCGGATTGTTGATTGGTAGGAGATGCAAACTTTCTCCGCAAATACCTCTCCTCGTTTCTGTGATCCTAATACAGAATTTCATATAGCTAAAATCTGCACATCCGACGAGGTATCCATGACGGGACCATCAACAAGTAGTGATTCAAATTTTGCTACCAGGATCTCAGGAACGTTAGCAGCAATCGAAGTGTAGTACGTGTAGAATGCCGGGAGATTCAAACGTTCGCTAAGAATGCCTCTTGTCATTTCTGCGATCCTGATACAGAATTTCAAGTAACTGAAAATTTCTTACCCGACCATATTTTCGTGGCGAGATTGTCAAAAAGTAGTAATTAAAATTTTGCTACCAGGGTCACATGAACGTGAGGAGTTATAGAAATATATCCTGCTCCGGTTAGTAGATTGATGGCAGATTCAAACTTTCCATACACCTCTCGCAGTTTCTGTGATCCTGATACAGAATTTCATATAGCTAAAAAGTGCTTCCGACCAGGTATTCATGACGGGATCGTCAAAAAGTAGTAATTCACATTTTGCTACCAGGATCACAGGAACATGAGGAGGTATTTAAATACAGGGTGGGCCATCTATCGGTTTCGATTTGAACCACGTGTTAATTTGACGCTGACAATACTTATGTCAATCTGATTTGTCATAAAATTCAGTATATTATCTCCGCTGAACGAAATGAATCGATTTACGCTTGAGCAACGTTGGGTAATATTGGAAATTTATTTCCAAAACAAAGACAATTGGGCAGAAATTGCACGAAAATGCCGTTCAAAATTCGGTCGCAACGAAGCACCAACAGCGCCCGGTATACGCAAGTTTATTAATAAAGTGCGTGAAACTGGTTTCATTGTTGATGCTCCAACACGTCAGCGTGCTCGTACAGTGCGTACACCCGAAGGTATCGATGCTGTGGCTGCGAGTGTGCGTGAAAATCCATCAACGTCAACACGTCATCGTTCCCAAGAATTGAACATTTCCCGCACCAGTTTACGACGAATTTTGCGGAAAGATCTCGGTATGACGCCTTACAAAGTTCAATTGGTTCAAGAGTTGAAGCCGCGTGACCATCCACTTCGTTCTGCCTTCGCTACATGGGCCAACGAGCAACTAATCAATGATGTCGATTTTGCGAAAAAAATAATCTTTTCAGACGAAGCTCATTTTCATATTGGTGGCTACGTCAATAAGCAAAATTGCCGTATCTGGGGCTCGGAAAACCCACACGAGGTCTTAGAGAAGCCAATGCATCCCTTGCGAGTGACTGTTTGGTGTGGATTGTGGAGCGGAGGCATCATTGGCCCATATTTCTTTGAAGACGGGGACGGCGCAACCGTTTCTGTCAATGGAAACACCTATCGCACCATGATAACTGATTTTTTTGTTCCTGCTCTTGATGGTATTGATGTGGAGAATGTTTGGTTTCAGCAGGATGGTGCAACTTGTCACACATCGCATGCCACAATCAACTTATTGCGCGAAACCTTCGATGGCCGTTTAATCAGTCGAAATGGTGATGTCAATTGGCCGCCAAGAAGCTGCGATTTGACACCATTGGACTATTTCCTGTGGGGCGCTGTTAAAGACAAGTGTTATGTCGACCATCCAGAGACAATTGACCATTTGAAGGCCAACATTCGTGATGCCATTGACGAGATACGGCCCCAAACACTCGAAAAAGTGCTCGAAAATTGGTCCGATCGAATGGGCTACTGTGAGGCCAGCCGCGGCAGCCATTTGAATGAAGTAATATTTCATTTCTGAGCGGAACAATTGTACTTCAAAACAAAAAAATAAATTTGGCAATATCTCAAACCGTTTTTGTTTTATTTTATTTTTAAATCGAAACTTTTAAATGGCCCACCCATTACATTCTGCTCCGGATAGCTGATTGGTGGGAGACTCAAACTTACTCCGCAAGTACCTCTCGTTTCTATGATCCTGATACAGAATTTCATATAGCTAAAAACTGTACATCCGACCAGGTATTCACGACGGGATCATCAAGTAGTAATCCAAATTTTGCTACCAGGATCACAGGAACATGAGGAGGTATGGAAATGCATTCTGCTATGGATAGTTGATTGGTGGGAGATGCAAACTTTCTCCGCAAATACCTCTCCTCGTTTCTGTGATCCTGATAAGAGAATTTCATATAGCTAAAATCTGCACATCCGATGAGATATCCATGGCAGGACCATCAACAAGTAGTGATTCAAATTTTGCTACCAGGATCTCAGGAACGTTAGCAGCAATCGAAGTGTAGTACGTGTAGAATGCCGGGAGATTCAAACGTTCTCGTCATTTCTGCGATCCTGATACAGAATTTCAAGAAACTGAAAATTTCTTAACTGACCAGATTTTCATGACGAGATTGTCAAGAAGTAGTAATTAAAAATTTGCTACCAGGGTCACAGGAACGTGAGGAGGTATAGAAATATATCCTACTCCGGATAGTAGAATTTCATAAAGCAGGTGTTCATGACGGGATCGTCAAAAAGTAGTAATTAGGGGGTATGGAAATGCATTCTGCTCAGGATTGGTGGGATATTTAAACTTTCCATACACCTCTCGCAGTTTCTGCGATCCTAATACAGAATTTCAAGTAGCTGAACATTACTTATCCGACCAAATTTTCATTACGAGATTGTCAAAAAGTAGTAATTAACAATTTGCTACCAGGGTCACAGGAACGTGAGGAGGTATAGAAATATATCCTGCTCCGGATAGTAAATTGGTGGGAAATTCAAACTTTCCCTATACCTCTCGCAGTTTCTGTGATCCTGATTCAGAATTTCAAGTAACTGAAAATATCTTATCCGACTTGATTTTCATGGCGATATTGTCAAAAAGTAGTAATTAAAAATTTCCTACCAGAATTACAGGAGCGTGAGGAGTTATAGAAATATATAGGTATAGAAATACATTCTGCTCCGCATAGTAAATTGGTGGAAGATTAAAGCTTTCCCTACACTTCTCGCACTTTCTGTGATCCTGATACAGAATTTTATATAGCCAAAGACTGCACATCCGATCAGGTATTCATGACGGGATCGTCAAATTTTGCTACCAGGATCTAAGGAAGGTTAGCAGCAATCGAAGTGTAGTACGTGTAAAACGCCAGGAGATTTAAACAGTCTCTGCAAATACCTCTCGTCGTTTCTTCGATCCTGATACAGAATTTCAAGCAACTGAAAACTGCAGATTCGATCATATTTTCATGACAAGATCTCCAAACAGTTATAGTTTAATTTGTTACCAGGATCACAGACGCGAAGAGGTATCGAAAGGTTTTCAGACTATGTGTAAAGGATATTAAGGGAAATTTCAAATGAGAGTCTATCAATACAGTGTTTTAAGGATTTGTTTTATTAAGGAAGAACAACATATATAAATTTCTGTACATAATTCAGTATTATATACAAAACAATAATTATACATACATGACTTCTTTGGTGAAATGATACAAGATAAAATAATTCAATGACAATAACAAAAATATGGGAAACTAACTGAAATAAATTATGTTTAAATGGACAAAACATTCAGTGCGTTATAAAATAATCTACAAAGGTACAAATATACATTTTCGCAACACCTACAGTCCTATATTCTCATTTGCCGATAACCACATTCGTTATTAACAATGAAAGACAAAAAACTCACATTAATAATTGCAAAATGTACCAAAAGTCACACAACAATTAGATGTTTACCCTGACGTATTTTTAGGTGAATTCATTTGGTATTAATGAAAATTGAGCTAGTTTCACAAAAAAGTTTACAACAGAGATCAATAAATACATTGCAAACATAAAGTAATACTGAATTTCTAATAATCAAACGCCCCAAGCCTTCAGTTAAAGATATTTGACTTTATTACTATTGTAGCTGTACGAAATCAATTTTTTTATAATTTCTGTTAATACTCTATTTAGTTACATAAATGGATGGGCGGACTTTACAGTATACACAAAAAATGCATTTTGTAAATTGTTGTTGTAAATCTAGCGACATATCGGGTTTTCCAATAGGGTCTTGACAAGTTTGAACTTGTGAACACTGTGAACGCACCTTCAAATCAATTACCGAACTGTCAATGTCAAAATATTCAGTAAAGAAAACATTTTCATCATGGTGAAGTACACGAACGAACAACGCTTACAAATAAAATTTACTATCGAAATTCCGAGTTGGTGACTGAGACTTCAAGAGCGTTAACGCCAATTTTTGGTCGTAATTTTCGTCCAAGTAGACAACCCAATTCATAGTCTAGTGAGACAACGGGTTGGTCGAAGTGCCGAGAATATTGCTGCCGTTCAAGCTTCCGTCGCAAACGAACAGAACACGTTGATCCTAGGGCGTCCTCAAGAATTAGGCATCGCTCAGACCACACTATGGCGAATTTTGCGAAGAGATCTTGGCCTGCACCCTTACAAGATCAAGTTACTCAAGAACTAAAGTCGTTCGATCATATGAACGGACGTACGTTCTCGAATTGGGCTCTACAAATGATGCAAGAAAATGACCAATTCCATCGCAAAATCATCTTCAGTGATGAGGCGCACTTTTGGCTAAACGGCTTCGCCAACAAACAGAATTTGTACTCTTGGTCAGGTGAGGACCCTCATGTGCTCCAAGAAACACCACTTCATCCACAAAAAATAACTGTATGATGTGGTTTTCATGCCGGTGATGTTATTGGCCCTTTTCGATGTTGAAAATGACCGCCACGTTACAGTCAACGGAGATCGCTACAGAGACATTGCAACGTTATTTTTTTGGTCAATTGGATGGGCAACAATCGACATATTGAAATCAAAATTACGTGTTATATCGAGAATGGCCGCCTAGATCGTGTGATTTACCACCTCTAGACTTTTTTGTGGAGCTTCATTGAATCATTGGTCTATGCCTACAAGCCAGCGACATTAGAGGAGCTCAGAGCCAATACTGAACGTTTCTGTCGAAATGCGTAACCGAGTCATTGAAAATTGGGTTGAACGAATCGATCGCTGCAAACGTGGCCGTGGTGGACATATAAACGAGGTCGAATTCGATACATAAATGTTTTGAGTATACTTCAATCCAATAATAAAATTTTCGAGATATCTCAAATGGTTTGCGTTTTATTTAAAAAGAAAGTTGTCAAGTTTTTAATGGAAAACCTTTTATATCCCAACCCCGTGATTTCCTTGTGCATGAAATTACAGCCGGCAGCCCTAACCAAGCATGGCATGGTATGGGATGCCTGTCTGCTACTATAATTTTCCTGTACATAAAAAATCATCAGGTCTAACTGACATCAGGTTTTGGACTATGAGTAACTGACCTAGTGAAACGTCAAACTGTTGTCATTAATGTGATTCTTTCATCGGGAACAAAGTGCAGAGTCGTGATTCACTTACATGATACATGAAGAGTATAAAATCATAAGTACATAGTGCATACGCGTGTCGTCATATACGAGGGGGGATCTGATTGTACTTTTGCAGTAACCCTAGTGTTCAAAGATTCTGATAGATCGCTTTCACATGACGTTACAAGTTCGGTCGCCATTTTGGCTAGAAGACAACGACAGTTTGTTACAGTTGACATTATCGATGACAACCTATCAACTATTGTTCGATCGAACTATCAATGTCATGCATTTGAAAATGATCTATATACAAGACTACTTAGATTACAAATTGTAATGATGAAATCATTTTCCATGGGGATCGATTTTTAAAAACGAGGGAGTAGGATTCTAGTAAAAACTACAAGTATTCTAGTATCTTTAGATGAAATAATACGTTCCTAGATTGTTTATATAATTAAGCGTCTCATCGCAAAGTTGTTCTATAAGTTTTCTCTGTTATTCTACTTCCTCGATTAGAGAATTGACCCCCTAGTGATTATTTCAGCTTGCGTCAATTTCAAGATAATTAAAGTTAGATAGCGCCACCTACTACTAGAATTGACACATACTGCAACCACCACAAATCATATACAGTAATACCCCGACTTACGCTACCCCGTTTTACGCGAATTCGGAGATACGCGGTTTTTCATTTTGATTGCCGCGCGCAGCGCGCATCGGCTCTCTCGCTCCGCGCGCGCATCGGCTCTCTCGCTCCGCGCGCGCATCGGCTCTCTCGCTCCGCGCGCGCATCGGCTCTCTCGCTCCGCCCACTCAGTGTTCAATTTGCATCAGGTTTAAACGTGTTTCGCGTGCAATTGTTTTACGTGCGCAGTGCGTTTTACTTATAATCTCTAATTATGTCGTCTAAAAGAACAAAAAATGAGTCATTTGAGCCTAACAAGAAAAGAAAAACACTGTCTTTGGAGTGTAAACTGAATATAATTAAAGACTTTGAAGCAAAAATGAAAATTTGTGAATTGGCGAAGAAATTTGACCTTCCGGAATCAACAGTCCGAACGGTTGTAAAAGGTAAAGAAAAAATTATGAACGCTGTGAAAGACTCTCAATCTTTGAATTCAAGTATCATCCGTAAGCGTCACGGTATTATCGCACAGATGGAAACATTGCTACAGTCATGGTGTGATAATCAAGTAAGAGTGAAAAATTGTCCTGTTGATCAAAATACAGTGTGCTTTCAAGCAAAGCAGATTTTTGAAAAACTAAAAGAAGAAGCTGGGGAGGCGGCTGAAAATGAAGTGTTTAAAGCTAGTAACGGCTGGTTCAGCCGATTTAAGAGTCGTTGTAATTGGCATAGCATCGCAGAGAGTGGAGAAGCGGCAAGCGCTGATAAAGAAGCTGCATCTCTCTATCCAGAAAAACTCAAAACAATGATAGATGAAGGTGGCTACACTAGCCAAACTATTTTCAACGTAGATGAAACAGGTCTTTTTTGGAAGAAAATGCCTAAAAGAACTTTTATTGCGCGTGAAGAGAAAACTTTTCCAGGTTTTAAAGCCGCCAAGGATCGATTAACAGTGATGGTTGGTGCGAATGCAGCTGGAGATTGTAAATTAAAACCTCTCTTAGTTTATCGCTCAGAAAATCCAAGGGCCTTAAAAAATAAATCCAAAGCTGGTTTGCCTGTCATTTGGAAGTCTAATGCGAAAGCTTGGGTGACAGCTTCTCTTTTTGAAGACTGGTTTGGCCATCATTTTATTCCTGAAGTCGAACGTTACTGCCGATTAAAAGAAATCCCATTTAAAGTGATGCTACTAATTGACAATGCACCAGGTCATCCTCCCGCAACTCTAATTAATTTCGATCCACGTGTGGAAGTTGTATTTTTGCCACCAAACACTACCAGCTTGCTTCAACCAATGGACCAGGGAGTCATTAAAACATTTAAAGCTTACTACACAAGGCGGTCATTTGCACATCTACATGAAGCTATGAGACAAAACAATGAGCTTTCTGTTAAAGACTTTTGGAAGCAATTCAATGTTTTAGATGCTGTAAGAATTATTGGACAATCTTGGAATGAGGTTTCACAAAAAACTCTCAATGGTGTCTGGAAAAAACTGTGTCCATTTTTTTTCACCTCTGAAACTCAAGGAGAAACCATTTCAGATCCTGAACAAATCGATAGCATAATAGAAGAAGTGGTCGATATCGCCAAGCAATTAAATTTAGAGGTCGATAATGATGACGTTCAAGAATTGCTAGATTCACACAATCAAGAGCTAACAATTGACGAGGTTATAGAAATGCGTAAGTATGAGCAAGACATTGAACAAACTGATTCGCTAGACCCAGTTGAATCGGTAAATCAAATGACAATTGCAAACTTAACAGAAGGACTCAATTCAATTGAAAAGGGGTTACAAATTTTAGAAAAAATTGATTCTAATGAAGAACGCGTGTCTACTACAAAACGAGGGATAAAAAAATTACTGGTATGCTACGAGGAAATTTTACGTGAAAAGAAGAAAAATTTAACTCGTCAGGCAACATTGTTAGAATATATAAAGCCTTCGACATCAAAATAACTTCGGTTTAGCTTACTTTATTCATAACAATGTAATTTTTTTTATTATCCTACACTTTATTAAACATTTTTCTTCTAAATTATTGTTTTCTTTAAACTCTGGTCCCGATTAAACAAACTTTATATGTATTTATATGCAACATTGAACCCCGACTTACGCGAATTCGACTTACACGGCAACCGTTCGGACCCACCTATCGCGTAAGTCCGGGGTATTACTGTATTCACCATAAACGTCACTTTATCAGTAACACAAATGTAGTACCTACTCCAAAAGTTCTGATACAATTTCATACTCCAATTATTGCACTTTTTTATTGAACAATACTTTCAACTATAACATTTAATATTATTAAATTAATTACCTAAGGAGATATATTCCAACAATGATGGAGTAGATACCCATATTTTCAGATAGCCTATGATACAAGAGTATAAAAACGTTGTCATCTAAACAACTGATCAGTCGAATCGTAATATCAATGTAAAGGACTAATACCCAATACCTAGAGGTAAATGTATGCGTGTCAAAAATCTCGTTTTCGAACGAAAAATAATTTCAAGTAGATTTACTTGATGTCATTTTTTGCAATAACCTCCGATAAATAGGATGTTGACATGCATAATTTTATGAAGATAATTTTCTAATTTAGCACACGCCGTGAACAGTCACACAAAACCCATGACAGTCGATAATGCCTACGTATAATTACGTACAAGTTTATCGAGCACTTTCTGAAGAAAACTATGATAATTCTTACGTTTTTTATTCGCAAGAAGCACTTTGGGCGTTTGTTTTTGTTGATTTGGTTGACATCTTTACCAAAACTTGAGCACGATTTGATAAATTTAGAATATATTATAACTTGACAGTCTGGTAGGAAAGCAAACATAAGCAGTTTCTAATTGCCTTATTTTACTCGGATTATAATTTCAACAATTGGTATTTAAAACATAAATATAAAGCTTTAGTATTCTATTTATGTTAGTCACATAATCGCGTGTATCAAATGCTACAAATTATGTCAATATTAAAATCCACTTGACTGATTTGAATATAGGGTGGTAAAACTGTGATAGGCTTATATTTGAATGCTGTATGGAACAGTGAGGAAAATATATATCTTATATTCAATATGGGAGACAACTAATATACAGGGTGTTACAGAATGTTGAGAGACTCAGCACGTAAAAATATGAAAACAATTCATATAAAAATTTGACAGAATATTTTTCACTTCATGAAAGGGCGCGAAAAATTGTGCGCCACTGGTTTTTATAAAAAAAAACGTATTGATTGTGTTTGGAGCTGTTCCTTATGTTCTTTAAAAAAGTGCTAATCCGGTTACTATTTTGTAGTTGTTAATTTTTCTGTCCGAACCAAAAACTAAAAAGGCAGTAGCGTACATAATTTTCGAGTAACAGAGACTTGAAGGGGAGATTTGCACATGTTAATGCAACATCTGACAATACATTTGCGTGTACCAAAACTCATCTCAATCCGTTTTCTAGAAATATTATGTGAATTATCAAAGGCGGACAAATTGAAACAGACTGTACTATCAAAAAACCCTTCAAACTTCCTCGCAACATTACGTAACATCCCGTACACGTTAGATACATAGACTGACTGCATCAAAACGCTGCTGGAAAATTCCGAAAAAATCTGTATTACGAGTAACAATTATAGTAACACAAGGTCACAAACCAGCCTGAATCATCCCACAGCAATACACTGAAACCATCAGGAGATCGCCCCTCCCACACTTTCCAATCTATCCGATCGAGACTCTTCCTTTAGCCACGCCTCCCATTCAGATCCCGCCCTGTTGCGGCGACTGTACCGCTCCCGTAGGCGTGGCCTGCTGGCTGCCACGCCTCCGCGGTATTGTACCGCTTATAGAAACAGTTGTTGCTGCTTCGGGGCAACCGTAGCTAAGCAACAGCTCTACCAGCGCTCTGCATTGGGCGATCGAAGATTCTGGTTGGCTTTTGGCCGTGGCGATGCTTAAGGCCGCCTTAGCGTATGCAAGGCATGTGCGACCATCTTGGTCCACACATTTTACGTCAGCGTTGTGCTGGAAGAAAAAAATACGAAATTATTTAAAACAGTTTTAGGTATATTGAGGAATGGAGTCTTCAAAGCAATTCTACTATTATTCGTCCTTTTCATTTAATTTTTTAGTCAGAGTTATGCTGGTGACCCAGAAACCAGGCAATGTAGGAAGAGTGGGAAAGAAAGAGAAGAAGGTGAAAGTAGAAGACGTAATGTAAAATGAGTGGCATATAAGGATTGTTAGACAGTTGACTAGAAAGAAAAAACACAATCAAGCATTCGCTTATAGTCGCTTAAACTGATAAAATTACGAGATGCACATAAAAAAGGCCACCATGGTGGCCGAAATGTCGTTAGTAAACAGTGTGGTTTTATTTAGAGGCCAGACAAACATGGAGGATTCTGAGATATGCATGACATTCGATAGGAAATCGAGAGACCCACCGTTCGTTTTGCTCTCCTAAAAAACTATCAGTTTTGAGTCACTCGGTGTTAGAACTCAAGCGACGATATCAATTTAAATAACAGTATTTCGTGCTCATTAGCAACTCATCAGTGCCGTGCAGGTTTAGTAGTGCTGGAAACAGACGAACAGAAAGCAAACAGGTGGATATGGATTTTGGCACAAATGTTCCCCAATTTCACCAACAGCTCTCAAGAACTGTTATCTTTCGTCTGAGGATTGATTGAAGAAATGTATCCTTGAGGAACTGCCACAAAAAAGCGGGATTTGATTGCATGATTTCGCAAATCGGCGGACATCATTGCGAGAAATTACCCGGCTAACCAGAATATCTGTCTGTGGCAACTCTAAAATTTCCTCTACCATTTGTTACGTAACCTTACTTTGTTGAAATCATATAATAATATGAGTTCAAGAAAGATCCATATTATGTTAACGTTCGTAGTGTAGCTATACCGTTCCACCGTCGTAATTTTAATGAAAAAAATGTATAGTGCATAGAGTGCTTGTTTCCAGTAAGTATGCACAATTCTGATGCATTACTACTTCGTAAAATGATCCACAATTTCTCGGCCTCTAGGTGTAACAGGCGCAATCAAAGTCTTAGATAAATGGGGCCAAATTAAAAAATCCGGATCACTTATTAAGACAGCATCTAGATGTGTGTTTAGATTAAGAAATTTGTCTGATGCTTACCCAAATAAGCAGCTGAGCAACAGCTAAATTCCCCATTGCACAGGATAAGTGTAATGGCGTCCTCAGATCTCTCGTTCCAACAGTCGTGTTCACTTCTTGCGCATTCGCTCTGGCCAGAACGTTGATGATTCCTTTTATGTTCGAAGCACACACTGAATCTATCAGCTGTTGGCCTGCAAAAGATTGAAAAAAATCGATTACGATACAATAAAAATTTTCCTTTACACTCAATTTTTTTAATGAACCAGATTAACATGGTTACGTACATTGCATCGCTGGAGCTGATACATTCAATAATCTGTTACCAGTAGATGGCTTGTGGAGTACACTGTTGATACTACAGGGTTGACAAAAAGAGTCAAAGGTGGCACAGTTGTGAGGTGTGTGCTCCACACCACTATCACTACTACACTCAACAGGGTGTCCTGAACGTTGGGTCTTTTCCGAGTCAACTTTGTGTGCAATACAAAAGCTAATTTACGGCACAACAACACCAAATACGTAAGAAAGAAATTGGAGAAAAATATTCACTATTCATCTGGAAAGGAATTTCTAATACTACCCTGTCACAAGTTTTGTTTATAAACACTGCTTGAAGTTCTTTATTCGATTCGAAAATGCGAGTTTGTTTACTTCTTCCTAAATGTGTAACAATTGGGGATGTTCATGACTCCAAGGGTGTTTAACCAGTCGGCTTTGCACAATAGACACAAAAATATGCAGCACTGATGGAAATAACTATCGAGGACGACGGCGACGTTATGAGTACATTCGTGGAGATATACGGAGTGACAAAAAAGGAAACACCTACAATGGGGTATTTTCCAACTTGGTGATATTGTCCTATTGATGGCTGAAATCGATTGTTTACACCATTTATTAATTGGTATACACTTTGCACGCGCTTTTTTCACAAATTTGCTGAAAAAATACATTTGAAATTCATACCACCAAAGTGGGTTCATTTAAACTTCTTGTATGTCCCTCCGCAAAAATTAGCCAATAGGAATCGATTTTTTTAAAGGTTCTCATTAGAATGTGATGCTATTTTATCAAGGATCACAATCAGCGCTATTGCCATGCACTAGGGAATTTCATGAAAGTTCACGACTTAGCAACCCTTCCTTATTCCAATCAACAGTGTTGTCTCAATGGTGTACCTGTCTATATATGTATGTATAGCTGTAGGTCGACATAACTTGTGGTTCAATAAGGGTCAAACCGTTGACTTTTGACAGTGACAGAGTGCCGTACCCTGTTTGGTGCTGTTGATTTTGTGTTATCCGTTTTGTAACCTTTATATATTGAATTCTTTTGAACGTTACAACAAAATGTCTGTAAATTTGCTTTGTTAAAGTCTTTATTGTGTCGATAGTATAGATCGATCATCTAGTAATCTACTTTCGGTAAATTCGAAGAATCTGCTTTTACGAAGTTTTGTTCCATATTTTAATTGTGTATTTAAAAAGCTAAATTCCATATCAGTCACTGCCCCACGCTGCACAAGCTAAATCACAATACCAAATCGTCAACAACAACGCCAGAATGCATCATAACCTTTAAATTATCTGTCAAAAACGCAAAGTCACAGAACGCAAATAGCTCCGGACGAGTCTGTAGAACAAAATTGGGTATATCTCCTGTCCTTGTCACACTGTAATTGCCGAACAAATGTAGAGTCACATTCTAAGAAGGGGGCGGAGAAAATATTAGTACGTCACGCCAGATATTAATACGTCACACAGTTGGCGGCAAATTTTATTTTTAAACTTTGAAGCCGAGTTTTTGTTACTTCTTGGCCACCAAGATCGCCTGACCTATCTCTAATTGAACATGTCTGGGATAAGATAGGTCGCAGGCTCTTCAATTTGCAACACCCTCCACAGACTTTAGAAGCTCTTACTCACGAAGTTACAATAGCCTGGTATGAGATACCCCAACAGGATATCGACCACCTTATCAGGCCGAATCAAGCTGAAAATTTCATTTTACTATAAGAGACACTGAACATATATGCCAAAAATTATTGAAATCGGATAAACATACGTAGGTGTTTACCTTTTTGTCACCCAGTATATCAATAGGATGTTGAAGATGCTCATATCAAATCGATAACTCCGTTATTGCTCTAGGAATGTGCCAATTCCGATTTTTAAAATGAGGTTTGTTTATAAACTAGGTTAATCTAGACATCATGCGACACTTGACTTGGATACTGACTCACATAGTCCTCGTACAACATCATACATTTTGACGTAGGACGGGATTGTCGTAGAAGAGGGTGGCATATGTTACTAAAAAACAAGCTTATTATCGACTGATCTATACGCTCTGTAAACGAAAGTCCCAACTTTGAGGTCACCCTGTATTAAGATTTTCAAGTTCTCACGCTCTTATAGACCAGCAAGCCAAATATACCTGGGCACGCACCAACCGGTAAATAGAAACGGCGATCGAGTGCTCGTCATACGGGGTAAATGAGATGAGAGACTATTTTGTGAGATTAAAATTTTTCTTGAAACTCACCTAGAGGCATCGTGTTGTTGGGTGGTGGAAGAAACTCCTTGCTTTCGTATTTTGCTCGTATCCACCTCTCTTTTTCTTCCCGACTAGAAGTAGGGGTTGGTTTTGTCCTATTCTGCGTCTGACACTCCCAAACTGAGTTTGCCAGTGAGTTGCCGATCGCCAGCATTACAGCCAGGTTTCCAGGCCTAAAATCCAACATTTTCGTAATTGTAGATTAATCCCTACTAATATCATAAATGAGGAAGAGTGGAGGTTTGGTACCCAATCACGCCAAAGTCGATGAACGGATCTGGATTAAAAATTGGTACAGAGGTAGATTATAGTCTGGAATAGCACATATGTTACGTTTCATCCTGAGGAATAATTTTGAAATATCTATTTCATGGGCCCAAACTGCTTGATGAGATTTGACACAAGGTGTCTGACGTAAGGATTCATCAAATCAAGTAGCTTGATATTTTCATAAAATAAAATTACTTGGAACGTGAATGTTTGACTTGACTTGATATTGTATTGTTCTACTTGATTTGACTTAGGCATTTTCAAACTACTTGATACTTGATGGCGAAATTATATTTTTGATCTACTAAATACCTTCAGTGATATTTACGTGTACAACAGCTGAGCCGTATTTTAATACAAATAATCACGACAGCGTGGAAAAAAAAACACTAAATCGGTATTGTCGTTCAAATTCGGTAGATTCAAGGACAAAATCTGTAAGAAGAAAAATGAACGCCGGTGTACGATCAGCGGCCGATCAAGCAGAGCTTTTGAGCCACGCAGCGCCATCTATGAAAAGTATATTTTCGTATGGCGCGGGTACGCAAAACAAATACAGATACTATGCTTATGAAAACAAATTAAAATTAAACTCGACAAATAATTCTACATGCTTTTTACAAAAAATAAATATAACGTCCATACATAGCTTTTATCCATGTTGTAATAACAAACAGCCATAACTTAAATATAATTATTATGATATAGGAGTGTAGTTCACTTCCATTATTTTTAATTTTACCACCATCACAAATCCGTTAGGACCCTTGTGAGTCTTAACTCGTGGTTGGCAAATGAAAAGTCAATTTAGAATTTTCATTTATTTGTATCAGCTGATGATGTTTTTTTTCTACTTGCCTTTAGTTTTATCGATCTATTATTTGTTATACGATGGTCAAATTATTTTGTACAATATGTAGCGTTTTCTCTGAATCTTGTGACAAGTAATGTCTTTCCATAGTGTATTTATAATCTACACGTATTTATATTATTATACCACGTCTATCAATAACAAATGACATATTGTCATTTCATGCTTTCTTATAAAAATAATTCTAAGCTTTCCTCGTTTTAAAAATTTAATATTATTTAACCTGAAATGAGAATTATTTATGGCAAAAGGATACTTACGGCCAATCGTCAAGATCCATCGAGCGTACCCTGGATATGTGAGATCCTAAATTTCTGTGAATGCCTGAGCATTCTATGCACATTAGAACACCGAGATTCAAACTGGCCCAATCTGGATCTAGAAATAAAAAAAATACATCATCGAATATTCAAATGTCATTCGGATTTCGATGGAATTTTGGCACCTAAGGGCCACATGACACGATCTCAAATTGTCATGAAATAGAATTTTATATATGTACTATTAACTGCTGGACATCCCGGGAAATAATTGTAAAGTCTGGTTTTATTGCTACAAGTTGTTCAAGCGGGTATTTAAAATATTATTTACATGCAAAAAAATGGGTCACTTTTTTTTCTTCTAAACAAATTCAAATATTCCGTATTTGAGAGTAATTCGCATCACATCCGCTTTGTTTTAAAATGCGTATAGTATCGCATTGTAGCGTTTTTCTGGGTTCTTTTGGGTGTTGGTTAAAATACTCGATTCCACAAAAAGAAATGCATTAATTTATTTAAAACACAACACAACTAACTTTAACTTGACCGGACAGAACATTTATGTACACCACTATTTAAGTCTGACTACTATTTACGAATTATTATGTCGCGCCATTCACTCAACTCTACCTCCTTCTCTCGTTAGTTCGAGAAAGTTCCGGTAAGCCACATAGCAGCAGTCCAGAATCTTCGATCTCGAAGGAGAGTCCCTGGCGCGGTTCCCAACCGATGTCGCTCGTAGTACCACTAGGTGTCAGTCTCGCATCGAAGGAGAGTCACTGGCGCGATTCCCAACAGATGGCGCTGGTAGTACCATTTATTCTTGTTACAGTATGCTTTTCGAATATCGTAGCGCATTTTTTCAATTAATCACAAATACGATTATGTTTGAATTTATTTAGACGAAAAAAAAAAAACGCAACCTTTGTGTTTCGCAAAAAATAACATTTATCTTTCGGAATGGTTTGTGATTCATATCGGCAAGGTAAGCACTTGTATTTTGCTATTAAATGCTCTTTGAACGAACCCTGTATATTGCTCAATAAACTAGTACTGATGGCCGGAAGACAGGTGTTTTGGGCTGCGCAATTAGGAATTCTCAAAACGTGCTTGACCAATATATTCCAATTTTGTTGTTGTTATTTAAAAGTATGAATCCTACGGATTTTAAGAATTTCAAGTAGTTGCGTGAAATTATCGTCGCATTACCAACAAGTGCCAAAACCTGCATTTTGCCATGTTTTTCAACCATAACATTTTTGCTATTAGTCGAATCTCTTTAAGTGTGGTCTGATTTTGTAGGTCTCATAAATACCTAAAAATCTTATTTGAAAAGTTTTTTCGTTCCTCATTCTTTGTTGACGAATAAAAAGTGTTCTCACAAAAATTGGTGTACCCATTTTATGCGTCCATGTTGTAAATACCCAACTTGTACCAATAAAACCAGACTTTACAATAATTTCTGGGAAATTTGCTAATATGATTAGACTAAGCTTAGCATACGCCCTGTTTCCAAAAAATTGAAAATAATTGCAGCAAGCATCTACCCGGTACAATCATTCGGACTTGTTCCCACGTATAAGTAAAAGTGGCATTCTTAAATTGGAGAGGTGCGTTACTGCATCCCAAATGAGATACTTTGGGAGATGCTACAAAAAGACAGTGTGGCAACATGCCTCAATCAGGCGCACGAATTTCTCAAAAACACCGGAGAAAACAAATCAGTGAAGCCGATTTTGACCAAAGTAGGTCATCAATCAGCCAGCTAAGCCAGCGATGTCAAATCCAGAATTCAAAGTTTAAGTGTTATGTGCCTTATGTCTCATAATTGTAATAAATACTTGGTAAAAAGCTATTAACCTATGTCATCTATCCTCTTCGTATTTCACCCCTTTCCTGGGAAGTAAATATTTTGAATGATACAGAATCAATACGTTTTTGTTTTTTATTGTTTATATATTATGTAGGTATAAGAAAAATGCATCATACATATCTAAGAGAATCTATATAAAATAAAGAAAATAAAAGTTTCAAATTGAATTTGATTTTATTCACTTATTGTTAATTTGCGAAACTTGCTGTAGTAAAAATTATATTTTTGCACTTACTGGTAGCATCGCAATCAACACAACATCCGTTCCCTGGTACTCTGGCCTTAATCTGCTGGATAGTAGAAGCGTCTGCTGGGTTTGCCTTCATTTTCGTCGATTCGTTCAGTTGAAGGGAATTCAGGATCTGCTGCTCAATGGCAGTCACCCATTCGTCCCTCTCTTCGCAACTAGACGCTTCGAAGTGCCACTGTTTCGTGTCCAACGATACGATGATGAACTCGTATCCGTCATTATCTATAAAAAAAGACACAAACATATTTTTATTAATTTGGCCCAAAATGAGTTCTACTGCACGTAATTCTTAATGGGCCTCACAAACTTATGCCGAGATTTCTCGCTGTGTCTTCTCGCGAAGATTTCTCGTAAACACAACATATTTAGTATAACGCAGAGAGTGGGGAAAGGAGAAATACCAAGTATTCAGGCAGCAGCGGTGGCGTAGTGGTAGACGTTGTGGGTCTACTAATCAGTCACCGGCAGACGGTCTGTGACTTAAACGCGGAAGTACCACCCGGTGGATCTCTAAGGCGGGGCCAGAATGTGTGCATGTTGTATGCACACGTGTTGCCTCGTTGTGGCGTCCCCCCTTTCCACTGTATTACTCTATAGCTCTCCGTACCCAATGGGTGTTTGGGACTTGAGGCTTCGTGGTGGTTTAAGTATATAAAAAACCACCTTGTACCGAAAGCTACACTGTTGGACTGGGTACTGTAAACTCGAGTAGCAAGGCATAATAAGTCCTAAAGTCTGCAGTGTTATCGGGGACTTTGGTCGGGCGTCTCCCAGAAAGGGGAAAAATTACCATTGTTGCATAAAGTGAAAAAGTACAAAAAAAAGGATTTTTTTCGATTAAATCGTGATCAATTTTCATTAATGTGTACTGATTTTTGCATTGAATATGACCATAATGACGTTTGACATACGTAATTTTCATTATTTTTCTCTACGCCCAAAAATATTTGTTGCCTAGATTTATGGTAAGAAAATCTCCTCGACAAACAAAAAAACTTGAGTTGACATGCCCTGCGCGTGCTGCGGCTTTCGTGTCTGAACAAGAAAATTCGTTGGTTGTTCGCGGTTGACTTACTTTCTTACTTATTTTCTTATTTCCTATACTTTCTTCTTTAAAACGTAGAGTGTTTTCAAAAGACAGCTGAAATGTCGCGAAGTGGTGTTAGAAAACAAGATCCTATTTGGCAATGTTTTATTGAAAAATCGAATAAACCCGACGGAAAAACTGGAAGCAGGGTGAGCTGTAAAAAAATGCAAATTTGAATTCCAATGAATTGTTAAACGGATGAAAAGACACTGGGGGTATGTCAGGTGTATATGTAAGTACAGTGCAGGTTAACTGAATGAGTGAAATTTGATTTTATTACTTTTTAAATGCGATAAGTAGGCAATGAAAGCGTTGAAGAACAAATTTATTTATAAAGTATTCGTATTGACTGGGAACTATACAGGGTGTACCTTAATTATATGAGAATATTTAAGAGTGTAAACTGTAAACTATGGTCCAAAAATGTTTCCTTACAAAAACTCGGCGTGTTTTAGGAAAAAAATGGAAATTAATATTTTCAGAACCGCTTCAGATATTTCACTGATATTTAGTATGTAGTAAAAGTTAATAAAGCTGCATATTTTTCAATGCAAAAATAATTTTTAGCTTTAACAGTGGCGTGCGTACGGGTATTGACTTCGACATTTTTTAAGAAAAAAATGGTACACCAATGGTTTTTTGCCAAATAAAAATTATTTTTGAATTCCTCGTTCAATTTAAAACAAATGATCTCTCTTGAATTGTTAACTTGCAAAATTATTATTAATTTAATTGGGAAAATTAAACACATTAGGGGTAATGAACAACAACAACTAACAACATAAACATAACATTAAAACCAACGAAATGATTACAAAAAATGTTGAAAATGGCCCCCTTCACTTAGTATGCATGCTTCCGCCCTCCTTCTCATGGAATTGCGCACTAGTTTAAATATTCCTGGAGTATTTTTTATTCTATCACAAGCTGCAACTATTCTTTCTCTTAATCCCTCTACAGTGTTAATGGGACACTAGTGTCTTAAGATAGCCCCACATTCTTGAGGCCCACCGTGGCCAATCCAACAATTTGGATAAACAGTTTGTAGATAATTACGAACCGCTACACTGAAATGCAATCATGCATGTACCACATACTGTTCCTTATTACCTACGAAACATCATCAAGCAGCAAAGGCAACTGTTGTTGAAGAAAATTGAGGTAAGTCTGTCCGCCAAGTCGTCCCGGCAAGAAGAATGGGCCAATAAAGTGGTTGCCAATAATTCCTGCCCATACGTTAACCGAAAATTGGTGTTGGAAATGGGTTTCGGTTACGGCATAGGGATTTTCTTCTGAACACAAATGATTATTGTGGAACTTCTGAATGGCATTTCGAGAAAAATTAGCTTCGTCCGTGAATTGATTCAAATTGCGGATGTTGTGTAAATTTTTGAAGTGACTGACAAAAGGTCACACGACTTGGAAAATGAATGGGAAGTAATGCCTGTGCTCTTAAAATGTGGTAAGGATATAACAAAAAATGCAGTAAATTTCTCCAAACAATTTGAAGGCAAATATTTAAGTGTCTAGCGATCTCCCTCGTACTCGTTTCAGGATGTTCTTCGACTGCTTCCTCAATTTCAGGTGTTATCACACTTAGATGTCTACCTTTAGATGTCCCTTTTCGGACAGAACCAGTTTCAACAAGACGACGATGAATATAAGAAAAGGTTCGACTATCTGGCAAAGCACGATCGGGATATCTCTGGTGATAAAACCGTCTGGCTTGCTCACCATTACCGTCGGCAAGGCCATATACGTAATGCATTTCCGCCATTTCTGCATTTGAATAATTCACCATTATTAACAAGATTGTAAAAACTAAATAATGAAAAAGATGTCACAGCGAACAGATTTGAATAACAGAGACTTGTCAGATGTCAAAAGCCAGTGACATATTCCAGAGCAACTAGATATTTATTGCTAAATTGCATTCTTCAATTATTACATTAATTATCCAGGACAATAGAACGGTTTTTATTTTTTTACTCAAAAATGGCACATCGAAGGAAAACAATTCAAGAGAGATCATTTGTTTTAAATTGAACGGGGAATTCAGAAATAATTTTTATATGGCAAAAAACTATTGAGGTACCATTTTTTTTTTAAATATCGAAGTCAATACCCGTACGCACGCCACTGTTAAAGCTAAAAATTATTTTTGCATTGAAAAATAAGCAACTTTATTAACTTTCACTACGTACTAAATATCAGTGAAATATCTGAAGCGGTTCTGAAAATATTAATTAATTTCCATTTTTTTTTTTCTAAAACTTCAACACCCCGAGTTTCTGTAAGGAAACATTTTTGGACCATAGTTTATAAAGCAAACTAAAATTAATTTTTCATGTAGATTCACACCCTTAAATATTCGCATGTCATTAAGGAACACCCTGTATTATGGCATGTTATTGCCAACAGCCATTCTATGAGTAGAAGTTCCACATCACATCTGCACTTGCTACAAGGCTTACAAGAAGGCATAAATAAACTATCTTCCTTTTTTCAATTTCCTGAGGATCATTTCACTTAGTTGCTTCGGCGTCTTGTGTTTACAGCAATTTATAAATCATTTCATTTAAATCGTCGCAACCCTGAGCATCACCATTAGTTAACGTAAACTCCAAGAATTTTTGAATTTGACATTAAAAAAAGATCTATGAAATCACTTACCATCATATTCCGAGTTTTTGACCCCACTACTCTTGACCCTCCGATGCCTTTTCTTGACATGCGGAGTTTCGGTTTTGGCGATTTCGCCGTTCAAGAACGAGTTACTGCTCGACAGTACCATTCCTTCGTCGCTGCTCTGCTGTTGGGAGTACTTCGAACTGGGATCTTTCACTGTTTCGAAGGCGCTCAGTAGAACCTTTTCTGTCGCTCTTTTATCCTTACCTGGAAAATAAATAGCGTATGACGTATCGTAGAACCTATAAGCAAGTTTTAGCTTCAGCACAAAAAGATTATTATAAAGAGAAAATAATAAGTGCAGGAAAAAAAACCAAAGAGGCATGGGAAGTCGTAAATCAATTAAGATGCAAACCTCCTACTTCCACCAACATGCCACCTATAAATCATGTTATACTAAATAATTACTACTGCGCAATAGCAGAAAAACTACTGATGATACTTTAACATATTTAAATCATATAAGAGTCAAAAATGTTTTCTTTATCCTATGGATATTTATGATGATTTAGTATTAAGATCCACCAAAAATAACAAAATCATCAGGTATTGATGAAAGTTCTTTAAATGTTATACCTAATCTTTCACTTGATGCTCTTGATACTCTCACAAAAGCTATACTCGTAAATATCTCTCTTAACACTGGCATTTACCCAGAGTTTTTAAAAACATCAATAGTTAATTATAACAACCAGTTTGGATTTAAAAAACAAAAAAATATGGATGCTATTTTCACTTTACTGCAACAGATATACCCAAATTTAAACAAAAAACAAATTTCAATAGCTCTCTTGATGACTTTTCCAAAGCTTTTCACTGTGTAAATCATGATATACTATTGAAAAAATTAAGCAAATATGGTTGAACTGGAGCTTCGCTCAATTGGTTTAAAACATTTTAAAAAAATCGATCCCAAATTATAAAATTATCAAGACATTATATTTCAAGTAAATTAAATATAATAAACTCAGGGACCTCAGGAATCTGTAGGTCCAATACTACACCTATAGTCCAGAGCGATGATTTAATAAACATGAATGGTAAATTTGTAGTTCTTGGTGACCATACCATAATGCCTTGGCAAGACAGATATAAATGGAAATAAGATAAAAATTGATATAGATATACAATCAATCAAAAAATGGTGTGACACTAATTACTCGACTTTCAATGTTGATAAGACAAAACGTATGAAATTTGAACGATCCCTTGATTTTATAAATTTAAATAATGAAATGATACACAAAACAAATACCATCAAATTTTTGCGACTGACTACTGATCATACACTAGATTTTACTAATCATGTAGACAAATTGCTTACTCAATTAGCAAAGGCTTCCTTTATTTTAAAAACAATTCGTTATAACGTAGGAAAAAGCACAGCCTTGAACAGTTACTTTACATCATTTTAGAGTAGACTGAGATATAGCATTCCCTTTTGGTGTATCTGTTCCCAAAGTTATTTAAAAAAGTCCTTATTCTACAAAAACGATCTATTAGATATATAACTAAAATCAATCATAGATCTGAATGAAGGACTTTATTTCTTAATCTTAAAATAATGACTGTCGCATCATTGTTCATTGAAGAAACAGCAATTATTTTTAAAAATAAATCTAAATTTGAAACATCAAATATTAGACGAAGACTAGATCTTAAATTAGTAGCCCCTAAATCAAGACTTATGAAAGACTCAAATCATGTATAATGGTCTGAAAATTTACAAGTGTATGCTATCAAAAAATTAACAATTTGAAATTGAAAACTTTATAACATATAAACCATATTTTAGACCATAAGTTCTACAATTCACCTACTCAAGATTTGCATATGTAATTATGTTATAGTTTAGTTTCAAGTTAGATTTGTCATTAAGAATGATTGAATTCTTCAGACATTACAGCAAATTTGTCTTCTATCTATAAAGAGTTTTGCAATAAGCGCGAGCCGATGTTTATATGGAATAGAACATGTGCGTAAGATATTAACGAAATTATTTTATAATATGACGGGTCAACTGGCACACAGTGGCATGAATTCAAGAGGTTCAATGTTCTCATTATGCCACAGAGATCCATCTGAATTTGAGATATTCTGCGGTGGCGTGGTGGTAGAGACGCTACGAGTCTACAAATCAGTCGCCGTGGGCTGCGTGGGTTCGAATCCCGCCCCAAGGGAGCTTTTCTCTTAGCTATAGATTAGGCGGTAGAGGGCCTCCTATCGTCGAACATGGACATCGTATACATACAAAGTTGTTCGGCGTGGATTTTGGGCAAAAATAATGTTGGTTAGGCGATTATCGTCAATAGCGAACATAATAGATCAATAATGTAACCACTTTCTTTTGGTCCGAATAAAAAGGTATGAACGTTAGGAGGTTAGTTATCTCAGAAGTAACGTGAATTGGCGGCCAAGATCGTACGATTTGACCCCATCAGATTTTGTTGTGGGATTGTCTGAACTCGCAAGTCAGCAAGCTGTAATCCACTGATGCCCAAAAATTAATCATATTCGAGGATATTGCTCAAAGCCTAAGAAGGCATATTAAACTATATCCCAAGAATTTCGCATTTATTTCTATTTTCTATAAGCAATATCCTAATAACAGAGTCTGGATAGTAGAGAGTTTTTATATATCACAGATCTATTATTTTTCTATACCACAAGCATAGAAAAATGTTGCCTCTGTTTAGTGATATGTATTGTATATATGAAATTTCGGCTTAACCTATCCTACATCGTTTTTAAATGATCTATCTACCTATCTATCATTTAAGTACTAGTTAATGCACAAGTGAATAAGAATGACTCACCCGTGATCGACAGCCCTCCAAATCCTTCATTAATCCCCGCATGACAGTTTCCAGCTCCAGTCCCAGCCACCGTAATGATGGCCTTGGTACCCCTGGGCCTCTTTCCAGGTACCTTCACAGTAACATACTGCAGACTGACTTCCTTCCCGTGCACGTCGTCCATGTAGTCGTGCAAACTCGGGTGGTACGTCAGTCGACCATCGTCGCAGAGGGTCACGTACTTCTTTTTCCATTCTTTGTTTAAGGGTTTGCTGCTGCGCTTGTACAGATAGCCTTGTTTCAGGGGGATGGCTCGGCCGCTACCCCAGTCGCCGCCGTTTTTACTTTTTTCGTCACCCTAGAGAAACAATTATTTAGCACTAAATTCATTTTCTGAAGTATGTATAAACATTCTACCAGCTGAACTATGCAGACTTGTGTTTAATGTCATATAAAAAAAATACGTCAAGTAGGTTGATTTTGCACTTCTAAGCAAGAGAAGAGAGAGAAAAATTAGCTGCAAGCATGAACAATAAGCATTGAATTAATCAAGTCAGTTAATCTTTCCTATTGTCCCCACCTATTTGACAATAGGGTGATATAGGAATTTTTTCCCTACTCTACAGATAGTACCGATCATCTGGCAACGTTGCTATGCCTGACCTCGCCACTAGTCAGCCACACCCTGACGCAGGTATATTCAGAGATATCACTCTATCAGTTTTAAGGGCAAATGTACGGGGAAATATATGGTGTGTGAAATATGTTTAATAGGTAGGTAGAATTAGCGGGGTTTCCATGCTAAATTGCTGGGGAATGACTTTTCGTATTCAAAGCCTGCGACCAAACACATTCTAGACTTATACAGGCAGTTTTAGAAAGACGTGCCAATATTTCTAGGGTAGAAAGTACATCAAAAAATAACATAAAAACTTTTTATAAATATCGGTCTAAAGATGCTCCCCTACCGAGATTCAGGGTGATGAAGTTTTATTAATATATATAATAATAATAAACACACAGAGTTTCCCAGCCCAAACTAAACCAGGGACGTAGAAACTAGGGTATCTGGACACCTAATAGGAAATATTTTCTACACCACTGACATTTTCGGAGAAAAGAAGTATATCTTATAAGATACCATTCAATTGTCCATTAATTTTGTCTCTTTTGTCAGGTCATTCGTTAGAGATATTTGGGTTTGGATATTCGAGGTAAAGTCCTAAAATGTTCTTATGAAAAGGTTTTACCTCCCCTATTTTGAAACCATCGCTTGATAATGGAAACACTATATGCGTGTCTTATCCTCAATCAGTGGTGTATAAGCTTAACATTCATTAAACCTTGTCTATGTACGCCACTGGTTTTCATGGTATACTTCTCCTACCCAAATTAGATTCTTCTGATTATCTAAATTCACACCTAATAATTCTGGAACCAATCAATTTGCGTAAAATTCTTATTATTTTACTTCTGAAATTATCAGCCATTTTTGTCAAAATTCTTTAGCATTTCGGATTAAGTGAGCTCAACAAAGCTTATATCACAAATCGTCAGCAACCTCGGACACGAAGTATGAGGACGAAGTATAATCGTACAGAAGGCTTTGAACACTTCTCGTACTACGCCAGGTATTCCAGAGTCTTTGAAGCGTACAGCTCGGACTTGGGTTAAATCCAGAGGTGGTCACTTTCAACACCTCCTTTAGGTTGGATGTTATAGCATTTATTCAGCATTATTTATTGTTCCCAATGTTATGTCCTCATAAATTTAGGAATAACCACGTAATTTGTATCAAATGTAATGTTTATCGTTGTCGTGTTTAATTCTTATTAGCTTTATGTATTTATTTTGAAATAAACATTTTCTTTGTTTTGAAGTTCCTTTATCTATAAACAAAAATATATGGCGACAAAAACCAGTGGCGTGCTCAGGAACGATTTAGTTAATGGAAAGCTTCGAAAATACTGATTGAGGATAAGACAGACATATTATTCAATTAATGTTGTAATGAGGTGCCATAGCTTTTTTCACATGTCATACAGTGTTTTCAATATCCAGTTTCACAGTGTTTTCAGAATAGGGGAGGCTAAACCTTTTCTTAAGAATATTTTAGGATTTTACCTCAAATATTCAAACCTAAATATTTCCAAAACGAGTGATCTGACAAAAATTCCTTATGGAAACTTGAATTATATTTATTTTCTCCGAAAAGGCCAGTGGCGAAGAAAATATTTTGCTACCAGTAATCCAGGTACCCCAGTTTCTACATCCCTGGTTTAGTTTGGGCCAGGAAAATCTATGTGTTTATTGTTGACGGTGAGCTCACTGAACGTCTAAAATACTGACTCAGTATCTTTAAATTTCGTAAACAAAACTTCATTACCCTGTATCCCGGTAAGGGAGCATCTGTGTATCCATATTTATAGCAACTTTTTTGTTATTTTTGAATCTACTTTCTACTCTAGAAATATTGGCATGTCGTATATGATACTGGATCCTTTGGCACATAACTTTGAGTATTAGACATTTTTACATATTCTTTAGTAGGATATATGATTTTGTCGACGTCGAATATCAAAGTCATCCAATATCGAATACTCCCTACTAATATAAATGAGAATGTGTGGTTGTTTGTTACTTAACACGCGAAAACTAAATTAATAATTAAATTATTATAGTCTGGAATAGCACATAGGCTACCTTTTATCCCGGAAAATAACTTTGAAATATTGATTTCATGGGCTACAGCTCAAAGGCCTCCATGGAGTTTGAAATGGGGCATTTGCATTATCTATTTACTGCATTTCGACGTTCGTTTTCTTAGCGTGATCATTTTGATTAAGGTTTGAGTGGTGTTTCATTTTATTTGAAGTATATTACTGTAAGTTAGGATAATGTTAAGACATGCCACACAGGCTCTGATATACTTCACGTATTATTTATTGTCATTCTGGTTACAAATTTGATATTAATATATTGTTGCATTATAATTGAATAAAAAAGCCCATTGCCAAAGTGACTATTGCATTCCTTTGAATATTTCATTTCTTTTTCCGCAACAGATCTCTTTCAAAACGAATGATCCATACTCTGCACAACATCCACGCTGGCGGAGCCGCGGGTTTAGGTTAGTAAATACATAAATCCACTATTCATATTTTTGTAAGCCGTTTAAAAACAGCTGCAGGATAGACATGGATGTTTGCCATGCCGTATGGTAAATATTTACGCAGAATAGATCCCGCTAACAACCGATAACGTTCAATATTATTATTTGCGGAACAAATTTGCACGCCTACTTTTAAGAGTGAGTAGTATTGAATTACGTTTATGATATATTGAGATTAATACACTTTATATCAAGGCTTATAATCCATTTATAGAAATTATAAGTGTCGTATTAAATTTCTAGTTCACTGTTGTCACATTTAACGTGTGACTCGATCCCAACGACACCTGTTTAGATTAGATTAGTTTTAGTGCAACTTTTGACTCATTTGTCTACCAGTGCCTACCAAAGTGACGGCGTTGTATCAACATAATAATAATAATAATACTGGTGGAAACTTCTACCTTGTGCCGCTCTTTTCAAATTATGTAAGAAGTATTATGTCTTGAAATCGTGTTAACACTACAATTATCTGCAAATACTCGCACTTCTAAAAAATAACACTAAATATACAAATTTAATGACAGAACTGTCCAAAGAATGAATTATGTCAAGTGCATTTTGATCCCCTCTACATACTATGAGAAGTAGGAGATAAACAAATCCTTGACTCGCCCTTTTTACCTAGTCTGAATTCGCTGCGCTGGATAGACAGCGCCAACTCAATGAATTACAATTTTCAATGGTTTATGATTTGTGAGTCTCTTTTGAATCACTACAAACCAACCAATCCAGACTAGGTAGAAGGCGCTGGCCTACGATAGCCTAGGATTTGTTTGTCTTTTTATTCTCATAGTAGTAGAAGTACCATGACTTGAAATCGTGTTAACATTACGATTATCCGCAAACACTCGCACTTCTATATACAAATTTAATGGCAGACCTCTCAAAAGAATAACTTATGTCAAGTGCTCTTTGACTGGCTCCTTTTACCTAGTCTGAATTCGCTGCGTTGGATAGACATCCAACTCAGTGAATTACAATACAATTCTCAATGGTTTATGATTTTTGAGTCTCTTCTGAATCACTACAAACCAACGTATTTAGACTAGGTAGAAGGAGTTAGCCTACGATTTGTTTGTCTTAGTATGTAGTCAGGATGAAAGTGGATAAAGTTAATTTTTTCAGTTCTCGTATTAAATTCGTATTTTTAACGTTATTTTTCTGAAATGCTAGTGTTTGCAAATAATTGTGGTGTTGGACGATTTCAAGATATGATCCTTCTTGCATAATTTGCAAAGAGCAGCACATGTCTAATGAAGGTAGATCTTTCCAACGGTAAGCATTATTATTTTGTTGAAGCAACGTTGTCACTTTGGTCGGCAATGGTAGTCAAATGAGTCAAAAGTGTGCACTAAAAATAGGCACTTTTATCAACAAACAATGCAATGTAAACATATAGGCGTTCTAATCTATTCGAACTCGTTGCTACAAACCAAGAAATCACCTAAGCAATGTCGGCCAAATAGGATATGTTTTGATCTCGGTGAACATAACCAAGCGTATACAGCGTTGTTTCATGCGTTTTAGCAATAACCAGTGAGCTATAGGTCTAATCATTGGAGACAGACAAGAGAAAGCAAACAAGCGAATATCGGTGTACAAAAAAACTCATATTCACTTGTTTGTCTTCCATTCTCAGTGGACCTACAACATACTGGTGATTACTAAAAAGTATGAAACAACGTTATATACGGTTGGATATGGTCACAGAGGCGTAAGGCAGATATATCCTATTCAGTATGTGTTTGGCTTATTCAACTTTTGCGTAATATGCCTGGTAGTAGGACGCTTGTCCGTTTCGTAGAAGCGGACTCTCATTCAGAGGCAGAGGGTCGGCAGTACCTCGTTTGGGAAACAACTCATAGGTGGCACCCGGTGCGGAAGTTGGTGGTGTCACCCCATCGAAAGTCAAAAACAATAAATTTTATATGATTTATAAACGTCATGGATCATTTAATAGTTATATTTAAAATATTGAACAAATAACAAAACACAATAAAAACTAAGACAGAAAATATATTTTTATCTTAGAATTAAATTATCTTCTTTCTAGCTTTAACAGCTGCAAACTCAGAAATAACTTCATCAACATTTATATTTTGTATTGCCTCGTGTTCGATGGCTAATATGACAAGATTGCTAAGTCGCGATTGGGTCATTGTTGCCCGGAAAACGGTTTTTTCTTAATTTTAGTTTACTGAAACTCTCATGAAGCTACGGACACGCAAACCGTCATGAACAATTTTAGTGCAATCATAAGATTTGGAAGAGATTCTGAAAAATTCAATTCTACAATAAAATTTAAAAAATCTAGAGATACCCAATCAGAAACTGTAAAATTAGCAGCTTTTAAGTGTCTTCGCAGTCTTTGTATCTCCAAAATTCTGTTTTCGAGACCTCATCATAAAAATCAGTAAATTTGGATTGAGCTAATTTCAGTTCTTCAGTATTCGCCAAAAGCAAAGTATTTCTTTGTGCGATCTAGAACAATGAAGCTAGGTCTTGAAGAGACTTCGGTCTTGTCTGAAGTTCAACTCTGAATCGGTTAAGACATTCCAACATATCTTTTTCAAGTTCTTCTTTCAGTGTGAGTCCTGCATCACTGGCTATCGCACCAACCACCCGTTTTTTACGACGAAGTCGTCTTTCTATTGGAATATCGTAGTCTTCTGATTTTTTTGTAGCAATATTTATTGCCACTTCCACAATGTGACCCCGTTTGTCTTCGATAGAGAGACGAAGTGCCTCTATTTTGTAGGAGTTTCATCAACAGTTAAGCCTTTACTTTGTAATGCAATCTGTGCATTTTTTTATGTTTGTACATTGTCCTTAAAGTTGAGTGATTGGGTGGGTGTCACCCCAAAAAAGGTGACCCCCTTGCTACGCCGCGATAAACAATGTACAGTCTACGAAAACTAAAAGTTAGCCAACAAAGTTGAAATCACTTGAAAATAAACTAATCTTTCCAAGGTCTTTCGGAGCAAGGTTTCAACTTTAATTTAGATACTTGGAGACCTCAAAAATTATAATCTTTTACAGGGTTTTTAAGAACTGAATATACCCGCACGGTAAGCCAGGTCAAATTTGTTTAAATATTTATTAAAACAAATTACAATTTATTCTGCCTGGATAATTTTTTCAGGTTTTTTGGATCATTCCGAACAAAAAAGGTTTTTACTGACTTTTCTCTAAAGCTGAACATTTCCGAATTATAAGCGATTTAATGTCGCTAAAAGCCCTAAAAATGGGTATATTCATTGCTTAGAAACATGGATGAAAATTATAATTTTTGAGGTCGCCAAGGATCTAAATTAAATTTTAAACGTTTCCAAGTCACCAAGGAGTATTTTTAGTCTACTTTATTCCAAAGCGATAACCTTGTCTGTTGGGCCAACATTGGCAGACTATATTTTTCTCAAATCCTAAAAATTCCCAAACTTATACAAAAAATCATGCTAATTATGCAAATTTTAAGGTCCAATCGGATTCTCAGAGGGTACCACGACCCCCCTCCCCCCCTCCTAGGATCTAATAAATACACCTGTAACTACCTTTTTCGATGGTGCAAATAGGTTGGACCTCCTCCTACTTTTCCTCGAAGTAGTGGGAGTAGAATTTGGAGTAGGAAGATCCTTGGAATCCCTGGAGTTACTTTGCGAGTTCTGTAGGTTATCCAATGAATGTGGAGCTGCAAACTTGGCCACGTTGTTGTTCTCCGTTTGTATCGTCTGAACAACTAGACCTAAAATAACAATGAAGAGTTAAAATCAAGGGGTCTCTCACTTATGTTGTCTTTATTAAGTTGCTTTTGATAAGTTCTTTAAAAATAAGTGTTATATTAGATAAGAAATATGTACAATTTTCAGAAAAGAAATTTGCTTCAACAAAAACAAAAACTTTGGGAAGTAATTTTAAATATTAAAGATGTAATTTAGAATCTACATGCCTTGTGAAGAACTGTGACTGCCCCCAGTTGAATTGCTTGAATTCCATTTGTCTTCGGCTGATTTGTAGATATCCTTGTCATGATCTCTAAGGATATGATGAGAGGACTTCAAGGTATGTACCTGCCTCAAGTCTAATTGTTGACAATTCATCGAATCCTGCAAAAAATAAAACAAGACTTGAGAAATAGCACAGAAGCACAACCGCAAAAAATAGACTTGCTAGTACTTTTTGAAGCTCAAAAAACAATTTTATCTTCAGCAACTGAGAAATGTTCCAGTAATAATAGTATCTTATCCGACAAGGTGTGATGTGTCACGATCGAAACCCACTGGATTGTATCGCATTGAACGAAAAACAACCAACCATGATTAACATAAATAAAAATTGCAGGAATGAAAAACTGCTTGAATAATATTAGTGCCTTATGTGACAAGATGTAACTCCATTTTTGAAAAACCGCAAATTTTACAAAACAACTGCATGAGAATAATACTGAATAAAGATAAATATGCTCCAATTAAACAAACGCTTAGCAAATTAAAATGTCTCAATGTGAAAAGATTTATCAAATACCTAGTAATTATATTGATTTTTAAAGTAAAAAATAATGTCTAACCGAATTAAAAAAGTATAATATAGATTACAAATTTATATTCCATCAAGGATTGAGTATAATTAAATACAAAGACAAAAGACGTGAATACTTTGAAAAAATTCAAAGCAAAATTGATGAATCACTTATACAATTATAGCTTGCCTAGCATGTGCATCATATGGCTTGAATTTAATAATTCTAAGTTGTTCATAATTATTTTGTTTATATAGCCAAACATGCTGAATACATCTTTCTACTATTACTACTGCCAATGCCTCAGACCTGCAGGAAAAAATGAGGAAAGGAGAAAGACGGAGAGACCACCTTGTTTTTTGTTTGAAAACAACTTCTAATAAATGTTCTTACACTGCTGCTTATTATCTCCCTTCTTAATTACTTTATAATAAGTGCAAACGACTTGACAATACCCCCTAAAAGTAGGCAACCTATAATACTTGCCCCTCAAGACGTGATCCTGGATCCGCGCCAGGGTTGGGCCAAGCATTAGCCCTGGCTGGTTGGTTTAAGACATGGGAAAATTAAGGAATATTTTGATAATGATAGTACCTTATGTGACAAGGTGTGATTGTGTCCAGGCGACATATGCTGCGACTGGGCCAATGGATGGACCCCCGCGTAACCGTTGTTGGTTTGGGCCATGTGCCTTGCCGCGTGGTAGTGACTACTGTTGTTGGGTGTTGAAGGTCTGGAATTGGTGGGAGTCAAACAGAGCGCTGTCGTTGAAGCTGTCATGCGCTGCTGGACGATCTTCTGACAGGCTAGAAAAAAAATAGAGAAAACTTAACACTGTTGGCTGCTACAAGCTTTCTGAAAATACCTTGCTTACACTTAAACATACAAGAATATAATTTCAGGAATAATTCTCTACCTATAGCACTTATTTATTTCGGAAATAGACGCGAATTTGGCACGAAGTACTTTTGACCAGAACCTATCACTTCACGATCCGACCTACTGGGACTTTTCACGTGAAGCGGACAGCGAAAAAAGTGAGGTTTTAAGTTTCGTTCATAATGGGCCTATTTGAACATCTAGCAGGAGTGAAAGAGAGAACACGATTTTTTTTTTCGTGGCACGTTCATTTGCTAAGTGTATTTGGAATTGGGATTTTTTCGAGGATTTTTTTTCTAATTAAAAAGTATCATAGCGTTTTATGTATGAAATGTTCTGTACTTTTTGATAAAAAAAATAAACAAATTTGGAATTAAAAAAAAACTTGAGGTGCTACACCGGAAGTAAACATTTCAAACAAAATTTGGGCAACTTTGAATTTTTTATTTTCAATTTTTTTACTCCAAAATACAGCCTAAAGTGTGTTTAAAATACAACAGAATTTTTGAAATGGTATGGGCATTAATCAAGTTGGTACATGTTTTTATGTGCATACATGTCGTCCCGGCTATACCGTTATCAGCTTGTCTAGCTCGAAAGGTTTGCGAGATATTGCATTAATAGGCCACTATGAGCATTTTTCAGCTCTAATAATCATTTTAAATATATTTTTACATACAATTATAATTTGTTTTCATACGATTTTGTAAAATATTGAAATTTCAAAAAATACGGTGCAAAATCAGAAGTAAACGCTCTAAGCCAGTGGTCGCCAACCTTTTCAGTGTGTTGAGCTACTTTGATAATTTTGGAATAAATAGTGAGCTACGTAGTAGTAAGCAATGTAAGCTAACTGAAATAATCTTAAATAAACTAATAACCAATACATACTACATGGCTACATCGATTCCTACCAATCGTAGGTGTTTGAAAATGAACAAAATTTTTCATCAGCTCCAAAGGCATGTCATATACGATTTAATAAAGGTAACTAAAAATAAAAAAGCAACGCACTCGTATTTTAAACAAAAAAATGTTCAGATAAAAAGTGCGTGTTCAATGAGAAGCCTGACACACAGACTCACTGACAATTTTTTTAATGTTTGGAGTATAACTCGATACGGCCATTCGAATACAATTATCCAAATGTTCAGCTGTAAGTCGATTACAGTATTTGTTTTTAATTTGAAAAAGAAGATTCGCACAAATAGGTTGAACTAAATAATGCTTTCACTATCAAGCCAAAATGAAATAAAACTGAATATTTACCTTTACTTACTGAAGGCCAGATACATTTTGTATTTGAGACTAATTTTAAAGCTAAATCGTTTTGAAACGCAATCACTTCCATTTCTGTCGCAGCGATGTCTTCGCTACAATTCTGGGTAACAGAAGTTTCAAACTGTTAGATATCAATTTCCATGAAGGGTGAAACAACAAATTAGAGACTATTTCTAGACGATATTTACTGTCATATGGTTCTAATGGACTTTGTACCCAAACTTCAAGCTTTTTAATAAACGGTTTTATATCAGAAATCATTTCCTATAGTTCTTTGTCTCTCCCCTGAAGCTGCAAATTAAGTTCATTTAATTTTTCTGTAATATCCACAGGAAAGCCAAAAACTCTTAAGCCAGATTTGGAATTGGTATTTTTTCGAGGAATTTTTTTCGAATTAAAAAGTATCATAGCGTTTTATATATGAAATGTTCTGTACTTCTTGATAAAAAAATAAACAAATTTGGAATTAAAAAAAAACTTGAGGTGCTACACCGGAAGTAAACATTTCAAACAAAATTTGGGCAACTTTGAATTTTTTATTTTCAATTTTTTTACTCCAAAATACAGCCTAAAGTGTGTTTAAAATACAACAGAATTTTTGAAATGGTATGGGCATTAATGAAGTTGGTACATGTTTTTATGTGCATACATGTCGTCCCGGCTATACCGTTAGGAACTCGTCTAGCTCGAAAGGTTTGCGAGATATTGCATTAATAGGCCACTATGAGCATTTTTCAGCTCTAATAATCATTTTAAATATATTTTTACATACAATTATAATTTGTTTTCATACGATTTTGTAAAATATTGAAATTTCAAAAAATACGGTGCAAAATCAGAAGTAAACGCTCTAAGCCAGTGGTCGCCAACCTTTTCAGTGTGTTGAGCTACTTTGATAATTTTGGAATAAATAGTGAGCTACCTAGTCGTAAGCAATGTAAGCCAACTGAAATAATCTTAAATAAACTAATAACCAATACATACTACATGACTAGGTCCATTCCTATCAATCGTAGGTGTTTGAAAATGAACAAAATTTTTCATCAGCTACAATGGCATATCACATACGATTTAATAAAGGTAACTAAAAATAAAAAAAGCAAGGCACTCGTATTTTAAACAAAAACATGTTCAGATAAAACATGCGTGTTCAATGAGAAGCCTGACACACAGACTCACTGACAATTTTTTTAATGTTTGGAGTATAACTTGATACCGCCATTGGAATACAATTATCCAAATGTTCATCTGTAAGTCGATTACAGTATTTGTTTTTAATAAACTTCATATTTGAAAAAGAAAATTCACACCAATAGGTTGAACTAAATAATGCTTTCACTATCAAGCCAAAATGATATAAAACTGAATATTTATCTTTACTTACTGAAGGCCAGATACATTTTGTATTTGAGACTAATTTTAAAGCTAAATCGTTTTGAAACGCAATCACTTCCATTTCTGTCGCAGCGATGTCTTCGCTACAATTCTGGGTAACAGAAGTTTCAAACTGTTAGATATCAATTTCCATGAAGGGTGAAACAACAAATTAGAGACTATTTCTATACGATATTTACTGTCATATGGTTCTAATGGACTTTGAGATATCTTTTCTGAAAGAACAGGAAACTGCCTGTAATCGCCATCGATTAAGTTTTGTACCCAAACTTCAAGCTTTTTGGTAAACGCTTTTATATCAGAAATCATTTCTTATAGTTCTTTGTCTCTCCCCTGAAGCTGCAAATTATGTTCATTTAATTTTTCTGTAATATCCACAGGAAAAATTAACTATGGCAGATATGATATCATTAAAAAGGTTTCAAAACTCCTACTTAACCATCGCACTTCAGAGTGAAGATGTAGTTCCCTGTATTTTGTTGAATAATCTTCTTTGTAACGCTTGAGCTCTAATCTTGCTCGCAATTTTTACTACCAATTTCATAACGCTGTTTAGTTTTAGAAAATGTCCACATAATGCTTGCTGATGGATAATGCAGTGGTAACAGAGAAATTGCGGAAAACTTTCATCTTTACGACATAACCCCACGAGACCCTTATCACGACCCACCATAGCTGGAGCGCCATCGGTTGTCAAGCCTACCATTTTCGATATTGGAATTTTGTCAGAAGAAATAATATTTTTAGAAGAAGAAAACAAGTCCTGCCCAGTAGTCTGTCCTTTTAGTGGAATAAACTTCAAAAAATCTTCTTTAATCGTAAAATCGAAAAATAAGCATAGTTATCGAAGTCATTTCTTAACTGTAAAACTATATCATTGCTCATTACTTCTACTCGTCTCATCACTGTATTAGCAGAAAGTTGCATAGATTTTATAGCAGACACTTTCTCGTCTTTATTTCTAAAGTTTTCAAATAACGAATCTGCAGCTTATAAAAACGCCTGTTCTAGCATTCCCCGTCTTCATAAGGTTTCTTCTTTTGTGTAATTATCTGAGACACCCGGTATGACGCTTCAGTTGCACCCTTACTCTTGTCGATTGTTTTTAAAAACATTGTCTGTTGTCCAATTGACTGATTTTCCCAACCGCTGTACTTTGTGCCGTTCAGTTCCAAACTGAGCGCACTGTCGCCGCGCCTTGCGTATTTATTGCGTTCAAAGTAATCGAGATCGTTCTCGAACAGATCGCTCACCGCAGTGTTGCCGCTGCTTAGGTAGCTCGCGATCGACGAGTTAGCGACCACTGCTCTAAGCCATAATTTGGGTAACTTCTACCATTTTTATCCTGTTTTTTTACTCCAAAATATAATCTAAAGTGTGTTAAAAATACACTAAAAGTTTCAAAATGGGATGCGCATTCAGTAATGCGAGAGATTTTTTTATGTACCTACTGTCGTACTGAGTATGACGTTAGGCGCTTGTTAGTCGGCATTTTAGTAAAACTAAATTAGCTTTACGTGAAATGTCCCCTCTCACTCGGTTATTCAAACTCAATCTGTTATAATTTGTTTTCGTCATTGGTATTCTAGAATCTGATAAACTCACAGTACCGGTACATTGATTTTAGCTAAATCTTTTCTATTTTCGGTATGAATAAACGCGGTAAATTCGCCGTAGCATGACCGAGCCAATTATATAGCTGGTACTCATCCCAAAAATGTCCAATTAGTTACATGTAGCTGCCGCATAATTTACATAGCCTACTGAATAACGTTATCCTGTCAGTCAGGTTTATGTCTAATAGGAATTTAATCTAATATTTGGGTCAGTAGGGCGAAAGCTTTATTAATTTTCAGGATAATCCTACAAGAGATGGGAACAGGGAAAATTTCGTAATTAGAAAATATGCCAGAATAGGAATCTATTATCATCGCATTGACTATTGAATTCGCTGTAATATGGTTTGGACTATTACAGATACCTACATATTATATGTGATAGCAGTCTGACGGGAAAAATCTATTCGGCTTTTGTTAGCTCAAATTTTATCAAGAATCTACACAGTAAATTTCGCTAGTACGACATGGAAACCTCCAGAATGAAATATGAGGGACATACTTCTTATTTTGTGACGCTAACCTTCATCGCTACCCTCCTAAAATATGTAATTAAAATACTCGAGAGAGTGAAGAGGGGAGCTTGAGCAAGTGGCTTCATATTTTAATGATATATTACGGGCTATAATTTCCTGTTACTTCTACAGAAAGTTTGTTGTACCACTTTGTAATAAAATACATATGTATACTAAAGATCCATGTTATCTACAGAGTAATAATTAAACAACATTGACAAAAAGATCCAGAAATAACGTGTATAGTTTATTCACTTAATCAAAGCACTTACGTCACAACCTCAAATAATGACAGTGACGCACATGGTTGCCACATTAATTAAAACTACTGGATCCTAGGATGTTTTACAAAATCTACTTTAGGCCTTCGATGCCTTACCGCCACCAACATTACGTAGCGTATGTTTTATAAACGCTAGAGCTAGTATGAATTCTATTTACTACCTAATACCTCGACCCAGAGGATTCGGCATCTTAGCAAAATGTTTAAAATGATACCTCAAAGATTAGAAATAATCTGTTGTTATAAAATAACAATGCAAATGTTGAGGCAAAAAGAACGAAAATAAACCACAAATAAACAACAGCTGTTGGCGTAATTACCTGACTAGCTTTGCGACAATGTCACAACACAAAAAACTGTTACCAACATACATGTGCCCGGTAAATTCAAACTATACGTACCAATTTAGGATCTATTTTGCATTGAGGTTGGCAATCAAATTGACTAAATATGACGTAACTGCTTTGTTTCAGTGAATAAACATTATAATCAAATCCAAGCGGATAACCAAAATTTTCCGTATTATGTACCGCGGATATAATCTGGTTCAAGATGACACACGGGATGGTGACGTCAGTTACTCGAATCGCTTGAACGCGTTGGTTTTAACCGCGGTTTGTTGCAAGTTGTTTGTTTTTTTTTTGGAAAAGGGCGTATATAATTTCTGATTATTTTTATTATCACTTAATAATTAGTGCTTTTTCGTGTACAACGGGGTATGGAAAGTTGAAAAAAAGAAAACTTTCATAATATTAATGGGAGGAATGTATTTTTTTCCGAAAAAAATTTTTACTGATGGAACCATAGCTTTGTAGCTATGATAACTTTCAATTCTCTAAACTTTCCCGCATGTCAAAGAAAATATTTATTGATTTAGCAGAAATGATGGAAAAATGATGAAAAAAAGATATTAACAAAACCGTATACAGGTGGACATCATCCAGTGAGTTTATACGGCCATATTTTAATATTCTTGTGGTATATGGCTATACAGGATACTTTTTTAAGTGTAGGAACTAGATTTAAAGTGTCCTCAACAACAGTGATGATTATAAATAATAAGGTGCTCTCTTATGCTAAAACTGAAGTCAGCCTGTATCAAGTTTCCCAAAAAAGAAGCTGAAGTACAACAAAAATATCCAATACCCGGCAAAATTCTAACTTGTCACATGTCAAATAATAACCAGAAATATAAAACTACTCCGGAGTTGGGTAAATACCACAATTTTGCGGTGATAACTATGACATATAACAGCTGATTCATGACGTCACGGATCTTATAACCAAACTGATAACCACACTCGCTTCAACGGATCGGTTTTTTTTTTTTTTTTTTTTTATATCGAAACAGCCGCGCAGGCAGAAGCCTAAATGCCGGAACACCGCGGCTGCTATGATGATCCCAAAGAAATTTTGTTAATACGATTTTTGAACTGCCTAAGGTTAGTAGAACTGGGAAAAGCTTCCTCCCGTAGATTGTTCCACAATCTAGACACCCTCGGGACAAAGGAGCGGTCGTATCGGCCAGTTCTGGATGTACGAAGTTTGACACGGTTAGGATGGGATGCCGAAGTCAGGCGGGTCTGTCTGGCAGGCGCATCGCGCGGCGGCATCATGGAAGATAGCTCTGAGGAGCAAAGCCCGTTGGTGTAGCGATAGAAAAGAGCTAGATCGCCGACGGCCCGCCGGTGCGAAAGAGTCCCGAGACTGTCTGTTAGAGAAGAGTCATCGATCAGTCGGACCGCCCTCCTCTGGACAGCATCGAGCATGGACAATGTAGTCGGGGCGGCAGCACCCCAAATGTGTGAGCAATACTCGAGGCTAGGCCTTATCTGGGCCTTGTATAGAGTGAGAAGGTCATGCGGAGAAAAGTACTTCTTAGCCCTAAACAAATAGCCTAGCTTTTTCCCAGCAGCTGCAGCTATTGAAGAGATGTGTTCGTGCCAGATCAGGTCCTCGGTGATCTGGACTCCGACCAGCCGAAATGAGTGGCTCTTTGGTAGAACTCGACCGTCCATCGAAACTGTATGAGCGCTAGGACGCTTTTTGTTCGTCAAGGTACAGTACTGTGTTTTGGAAGCATTGAACTGTACAAGATTGTTGCGTCCCCAAGCAGTGATAGCCTCCAGGTCTCTTGTCAGAGAAGAAGTCGTCGCTAGTCTTCTTTTTTCCAGCTCAGCGGCAGAGATCGGCTTGTCACTCTGAATTCCTGCATGTAGAGTGCTGTCATCAGCGAAGCTGTGGATTGGGTTGATCGTGCAGGAAAGGAGGTCGTTGATATGTAAGAGAAACAGTGTTGGAGCCAAGACCGATCCCTGGGGAACACCCGCGTTGACGTTGTGGGATGAAGAGGAGAATCCGTCAATTACGACGGATATCTTGCGGCCAGAGATAAAGTCAGCCACCCATCTGCAAAGCTTTTCTGGGAGGCCGTAGGATGGAAGTTTGCTTAAAAGGGCAGCGTGCCACAGCTGATCGAACGCTTTCGTGATGTCAAGAGCAACGACATGAGCCTCACCATGAGACTGGATGAGTTTACTCCACAGTTGCGTGACGTAAGCTAGGAGGTCCCCTGTGGATCGTTGGTGCCGGAAACCGTACTGCTTGTCGCTAATCAAGCTGTGACGTTCGAGGTAGTCCAGAAGCTCGCGATTTATGCACCTCTCCATCACTTACTTATAACAGAAAGCAGAGCTATAGGCCTGTAGTTGTAAGGGTCGGTTTTAGATCCTTTTTTTGGGATGGGCTGTACATGAGCAAATTTCCAGTTTTCTGGGAAGGTGCCGGATTCATAAGATATCTGGAAGAGACGCGAAAGAACTGGAGCAAGCTCCGCTGCACATCTCTTCAGTACAATGGCAGGAATCAAGTCCGGACCAGAAGCTTTGTTGATGTCGAGCGACAAGAGCACTCGTCTTACGGTCTTATGCCTGAATGTTACTTCCCGCATAGTGTGGGGAACCCTTTGAATTGACGGCACTTGGGCGTTGGTGGGGACGTCCATGGTGGAGTTGGCAGCAAAGATCTTGGCTAGCACTTCCGCCTTGGCCTTTGAGTCGAATACAATAGTTCCATCCTGACACGTAAGTGGTGGAAGGCTACTGTGTGAGAAGTTCTTTTCAATCTGCTTGGCCAGCGTCCAGAAAGACCGACTGCCATTGCGCTGCGACATTACCCTGTGCCTAACTTTTATATCATGCTGGTCTTTGGCATTGCGAACCGCTTCGTTATATTTGTTTCTGGACTCGACGTCGGCTTGTCTGTTCTCTACAGTGGGGTTTTGTAAGTAGGTTCTGTGGGCCTTGATCTTCTGCTGGCGAGCAGTGTCACACGATTTGTTGAACCAGCCGTTGGACCCTGGTTTAGGAACTTTCACTGTGTGAGGGATGTATTCCTCCATTCCTACGTGGATAATTTCGGTTATTGAAGAACAGACAGTCGACGCATCTGCGTCAGTGAAACAGACATCTCTCCAAGGAAAGCTAGAGAAGAAGTCTCTGAGCCCCTCCCAGTCGGCATGTCCGTAATGCCAAGTTTTGCGGCCTGTGCGAGTTTCTGCTGCCACAGCGGCTTCTGACCGAAACCTAACCTCCACAACACCGTGATCTGAATTACCCAGGGGGGACAGGACAGCAGTGCTGTAAGGGGCAGGATGCGTGGTCAGAAAGAGATCTAGCAGGCTAATGGCGTGTGACGAGACGCGGGGGAAAAAAGTAGGGCTCGTCACCAGCTGGGTCAGCCCTTGAGTAAGAGCGAACGCTTCGACTGCACGACCTGCTGCATCGGTCTTATTTGAGCCCAACCAAAGCTCATTATGGGCATTGAAATCACCGAGAAGAACTACCTCTGAAGCGGGGTGATTGATGCTCAGGAAGTCGATCTGGACGGCGAGGTATTCGAGTAGGTCATCCCAGTTATGGTTCGAGGGAGAGCGATAAAGGCAGCAAATAAATTTGGGTGATGTTTTGGAGTTGAGGCGAAGCCACAGAATGTCCTTCCGGTCTGATTCCAAAGAAAGATCCCTGGAGCAGGAAAGACTGCTGCGGACAAAAGCCACAACTCCCCCGTTCTTTCTCAGGTAAATACCAATCCAAAATGGTAAGTACCATTTCCATTTGGTTATCCGCTTGACTTTGATTTATATTCATGTTAATCTTCACTTCAATACATTTTCAGTGGAACGAATATAAGTTATTTATACGGATTTTTACCCGACTGCCTTAGAAGGAGGGGTCGTGTTTTTCGCGTTATATGTATCAAGGATCCAAAAAATTCATTTTCACAGGCTACAGGCCAAGGGTTTTGACAAGCGAGGTGTCGTTGGATTCGAATTAGAAGTGCGAGTGACAGAGGCTATATTAAAATTTTATTAAAACGAATTATAATAATAAAACAAAACCTGAAAATTTTTGTTTCACACGCTTTTAGCTAGGACGGCGTGGTGGATTCTGGCATATGTGGTATCTCTACATTTGTCTAGCAAGTAACACTGGGTATACTAAAATTTTATAAAAAAGAGCGGATTTTAACAAAAAGTCTTCTCTTTGCTTATTTTTGGCGATGTGAGAGATGGGGAGAATCTAGATGATGGTTACGTCAGCAATATCTATTTTTTTACTTTTTCGGATTATTCCCGTTTCCCCTGTATCCCCCTATAGCCCCACGGTACCCAATGGATGTTTAGGCCTTCGTGGTAGTTGGAGTATAAAAAAATCCAAAAAGTTTAGTCCATCTTGATGTGAAAACTCGAAAGCGAACCGCATCTGCAAGGATTATCCAAATAATATAGATACTAATAACCGAGTAGAGCGCAGAAAGCTCCTCTTAGTCGGAAACTGGTTTGATACTGCCTCATGACCATTTTGGTTCTCTTTGGAAGGATATGGCGCACCAAACAGTCACCTTTGGACTATGTAGCTGTTGTTGCTGTTTCTCTTTTGGGTTCGTTGGTGCCCAATGTCTGCAATTTTCCTTGTTCACAAAATCGTCTATGTGAAAATGGGCCTCTTCACTGAAAACAACGTTCTCGAGTCTGCGTAGTAAAAAGATTCAACAACCGTTCAGCACTAGATTTCCGTAATACGTAATCACTTTCCTTTAAAGCATGGACTAATTGGAATTTATAAGGACTTTTTTTTTCGTTATGCTATGCAGTGTTGACCTAGGGGTTCCCAAAGCAGCAGAATGCTTCCGTACAGAACGCCGAGGATTTGCAATGACCGAATCACTTACTCGACGCACATTTTCTTCGGTTGATGGGGCCAGGAATGCGTTGACTAAGAGTAGAGTCTGTATCACGGAACCTCTTAATCCAATTTTTCAATAGGTTCTTACTTGGGGCATCTTTTGTTCGGCGAATGTTGTATCGTGTACAAAACTTCCGAAGGGCAGCTGCGTATGAATCACCACTCTTAAAGTAAGCTTCTATAGCAAAAGCACGTTGCGCTCCGGTCCAACGTTCCATTGCGATTATTTAACCCGCACGCCGAACGCGCCGATCAAGACCCCTTCCCACATCCTCGCGTATACGGTTGCCGCGTAATGCAAATTTGTAATGTGAACTTTCCCACTGGACACCCTGTATATTGGTTCAGGCGAGCCAGTACTTCCTGATTTTCCAGACAGTAAATAGTATTTAGAATTCAAATTGTACAAAATTTTTACGTAAGCATGTTAGGGGGGATTAGAGATTTGCTGACAAGCGGGAGGGGAGGAGGATTAATAGTTGTGAAAAATCTGCTTCCGTAATAGGTAACCAAATAAGTTCGTGCGGCTTTTAGTAGAAAAATATAAATTTTTATTAAGAAACAATAAGACACTATTTATTCGTCGAAGTAGTTACCATCACATTCAATGACGTTTTGCCAACGTGGAACCAATTTTTGTATGCCGGTATTGTAGAACTCCCTGGATTTGGAGTAAAAAAATTGGCGGACTGCATTTATTACACCATCTCGAGATGTGAACTGTCGGTGCCTCATACAGTTGTCAAGAGACATAAAAAGGTGATAAACACTGGGCGAAATGTCGGGAGAATAACGTTTCCTAGCCGAGTTCAGCAATTTTTTCTCGGGTCACTTTTGCGATATGAGGCTTGGCGTTATCCAGCAAGAATATCACTTTCTTCCGATTGATCAAAGAAGGCTGTTTCTGGATGAGTGCTGCTTGTACTCGTTGAAGCTGCTCACAATACAAGTTAGCAGTGATGGTTTGATCCATTTCCAAAAACTCATAATGGACAATTCCGGTTGCTGTCCACCAAACACACAACAAAACCTTGTTTGGGTGCAAGGAAGCCTTGGGCGTGTGTGGTACCGAATCAGTAGGCGACAACCAATGATACGAACGCTTAAAATTCCAATACAAGATCAATTTTTCGTCGCAGATTAATAACCAATTAAGAAATGGTTCATTAGCGTTGCGTGAAATGTGAACAAATGGTAAGACGACTTAATTTGTTATCATTTGTCAGTTCATGTGCTTAACTTCCACGTCGTTCCTAGCTGATGAAGGTGCAAACGAATAGTTTCAGGACTCACTCTGAACATGTCTGCAAGTTCTTGGCACGTTGTCCTGGAATTTGCGTCCACAAACTGTCGAGATCCTCGTTGTTCATGGTTTTTGGTCTCCCTGAGCGCGGTTCATCGCTCAAACTGAGATCTTTCGAAGAAAATTTTTGGAACCACTTCTGTGCTGTTCGATCACTAACGGCATCATCTCCGAATGCGGTACATATTTTTCGCGCCGCCGCTACAGCTTTTGTACCAAGTTTGTAGTCATACAGTAAACAACTTCGAATTACTGTTTTATTCGTCGCCATTTTCAATTACTAAAACTAGGTATGTAACAATTTTCAGCAAGTTTTTGTGTGTGTGAGAAAAGAAGGATTCATACTAAAGTGACAACAGGTAACAAACAATCGCTATCCGTCAACAACATCCATGGCAATGTGCGATATACAGCAACCGCACGAACTTATTTGGTTACCTGATACTTGAACGGGTCTCTAGATTTCTCTTGATAGCACAATTAACTCTTCATTCTTTTCGGTCGCTGCAGTCGGATTATTTGTATTTTTTAAAAATGTACTTGCTGAAGATCTAGTGTTTATGATATACAGGGTTATCCAAATTAAGTGTCCACCATTAGTAACTTTGTTATTAGTGAAAATACAAAGTTGTTTGAATTAGCAAACTAGTAGCATTTTTAACGCTGGTAAAAATGAGAAATAAAAAAAAAACAATTGAGAGTCGTTATTTTGATTTTTTTCAGTAAAATAACATTTTTTTAAATGGAAACCCCTGTGTATTATATTTTTTTCTGTTAAAGCATCAAATTTTAAACAAAAAAGTTCATAATGACTTTTCCGCTAAAGTCAAAAATAAAGTCAAAATAACGATAAATATTTTTAATTATTTGCAGTATTATAATATTAAGACGGCTATGAAAACAACATGGCGTTCGCGATTTGACAGCATTAAGATAAGCGACAAATTGTTAAACTGGACATACTCGCACCTAGAAGGCTTTGGAAAACAATGATAAAATCAAATAATGTCAAACATTAGTGTAAATACTTGTTTATAAGCTTTATTGTGTCATTAATTTAATGAAAAATGTTCTCCCATGAAGAAAAGTGTGATATGTTAGAATGCTATTTAGTGTGCAGAAAATCCTCCTTGAGAGCAAGAGAATACTACAGTGAATTATATCCCGCTCGCATTCACCCGTATGAACGATATTTTCTGAGACTTTATCGAAAATTTAGTGGCAACGAAAATGTTTTTGCTAAAACAAGGGCAAAAAAAGAATTCATAATAAGCGAGGCCACGGAAATTGCAGTTATTGGATATTTTGAAGCTTATCGTGAGAATTCAATAGCAGATATTCTCAAGGACTCTAATTTCAGTTATGGTACTGTTCAAAGGATTTTAAAAAAATACAAATTTATTCCGTATAAGTACCGACCAGTTCAAAGGCTTTTGGCAGGGGATCCAGAGAGAAGACTTGTTTTTTGCCATTGGTATCTTAGCTTCTGTCGCCAAAATGTAAATAACTTTCGTTACCTTTTATGGACAGATGAATCAAATTTTTCAAATTCTGGAATGTTTAATAGAAAAAACCACCATTATTGGTCAAGAGAAAATCTTTTGTTAGTACATCCAAGAGGCCCACAAGTCCGTTTCAGTTTCAACGTTTGGTGCGGTATAATTGGTTCAAAAATTGTTGGCCCGTTCTTTTATGAGGGAACCCTAACTGGTGAAAGATATGTGGAATTTATGTCAGAAATTCTGACTAATTTCTTAGACGAATTGGATCCTATAAGTAGACATCATCTGCATTTTCAGCAAGATGGCGCATCTGCCCACAACTCCAGAGGTACTTATCATTTTCTAAGTACTACTTTTAATGATCAGTGGATAGGAACAAATGGCCCAATACAGTGGCCTCCCAGATCACCAGATCTAAACCCACTTGATTACTTCTTGTGGGGTTACTTAAACAACCAAATTTACAAGCGAAGGTACGATAACCTTGACGCGTTAAAGACTGCAGTTAGGGAAAAGATAACCCAGATAGATGGTAGGACCATACTTAAGACAGTTCGAGCAGTTGAAAAACGTGCCCAAAAATGTATTGAAGAACAAGGTGGTGTTTTCGAGCATCTTCTTTAAAAAAAATTGTTATTGTATTTTGTAAGATTATAAGTTGATGTTGAAAATAAAGTTTGTCGATACAATTTAATTGTTTCAGATTGGAGGCCATAACTTCAACAATTTGTAACCTAGGAGAAAAGTTATTGTAAGCTTTTTTGTTTAAAATTTGATGCTTTAACAGAAAAAAATATAATATACAGGGGTTTCCATTTAAAAAAATGTTATTTTACTGAAAAAATCAAAATAACGACTCTCAATTGTTTTTTTTTTATTTCTCATTTTTACCAGCGTTAAAAATGCTACTAGTTTGCTAATTCAAACAACTTTGTATTTTCACTAATAACAAAGTTACTAATGGTGGACACTTAATTTGGATAACCCTGTAGAGTTCTCGACTATACCAGCAATAAATTTCACTGCAGTCTTTTACAAATTTCATAAACCATTTTATTTTTTCGATACCTGTATAGGGGTTATTGAGTTGAAAGAAGAACTTACCATCCTGGAAGACCCGTTCAACGTTCAATCCGTACGTAGCGCAGGTTTCGTAATAGGTACACCTCTTCAGATCATTGCACAATCTGTGCACGCGCGTATCGTCAATCACGCGGGGACTGCTCTCGCTTATTCCATCTGAAAATATTAGAAAATGTGTAATAATAGAGATTTATGTTATATAGGAATTTATCATACAAATATATTTGGATATATTCAAACCATGTAGGCATATTGAATTGCAGTCTTATCTTGCATACTAGCTATCTACCTTTAACTAGCTCTAGAACTTTTCGTCAATTTCATTAGTTTCCCAGTCGAGAAAAATTGCTGCTGTGTAATCTAATATTTCCTGAGGTCGGCCAGATTTGTGGAGCTAATTGGTGAGATCCTTCCATCATCTAACACTATTTTGAGACCGTAATACCAAATTGACAATTGTTGACAAATTCATTCTGTCAAAGTGAACTTTATGAGAAATTGATATAAGGAGTGTTCATATGCAATATGCCCAAAAAGAAGAAAAATGAATGCGAAAACGAAACTCTAGAACCAAATATTCAAATTAGCGTAAGTGAAAAGAGTACCAAAGAAACTATTGTCAAAGAGAATTATTATCTTAAACAGCTTTTGGAAGAAAAGGAAAGATTTATATATCAGTTGGTAAATGAAAACCGTAGACTACAGGACGCATATGACTTGATTTCTGCCAACATAGTAGAGAAGGAATCCGTTGTATCTACTTTGGCTATTGTAACTAATCAACTAGAACAACTTGAGAAAAGAACGCCAGAGAATACATCATACTCACAAATTTTAAAGCAAAATACTCCTAAAATCAATAGCAACAACAAGAACAACAATGACATGAAATCCATATTAGTTACTCCCGAAAGGACCCAACATTATAATGACACCAGAAAAGACCTAACTAGTAACATTAATCTAGCAAGTATTGAAGTCAAGATAGAGAAAGTAAATAATTATAAAAACAGCGGCGTCGAAATTCAAGTTGAGCAATGTTATTACCAAAAACTCAAACATGAACTAGAAACTAAGTTGAAGGGAAAATACAATATATCAGGAGCAAGAGAAATGAGACCGAAAATTAAGATCATAGGCTACAAAACTGAAAAAAAACCTTCAGAAGCAGAAATTAAAGAAGAAATCATATCCCAAAATACATTCATTAATGAAAACGAAATCGAAATCACTTTTGTACGACACATACCATTCCGAAATTCTTATACTATATTCGCTGAAGTTTCTGGAGAGCTATATAGAGACATATTTATCAACAAGAAATCAAGAATACTACTAGGTTGGCAAAACTTATTTGTCTATGATAATAACCAGATATCGCAGTGTAGAAAATGCTTGAAGTTTGGTCACACAGACAAAAAATGTAGGGGCGCGGAAATGTGCATTAAATGTGGACAAGCACATAGAAGTGAAATTTGTACTGTAAACATTTTAAAAAGTTCTAACTGTATGAACTATAACGTTAAGCATAATAAGAATAATGATGTTGGTCACTCGCCCACAGACAAAAAATGCCCGTCGTATTTATATTTTCAAAAACAGTATTCATCCAGAATAATGTTTTGAGCGTTTAGTTCTTTTTACGTTTTTCGAGCTACATATCATTTGCAAAATTTTACATGGATAGTTACGTAAATAATTTTCAGGTTAATGATATCAATACAAATATTGCTCAAGACGCAAATGCTCTTAATAAATGGTTAGAATATTCTAATTTCAATGTTAGCTTATATCACATGAATATACGAAGCCTAAACCAAAATTTTGACTGTTTTAATATCTTCCTAACTACAATTAATCACAAATTTGATATAATAATGTTAACAGAAACTTGGAAAATTAATGATGTATCTTTGTTCTGTTTGGAAGGTTATGATACGCTTTACAATAATGGTACGTACAACCAGAATGATGGGGTGGTAGTATATGTAAGAAATGATATCAACTACAGATGTGATTTTGTTAAATTTGATGACGGTATCACAGTGTTGGATTTGATATTGAGAATTAATAACAAAAGTGTAAAAGTCACATCTGTCTATCGACCACCATCATCAAACCCTTATACATTTGTAGAAAATCTTGAAAAATTTTTGTTAGATAACAAAAATGCCATACAGTCACACCACATCATAATAGGAGATATAAATATTAATATACTCCAACATACCAAATTAGTAAACAAATACCTCACTGTAATGCAGAGCAATGGATTCATATCAAATATAAATTTACCAACAAGAGTAGTCAATAATAGTTCCAGTTCTTGCATTGATCATTGTTTCATCAAAAATTTTTCAAATTTCTTTCGGTACATACCGTTAATTGTTGAAAACCATATTACCGATCATTTACCCACTGTAATACTTATATCATCACCAGAAAAAATTAAAGTAGATCCATCTCCAATAATGAAACAGTGAAATTTAGGTGTTTTGTCGATAATAAAAAACTACTTGCAAATATCAAATTAGAATCGTGGACAGCAGTGTACTGTGCAACGAATGTTAATGATGCTGCAAACACACTCATTGAACGCATAAAATATTTAATTGAATGTAGTACAAACAGAGTTAAAATTAAACATTTTGACAGAAGCAGGAATCCCTGGATAACTAAAGGTTTGATAAAGTCTGCCAACAAAAAAGAGGAACTATACAAAATAATGAAAGCATCGCCATGTGCAGATACCTCCCATAAATATAAAGAATATAAAAATATTTTTATCAATCTAGTTAGAGAAGCAAAACGCCAATTCTATCTAAAAAAATTACAAGATGCCAAATCTGATCCAAGAAAACTGTGGTCAGTTGTCGATCACTTAACTAACAAAGACGTTCAAGAAAAACCAAATATTGATGAAATTAAGAATCATGATGGAACAATATTAACAGATAAACGACAAATATCCGATGCATTCTTAAATTTTTTCACTAATGTTGGAGAAAATTTAGCATCCAGTATTAAAAAAATGGTTTCGAACGAAAAGTTCACAAAAACCCAACTTCCCAATTCATTCTTTTTAGAAAGCGTTAGTCCGATTGAAGTACAAGAAGCTGTCCTATCACTTAAAACCAAAAAAAGTCCTGGTGTAGATGGTATCAAAGCTGAGCATTTGAGAATAATAGCCTACGACTTAGCCGAACCACTTTCTTACGTCATTAATTGGTGTTTCCAATCTGGAATTTGTCCTGATGCATTTAAAACAACTGTTATTACTCCTGTTTATAAAGGCGGTGACAGAATGGAAACATCAAATTATAGACCCATATCAGTACTATCGAATATAGCCAAAATTTTCGAAAAATTACTACAAAAAAGGATATTACAATTTTTGGACAAAAACAAAATTATATGTTCTGACCAATATGGATTTAGAAAAGGAAAATCTACTACAGATGCAATTTTGGCTGCAATGGATGAAATTAACTCTAATGTCAACAAAAAGATACCTACTATTGGTATCTTTGTTGATCTAAAAAATGCCTTTGATACGGTTAACCATGTCGAGCTTCTGAAAGTTATGGAAAGATTGGGATTTAGGGGAGCGTCACAAATCCTTTTAAAAAATTACCTTTCAAGTCGGGCACAGACTGTCAAAATCACTAACACTTACAGTAAAAAAATGTACATCAAGTGTGGTGTGCCTCAAGGAACAGTACTAGGCCCACTATTATTTAGTCTCTACTTAAATGACTTATTCAAAATTAACAGTTCTGGAAAGACTATATGTTTTGCAGATGACACCCTCGTATTATATAAATCTGATGACTGGAGCACACTGAAGCAAATAGCTGAAAAGGATTTTATAAGGATCATTGACTGGTTTGATACTAAAATTTTAACAGTTAACTTCAAAAAAACAAAATTTATTACATTTACATCCTATTCAAAATTTTTACCTACCTTCGAACAAATTTCCGTTAATTATCATGGGCAAAAGACCAAAATCGATAGAGTTAACACTTTGAAATATCTTGGAATATTTATAGACTCACATCTAAGGTGGGATAACCATATTAAATATGTTATCAAAAAAATTAGAAATGTTGCCTATAAACTCAAAATGCTTGCTAACATTCTTACAGAAAGTTATCTGCGAATCCTATACCATGCCTTAGTTGAAACCCATATAATATACGGCATCACAGCCTGGGGTGCCGCCTGCAAGACATATATTTCTGACCTGAATATAGCACAAAAAAACTGTTTTGAAAGCCATTTTCCATAAGCCAAGATTATATCCAACGAACAACTTATATCAAGAAACAGGGATACTTGATACAAGACAACTTTATTTCTTACATGCCACCACCTTATACCATAAGTATTGTAATAAAAAGAAAAAATCCTATAAACACGAGCATAACACACGATTTCGAATAGGCTCATCTAATATCCAAAGACCACACAAAACATTATTCAAAAAATCATTTAAATTCTTAGCAGCTAAATTATATAATGTAGTACCAAACGAAATAAAGATACTTAATTTTGGAAAAAAATTTAGAAGAAAATTGAAAGACTGGGTTAGTAATGTGCAGCGAATGACTATACATAATTATATAGAAAACTAAAACTACAAAATTCCAATTATATTAATACCTTTTAGATTTAACAATAATTGTTATACACATATATGATTGATTGTTAGTTATTAAGATATAAACCACACACAGGCGATGCCTTCTGTGGTTTTTTCATATTTATTTGCCCATTTTTTGTATTTTGGCGAATAAATATTATTATCATATATAAAAAATAAAGTCAGAACCGTTAGAGCAGTATTTGAGCTTTTTATTAGATTGCAGCAATTGGACATGTCCGTATACAGTAGCCACATTTCTTTGGAGGTCTGACATAATACTGTTTGTCAGCAATGTTTAATAACTGATTATAATCGCTATACCATATAATATTACCTCACGAAATCATGTAACCTCATTAAATTACACTCAACTCGTATATATAGTTAATATCGCGCCCACCTCGTATGTGAATATCGCGTCACCGCGCGTACTGCTACCTGCTTTATAAGAACGTGGCCACGGGAAGTGCGACTCGATTGGTACGCGAACAGTCTGCTGTAGATATTTTTGTTTTAAGGGGAAATGATTTATTATTATTACTGGGGTTGGAAGTGTATGAATAATATTAACATCAAAATTTGCACATCGCCCCTATAACCCCCATCTCTCAATTTGTACCCCTAAAAAAATTTTCAAATCTGATCAGGATCCGCTGATACCTTCAAAAACGCAGATTGGCCGATCGTTATTATTTTGGTTTTTGGAATTTCAAAAGCTACAAAGATTTTTTGTCATGGCATAGTAGTAACCTCGTATCAAAATATTTTCCCGCGAGGTAAGTAAAAATCGAAAACTATCAATATCTAAAGCGGCTAATAGTTGTCACGTAAGGACGTAGGAGACACTCAAAAACTTCATCTTCATTGCAACTGTTTCATCAACCATACTGTACGACTTTTGACTGTCATATTTGTATTTAGCGCCAAAATTATGTATGTGTAGAGGTAATTGATCTGTGTGATATCTTGTAAACGGTGGACGTTTACATGAGTGCGCAACTCAGTTACTATTTTTCGACTTTCACCATTGGGATCTCGGATGCGGTTAAACATATAGTCTAATCATATTAGACGAAAATACCCTTGGTTTGCGAAATAATTGTAAAGTCTTGTTTTATTGCTGATGGTCCCAAAACACCTGTTTTCCGGCCATCACTACTAGTTTAATGACCAATATACTGGGCATACTGGCATTTTATAGCAAAATACACTAGTTTACCTTGCCGATACGAATCGCAAACCATTCCGGAAGATAAATGTTATTTTTATGCAAAAAAGGATGGGTTACGTTTTTTCTTCTAAACAAATTCAAACACATCGTATTTGTGAGTAATTCGCAACAAAAGATGATAGACATATCCGCTTTGTTTTAAAATATGTATAGTAACGAATGTTTTTCGGATATCGTAGCACATTTGTTCAATTACTCACAAATACGAAATGTTTAAATTTGTTTAGAACAAACCATATCGGCAGGGTGTACACTGTACACGTGTATATTGCTATTAAATGTTCTTTGAACGAACCCTGTATATTGCTCAATAAACTAGTAGTGATGGCCGGAAAACAGGTGTTTTAGTATAAACAATTAGAAATTCTCAAAAAACTACATCACCGATATACTCCAATTTTGTTGTTGTTATTTAGAAGTATGAATCATACGGATTTGAAGAGTTCCAAGTTGTTGAGTGAAATTATCGTCGCATTACGAACAAGTGCATTTTGGCTCGTTTTTCGGCAATAACATTTTTGCTATAAGTGGGGTCTCATAAATACCCAAAAATCTTATATGAAGAGATTTTTCGTTCCTGTCAACACTTTTGATTGAAACCAAACAAACACGTTTTCTCATTCTTTGTTGTCAAATAAAAAGTTTTCCCACAAAAATTGGTGTACTTATTTTATGCGTCCATGTTTTAAATACCCCCTTGAACAACTTGCACCAATAGATCCAGACTTTACAATTATTTCGGGGAAATTTTCTAACATGATTAGACATTTAGTTAACTAAGAAAATAGCATTTAAAAAGTAACTCAGAGTATTTCCGGAGACCGACAAATTGAAGTCGGAAATAGGGACTGTTCACATATACCTAGTTCATACAAACTGAAAGTATGCTTGGTTGATGATATTGAGAAAAAAATGACTATCTAATAATTTCAAGGCCAATTTAGAAAATCCTGTTTTTTAAATAACTAAGGTTTGGAAATAACAATGTCGCCTATCTTCGGTAAAACTCGGAATAGCGAAACTTTAGAAGTACATTTTTTTAATCTCCTAAATGCGCAACTTTGATTAATTTAATCCACCTCATATCTCTTACCGTTTCCGAAATTCCAATGGTGAGCGTCGAATTTGGAACACGCGGTATACACCATTGGTGAGAGTGAGATACAGTCATCCTACTTGAAACCATTTTTTGAGTAGCTAACTGTAAGTTTCCTCATTTTTCATGATTCTTACTTAACAAAAATGCTGCATGTAGTTGCTAACGTATAAATGAACTTAGAGTCGCGACAAGTGGTGCTGCCGGTTGACGAAACAATGGATCTAACAAGTGAACTGAAAAAAATAGAAGTGTTTTGTTTTCATTAGCAAAAACTTCTTACTACAGAATAGCACTGTATGATTTCAGTCGACTTTGAAAATCATCAAATTTTAACAAGTTTCTCAATTTTGTTACCATTATTATTTTAAATTGCACAATATTATAAAACACTGACACTAGTCGAATGTGAATAGACCGAAAAACAACCCTTCACTGCGAAACGAGGGACGCAACGAGGGTCTTTGTAGCTCACCCTAATTTATAACCCCCTCCCAAACTTCGTTTTCAATGAGATTTAGACGCTTAATGGCGACTCTTTATTTGGGCTGTCTAATGCTGTGCATCTAAATAAAAAATGATCTATTAACAGAGCTTTTTAATCGTAATTTTGGCCATGAGGTAAAATACTAAATGAAAAGGCTTTTTCGGCGAAGTCAGAATTTTTTCATTCACCATTATTTTTTATTTCCATTATGCTATCTTGCTATCTATAATCCTTTTCGCTTTTTACTTATCGCGCCTAGAGGCAAGGGCGGATTTAGGATTTCGTCTAGGGAGGGGGGTCGCAATCGCTATTTCGGGCTGGTACTACTGGAACTACTAGAATTTATCCTATTATTGCTCCTCAAATCCATTGTTTTCTATCTGGTCAATGCCAGCTTGAAAAAAAAACATGGAAAATGCTCAGAAATCCTCAGAAACGCAATATTTTATTATATGAGAACAAAATAAATACGTGGCATTTATAATTAACTAGTGTAATAATATTAAAGATTAAAACATATAAAACTTCATTGGTCTGTTAACCGAAAAAAAAAACTGAGGGACCCCGAGACATATCGTCTCAATAAAGCGTCTCGAAACATATGCTTAGACTTGAATCCGGCTAAAAGTACAGTCATGTTATTCGGGCCGAAAAATTGGAGAGACCATTGTGAACCTCTGGTGAAAATAAACCTCGATAACAATACTTTAGAAATAAGCTCGATAGCGCGTAATTTAGGCTTATACCCTGACAAAAACTTAAGGTTTGAGGATCATGTTAACAAGTGCTCCAGAAGGGCGTATTGTAATTTAAAGACGATATACGGTCAAAAATCTTACATGAACCAAAAAACTAAAGTCATACTATGCAATTCTCTTGTTCTGTTGCATTTTAACTTCTGTGATGTCGTATATGACAAATGTCTAACTAAATTCACCTCTGATAAAATACAACGCGTGCAAAATTCTTGTCTGAGACTTATTTTTGGTTTAAGAAAATACGATTCTGTTTCATCAAAGCTTACTGATGCTGGCTGGCTGAACATGAAGCAACGCAGGCTGCTTCATAGCCTCGTACAGTACCATAAGATTATTATACATAAACGACCATCCTACTTACACGAAAAAATTCATTTCCATTACTTATTAATTGCATGGTATGACTTTGGAGTCATTATGTATTTTTATAGTATCATTTATCAAATTAGCCGCTAGGGTCCATTCTCTGATACCGCTTATACATACATATACTATTTTTTTACCTCATTTATATATATATATATATATATATATATATATATATATGCTTATCTTATTATGATGTAAACCTAAAACCAGGGGTTAAGTGGAAGAGCGGATATCCCGAACTTCGCCCCTCCCACTATATGTTCATATAAAACTAGTTTTGCAACTTGTTTTGTATTTTCTTTTGTGGGAATAAAGACATCATTATTATTATTATTATTATTATTATATCCCAGTCCATTCCACACAAAACAATGTCGTTGACGCCGAAAGCGAGCATGAGACCAAAAAATTCACATTATCGTATAGACGCTAGACGAGACAAAGAAGAATGTCTATATACCATCTATAGATCATGTCTTGAGACCGTCACCAGACTGCCTACAGACAACTTGCGCAACGGGGTCTACTAGTGTGTACTAAGCTTAAGGATTAAGACTCTGAATTACCCAATAAACAATTGGTGCAAATACTGACACAATCAAGCACTCATATTATATCAGCAGGTTGGTGATAAAAATATCAATAGGTATAGTCAATTATTTTTTGAAGTTTAATATAGATGTTACAGTTAGGCTGGAGTTTAGATTTATGGCATAGTTGTTGTTTTCTGTTTTCGAATCGGTATTGAAGTCGTACAGTAAGAGTTTGAAAAATATTGGCGCTCACATCGCATGTAATTATTTTGATAATGTGTGTTTGTACGAAACGAGTACAGGAATACAGGGCTGTGCATATTCACGTGTAGTGCAGAAGCTGTGTGATTTAAACGAATTCAAAACATAAATAGACACATACGCGGGAAGAGGTGTGATATTGACTTTGAGGAACGCATTTTCTGGATAGGACACAGGTGCACCGCTAAACAAATCTCATAAATGTCTATTTACAATTTAGGCGTTCACCTAACATAGTGCTTCGCTGAAACACCAACCCCGAACAAAATCAGTCCAGCTTTACAAACTTTTCAAATTACTATTGAGCAACAAACAGAACATTAATTTACTTTTTAAGTGCCATCCGTATAGCTAATATATTACTCAGACTTAGATTTGTCACAAGTCACAATACTCGTATACATATACATATAAATCGTAAGAATTGTGCTGTAAACAAGTGATGTCAAAGGCGGACAGCATTTGAAATACCAACGGATACAAATAATCGCAATGCTCAGTTACTATAGCTAAAAAAATAATAATAATAGTAATAATAAGCCTTTATTGTCCAACAACTTAAGTCTTAACTTAGAAAACGTGTCTTATTCTTTATCTCATTACAATTGCAACCAAAAATGTCACAGTCGTTAGCAATTTTATTCGCATTGTTACTCATCATATTAACTGGTGCTTTTGATAAGTTAGTCTGTGCTCTTTGACATAAAAAAGGTACACTAGCTCGTGCAGCTAACCGCGGCACCAGAAATTGTAACTGCGGGAGAATTTGGGGACAGTCTACTTGACCATGCAACGATTTATATAAAATCAGTACAGAAAATTGATTCCGTCGCTGCTCTGAAGATTGAAACTCAAACTTTTGTAAAAGGTCTTCGTAACCGGAACCTATAACTTAGTTAGTATGCTTCTGTCGCCATGATGTGTCAGGAAGTAACACAATGCTGTTAGATTACAAAAACAAGTGTCAGACGTCTAGGGGGGCGCCCCCCCCGTTCTAAATCCGCCACTGCATAGTGGAGAAGAAGTATTGAAATCGAGAAAAATTTCTAAAATGAGAGATCTTTTTTGGATGTTTCTCTGTCTGTTTGTCCGCTAATCCTTGACGCGTTTACAATTGGGAAAGTACTGCCCATTTCAATGAACTTCTTACTACTATGCCAAAGACGAAGAAATTTTGCAGTTTTTGAAAATCGGTCCAGTGGCGGTGGAGAGAAATGCCAAAAACGAACAAAATAAAAATCGTTGAAACTTCATTTTTCAAAGTCTCACAGGATCCTGATCATTTTTGATGTTATTTTATCAGTAACATCTGAGAATTTTTTTTGCCCCAAAAAATAAATAAACGTTTCTGTCGCCCTGATTCCAAGATCCGTGCATGAGGTTCAAAACCACTTGGCTGAAACGCCGAGAATCATTTCAAAACATTTCGCTTCATTTTTCCCCCTTCTCTTATATTCAACTGTCTCAGTGTTAATCTCAATGCAAAGAGCAGTATTCAACTTCGCTGAGATACTCATTATCCCAGGACCGAATGCTTAGACAATATCGCTTTTCAATGTAACCTTCATTATGGAGGTCTGCACAAAAAGTCGTATTTACGATTTAGGTCAGCTGTGTCCTTTTGATTGAATGCGCAGTCGAATGTAATGAAAACCATAGGAGGATTTTAAATAATTGTTCTTTTTATGTTTAAACCAGTGGCGTGGCGAAGATTATTACAGATGTTCTTTGAGGAATAAATCTTTGGTGATTATGCTGAGCTTTACAAGGTACATGTTGATATACAGGGTGTTAATCTAGTATTTACCATAAATTTAACAGACGATTCTTTGAGTAATTTCAAGACACAAGGTTCATATAAACAAAGGCCCGCAAATTCTTCGTGTTTAAACTAAAAAAAAAAAAAAAAAAAAAAATATTGTATGTATCTCAAAAATCCTTTACCTAATTCTGCTGTATTTGGCGGTGTAATTATAACATTAGGGAGCTAATTTAGCCCTATATCGATTAAATCTATTAAGTTCAGCGGCGTCTCGAGCGGGATCTAAACGCATATTTGTGACAAAAATGTACGCCACTGATTTTTGTGCAATTTTTATTACGTTCTCTGGATTAAGCAAATAAAAATACAACTTTTTTGTGGCTTGAATTTTTTTCGCAAGGAATAAGGGGAAAAATTCTTTTGGAAATTATCATTTTTTTTCACTAATTAGTTAGGGCTAAATTTGCTCCTTAATGTTATAAATACATCCGCCACATTACAACAAAATTAGCTATTTAAGATATTTAAGAAAAAACATTATTTTTTTAGTTTCAACATCCTGGATCTTGAAAACGAAGAATTTGCGGACCTCTGTTTATATATACGTTTAGTCTTAAAATTACTCAAAGAGTCATCTGTTAAATTTATGGAACATTCTTAATTAACACCCTGTATAACGAATATACGTGGATAATTCAAATTATTGGAAATACCAATAATAAATATAAATAGACACGAACCTGATAAACCGTGTTTTCAGTGTTACGGTGCGATGCAGAATGTGTACCAAAGTTCTCTCAGGACCACTCACCCTTGCATCTCTCTAGTCACTTGACATAATATAATCAAAGCAGATGCATTCGATGCATCCAAATAACCTCACAATTATCGTTAATATGTATTACCTAATCTTAGACGTAGGAGTCGATAACAATGTCAAGAAAACAACTAAACATAAGAATTTCTCGAGACAGTACTCTTGCCCCTTATTTTTTATGTTCGTATTGAGATACGTTATAACGATGCCTATGTCTACACGTATATGTATCCAACTATTCAACGTCTTTATCAACACGGCTCGAGTATAAATCAAAAGTTATTCACAAATGCATTGTTGATAATGTACAGAAATAACATAATGATTTATTGTTGTTATATTTCGAATTTGTATTGATTACATTATCTTGCATGTTCTACAAATATTTTTAAACAGACAATTTATGATCTTGCAATAATAATATAAAAAATAAGGTGCTGAAATGGACCGTAAGCTCCTACAACCTTCATTTTTATACTACAGCCTCAAAAGAAGGGATATATTTTTTACGGGTGGTTATACATACAATAAATAATAGTTTAAAAAAACTAAAAAACACGCTTTTATAGCTAAACAAACTAAAAAGTAGAAGATAATGTTTAATTACAAAGAGTTTATATTACAGTAGTAGAAGGTCAATCATAATTAATGTCCGCACAATAAAATTATAATAAAATTTAAGTTATCAACAGAGTAATCCAATTCAGAGTAAAAAGCGGTGGGTGCTTGATATATTAAATGTTACAATCATTCTTTTGGCAACTATCTATGAGAGGAGAGTTATGAAAATGTAGTAAAATGTACCCCGCGCTTTTCACTCTGAATTTAATTATTCTGTTAATAACTCAAATTTTATTATAATTTTATTTTGAGGTCATTAATTATGACTGTTCGACCATCTACTACTGCAATATAAACTTTTTGTAATTAAAAATTATTTTCTACTTTTTACTTCGTGTATTTTTAGTTTTTTTAAGCTATTATTTATTTTTCATTTTTCACTTCCATTTATCAATTAGTTTTTTGTGGACATGTGGTACTGAAATGTCTTACGAATCAGTTCGTAATCTAATCATTTGATTAAAAGCTTCACTGTTGCATAGGCTTTGTCCTGTTAACTTAGAGCAATCAAGTTTTTCAGTCTGAATATCGTCTAAAGATCTTACACGACTAAGGGTGGGTTTCACCAAGGTTGTCAAATCAACAGTCTTTTATTCTCCACATATAGGGTAACAGTCCGTTAAATACAACGAATGAGCTTAAAGTTCCAATCAACAAATTTTAGCAACCAATAGCTATGAAATGTTGAAAACAAAATACTGTCAAAGTATGAGATGACATCTTATTGAAACATCACCAGCTTATTGAATATTAAGAAATTACATATAATTCAGTCATAATTTAAAGAAATGTTTGATTTTTGAATCAAATTCATGTTTTAATTACTAATGTTGATTTTTTATTCATGTTTATATTATTTTCTTCAATTGATATGCAATTTTACTGATTTAACATCACCTCCCGTGTTTTTTTTCCTATAAACCTCTTGCAGATAGCCATTAAGCACCTACTTGATGACAGGCTCTACCAAAAAGTTCATAGATATTGCTCTCCAAACATTCATTCATTTACTTGCCGTTCATCAGAACCATTATGGCACCTTAGATTGATATTCCCACAAAACCATTCAGTTTTTTTGATATCCATACATCCATAAAGTTGAATAATTTTCGTTGTTCAGGAACTAAACAAACATCCACACTATATTCACAGCGATTAAGAAATTCCCAAATATATGCCTTAAAGCTACCAGCAAACCTAAAACTTGCAAAAAAAAAACTACAAATTTGCCATATTTTTCTTTTTTCACGAGTACACATTCTAGGTTATATTTATATTAGACATTATTTTTTACATTTACAATTTACATTTATACAGCTGATTATTGCATTTCAAGACTCCCCGAGTGACACATGTGTGGGATGTGTCAACTCTTGGTACCAGTCACAAAACATACTCTGAAGGTTTAATTCCATGCTATTCAATGACAACACGGTGACTTGTGTGGTTGTCAGTGGCCATTTTGTGAGGGTGCGACAGGGTTGCCAGATTGTGCATTAATATCCCGTTTCACCCTCCTGGTCCCAGTGGAGTAAGTTCCGCCAACTGTTGAAATATACTCTACTATGCTTTATAAGACTATTCGTGACATGTTTCCCAAAATCATTGCACAACACTTGAAAAAAATGCAAATGAAAATTTAAAATTATTTCCATGACGCCGCAAAATAGGTCCGTCGGTACCTTAGGTTATACATCTTGACAGTAGGGATGTTCGATACGATCCTATATTTAGAAGTATCAATACATTTCACGAGTATCGTCATCTTTCGATCCGGACTGTGTCAGAAAGAGTGACTGCCATTTGGCTGCGACATTACCCTGCCAAATCAGACATATCTTTCATCATTTTCAAAGAAATTGTACAAAATCATCAAATTTGTGAAGTTAGCGAGTTTCACTTCATATGTTGTTACCAGACATGCCCAAATCATCAGTTGCTGCCGTGATATTCATCCCGACCACTCCATCCCCACGGCTAGGCGATCTGTATGTTAAATTTGTATTGATAGGGCAGCGGGTTATGCTATAAATCATATGTCACAGTTTTTGTGCACTGATTGCAACGGTTAGATGAAAGCAAAAAGCAAAGATGATACCTAGTAAATGTACATGAAAAATCCTCTGTATGTAGGTATATAAGAGCTTTCTTATATTTGTTCATCAATTTGATGATACAACACATCTGCTAAAAATGATCATAATCAGGATAGTAAACTATGACGAAGGTCCACTGTATGTAAGAATTTTCAGATACTTCATTTGCAATTTGACAACAGACCATGACGGTGTTCACATTTTTCAAATATTTTTCAAGAAGTGTTATCAGTCTAGCTCCAAATATCATAAGTACTATATTTGTATTCCTACTTTAAATTCAAAACCAGCAAATGTAAAAGATTCATGTCGCACCCTTCATCACAGGACGTGATCGTCGTTAGACTTGTCAACCCTGCGAGTGACAGATAGATATCTCTGCCAGTCAAAAACACAAACAATAAACATTACTAGTTTTTATGATTTTTGGACTTAAAAGACATTCTTTGTGAGACATTTTTCATATTTTTTTGTCTATGTCCATAGTAATTGCATTATGCGTCACGGAGATGTGGGGATTGACACGTCTTACACATATTATCTGTGTTTTAGGATGGAGAGGACAATGTTTTTATTGCTTGGAAGAAATTGATTAACTCGTAAATTAATAAATAATTACTATTATGATGTAAAGGAAGATGAGGAATTGGATGGAATATATTTTATATTCTATTTTCTTGCAAAATACAGACAAATCCATACTATTCAACAGGTATGTAATGATAACAGTACATATATTGAACTCAAATTCGAGATTGCCATGCATTAACAAACGTCCAAATCTGCTGCCAAATTTAACAGCTAGAAAATCGACCTATTATTTGTCGCATTCCCATTGGCTTTTGGAGATAACTGATTATTAAATGTAAATTTATAACACAAATCAAAGTACATGAAAGTTTTCTCTGTACAAAAGCATCAAGTTGGAATCAAGAAGTGGTCTTGTTTATAATACAGTCGAATTTTCACGATTTTATTCAATATTTTAATAGAAATCACTGATATTCTGAGACCGTTGACAGCTTCTGTCTAAATGCATTTCGATAAGGTATTTTCCCAATGGTCCATAATATTAATGTTGGTGAAATCGGCCCTAAGTGCTACATAAGCTTGTCCAGCAGCGAACAGTCGCGAGCATAGATACCTAAATGACTGCATGATCGACTGTACAACCTTGCATCTTATCGACGGTCGAAGCCCAACTCAGGATTAATGGCAATATTCGCAATGAACAAGGTGAGAATGTACTACCTTGAAACAGTTTCTGCCTCTGTTGTGCTATGCCGAGTGACCGTACCAACAAAGAGTAAGTCCGAAACTGCACGCATGCGCAGAAGGCGCTCTATCTCTCTTACTCCCTTACAGAGGATCTATAAAAGAATTTATCTATCAATCCTGGAGGTCCTAATAAGGATAATGGAAAACAAATTATTGTCATCGGTCTTTAATACGTGTGTGAAGTTTCGGGTTAATCAAATTTCTGGAAATTGGTGAAAATTAAGCTCAACGATTCCATTACATACATACAGGACAAAGCTAATAAAATCGTGTTAAAAATGCTATTTCACGGTCGAAGGCCGGCTTCATAGCCATACTCTTATAAAAACAAAATGGAGGATCTTAATAACAAAATTCAACATTCTTTATTCTTTTCAGTTACTACAGTCGGGTAAGTACTTTATAAAAAAATGTGTTTCCTATTCTGCTATTGATCTTTATTGGATAGATAAAACCGATGCAACAACATTTTCAAATGGCTTTAATATCAGCGAGGTTTAAGGTTTAACTTCATTTTTTGTGATAAATGTGACCCGGCTTGTTCTAAAAATGATTATGTGCGCTGAATCTACCAATCAAAAACAGTTACTGACAAACATATGACAATTACGAAGCATAGATCCAATTTTGTCATAAATTCTCGATTGATATGATCTACGATTTTTTTACACTCAAGTAGCCGCGTAGGCAGAAGTCTAAAGATCGGAGCATCGCAGCTGCTATAAGGAGCTTGAAGACACTTTGTTAATCCGTTTTTCGAACTACCTAAGGCCTAAGGTTAACAGAACTGGGAGAAACATTCTATTGCAGATTGTTACACCATCTAGACCCTCTAGTCGAGAAGGAACGGTCTCACCGGCCAGTTCTGGATGTACCAAATTCGACACGGTTAGGATGGGACGCCAAAGTCAGCCGGGTCTGTCTGGCAGCCTTATCGCGCGGCGGCACAGTCCGTTGAAATAGCGGTAGGAGAAAGCCAGATAACCGACGGCTCGTCGGTGCGGAACGGTCCCGAGACTGTCCATTAAAGATGAGTCATCGATCAGTCATGTGAGCAGTATTCGACGGTAGGTCTTATCTGGGCCTTGTACAGAGCGAGGAGGTTATGTGGAAATTAGAATCGACTAATCAGAAAAACGTTTCATAGGAGGATCAAATGAATTATCCGAAACTAGAAATGTAGCATTACGATTTGTGTAAGGAAGGCTTGAAATCCCTACACCGATTGAGGAACATCTTAATAAACCACACTTGGCATTTGATTCTAAATAAATTCCATCCATGATATCAAATTCGATACTGCCTTGCCGTCATATACGAGGAGCACGCTGTATATTTTGAGATGCGCATTAACTATACTAGTTAAAACCGGTAACAGTGCACGATTAGAAAGAGCAGTCCTTTATTAGTAAGTCGCCGCATTCAATTCATTTGCAAGCTTCTTACAGTGCACGTGGTGCAGACAAATATAAGAGCAAACACAGAGTTGTCTCGAGAGAGTTATCGCGCTATGATTTACCATGAGCTTAAAGACGGTTTAAATGAAGTTCAATGAATCGAATGGTTACAACAGGCATTTGGTGATGAAGCTCCGTCCCGGGCAAGTGTGTTTCGGTGGTATGCCGAATTTAAAGGAGGGGGTTTTTCATTGGATGATGAAGAACATAGTTGGACCTGTTCTAGTGTGACTCCAGAAAACATTGCTAAAGTGCAGCGGCTAATTGAAGAAGATTCTCGCTGCACATATGCGACTATAGAGGCAACTCTTGGGGTAGGATCTGCAAGAGTGCACATCATTTTGCATGATCATCTTCATTCAAAAAAAAAAATTATTGCAGAGGTACAATCCTGTAGACTTTTTACGCCAGCGCCACATCAAAATGCTAGAGCCTCCTCTCCCTGCTGACATCCGTCGGAAAATTTCAGAAATGAGGGCTGCGATTAAGCAAGCAAAAAGGTCTTGTCATCCTGATGATATTCGTAGAGCGAAGAATCTCGTCCATGAAGTTAGAAATGCACTCCATGAATTCCGTAATGAGCAGTGGAGCGACTTTCTGGCTGGGATGCTTGAATCAAGTATTCCTCTCTAGAAAAGTGGCAAAATCGCTCAGAAACGGAATGCAAGCACAACTACCACATATTCATGATCCTGGAGGCATAGTTTTCAGAACTGAGGATAAAGTGGAGTTTTTTGCTGACGTCATGGAAAGGCAGTTCTCTCCCAATTATGATCTGGACAATGACCTTGACCAGGAACGAAAAATTGTAAGATCTCCCAGGAGATATTTCAGAGCGAATGGCGATACAAAGTCAGTGCTGACATCGGTGACTCCTTTTCAGAAGATTCTTCTATGGAAGACTCTTCAGATGAATCGCAGCATAGCGGAATCCTCCAGCAGAGCTCCAAGGCAAGTGCAAAACACCTGAAGAGGGTCAAATAACCAACAAAGCACTGAAGTTGCTTTCGCTCAAGGCTTTGACTTATCTGGTGGCAATAATCAATGCAATGCTCAGAACTCAAAACTTTCATAAGGCGTGGAAGATCGCTGAAATCATCATGATCCCAAAGAAGGCAGATTCGATATTACCCCAGGATTGCCATCCCATTAGCCTGCTGTCAGCTCCTTCTAAGCTCGCTGAAAAGGTGATTTATCTTCACCTTGAGAATTTCTCGTCAGATCACCATGTGATTCCTGACGTGCAATTTGGCTTTCGGTCTGAGCATGGTAGCTACAGGCAGTTAGACTGGTGGAGCATGTAACCGGGGGTTCTCCCTGAAAAAAAGTACTGGTATCTTGCTTTTAGATGTATCAAATGCACTTGACAAGGTGTGGCACATGGGCCTCTTGTATAAGCTCATCCAAAACGGTTTTCCATTTTGACTTCTAAAACTGTTGAAATCTTTTCTAGAAGGAAGGCAGTTTCGGATCAAAATTAACAATATGTTGTCAACAACACGGCCCGTAAGAGCCGGTAGTCCTCAGGGTTCGGTCTTAGGACCAATCCTTTATTCACTCTATATACATGCCGTCCCTTGCCCCAGCAACTGTGAAGTCTATCTCTATGCTGATGACACTGCACTGCTAGCTCAGTCTTGTTCCGGTAACCTGGTTCACGACAGGCCGCAGAGTGCGGTGGAGGAAGTATTGGAGTGGGCGGATCGGTGGTTGATCAGAATTAATACTTCTAAAACGCAGACAATCTATTGTACTAAAAAACGTCGCGGTGCCCCCTCAGAGATATCAGTGAATGGAACTCGTATACATTGGGAACAATCTATCAGGTACCTTGGACTCATCATTGACAAGGGGTTGACCTGGCAGAAACATACTGATATTTTGAAAACAAAATTCCAAATTACCTTTCGGCAGCTTTATCCTTTGTTGTGCAGAAATTCAAAATTAAGTTTGATCAACAAGATTCGGTTATATAAAATGGTTATAAGACCCGAAATCACCTACGCATGCGCGGCTTGGTGTTCTGCAAAACAGAATCCTACGCACAATCACTAACGCCCATATCTAAGGGATTATGTAAAACAACAGACCCAGCGGCGTTATAATCAAGCCGTATCGCACAGCAACCCTCTGTTGCGTGATTCAGTAGACTACACAGTCGAGCAAGTTCGCAAACATTCAAGGCCGCGCCTCGCATTGTGATCAAAATTAAATTGTGAATTCAGACCAGTCAAAACTATTTCACTATACAAAACCGATCAAAATTATTTTTTGGAATTACACAATTAATCGAGTAGTCAAAGCAATAATGCTTAAGCTATTTCAAATGATTTACTTCTTTTCTTTGCTCTATTTCTTCCTTCCTTTCTTTCCTTCTTTTCCTTTTCCCCTTAAACATGTTTGGTATCTGGGTAGCCAGACCTGACAGACTAACAGACCGACGAGACTCTTAACTAAGATCAAAGGCCCACCGGACCGCTCTGACGAACAATGACGAACAGTATAGCTAGAACCTCCGCTTTATTCGCCAGATTTGACAATGTGTGACTTCTGGCTCTTCAAAAATTTGAAAAAAAATCTGCGTAGTCGAAAATTTTCGTCCGAAGAGGAAATCGATTAAGCAATAAATCAATTTGTTGAATGCAATCCAAAAACTGACTGTCTAGAAGCATTTCATTTGTGGAAGGGCAGGTTACAGAAGTGCATTGATGCTGGAGGAGAATACCTTAAACATGAATAAACTAGTTAAAAGTAGTTTTTAGTTTTCGTGTATCTCAAAATATATAGCGTGGCCCTCGTATCAAGTGCCTAAATTCAGCTCGAATCAAAAACTTATTCTTTTAAGATGTACTTATAATACACGCCTAATTGCAGACTCTTTTCAGGGAAAATACATTTTATTGAAATACACAACGCCTTAAATCGTTAGACACAATTTCCCTATACATAACTGGAAAAGTTTGTGGTTCAGCAGTACACCAGTTACGAAATTGTATTGGCATTTATGAGTTATGAGATAAAAGCTTGGCTGTGTATACCTCTATAATTGTTTTTGGCGTTCATTTATCATCATGGGAATAATAGTAATTATTTCGAGTAATTGGAGAAGCACATGTTTCATAAAATATTAGTATAGTTACTTAATGTAAACAGGGTGTCCCTAAAAGAGTCATAATTACCCCTGAGGCAGAGTACTATATGGGGAGACTGAATTACCTCCATATACCACCTTGTTCGCCATGTGGCGCTCGTAGCACTCGACTGTCAATTCTGTTTCTTTTGTTATGGTGCCCCACTGATATTCCTCCCGAATCTTTGGGCGTCATTTCATTATCATTTGTCAAAGCTACGTCGAGTTCAGTACATGAGCCGTTGAGCGTGTTCACGATTTATTAGGATTTTTAAAATGGATCTGAATGAATAACAACGCGTTCGCATTAAATTTTATGTTATAGAGCCGTTTTACACACAAGAGAATTACTCAGAAAATTATGGTCATAATTATGCTGAAAATTTGCATGGAAAAAATATTGAAAATTTTTTCTACAACCTGTATGACACAAGCAAACAAAATTTCGGAGTAATTCATATGATACGCCTGCGCATTAGAGTAATATTTTCGAATGGACATAACCTTAACGGGTATGACGTCCAATATAATCGGAAATACAACAGACGTCGATAATTTAAATTTATTTTTGAAATCGAGATCTTGGTTAATATCATAAAACTTCTCAATGCTTGGACTATCGCATCCAGCGCCTGACGCCGCAAATTTCTGTTTTTGTAATTGGGTGACTTCACCTTGTACAGGTTTGGCCATTTTTGGTACTCCTCCAACAACATTGTAAATTCTCCCCGATTCCACGACATTATGAATAAACAATAACAATAAACGCTTCTTCGTACGACTCAAACAGGACCACTCCCACAAATATTAAGTGAGGTTATGTTGTTGTTGTTGTCGTTGACATTTGATATTGACATGCACGGAAATAACCCTCTGCGCCGATTCTCGCGCATATAATATAGAACGGGTTTTATATTTTTACCATGAAAATTTTCACAAGAATTCTTTTACGTGTAATACGACAGCAAAAATTTTCGGCATAATTATGACCATAATTTTCGGAGTAAGTCTCTTGTGTGTAAAACGGCTCAAAAACAATATCAACGGTACGCAAACCTTGGAAATGCTAGGAAAATGCTTCGGCAACGGTGCTTTGAAGAAAACAGCCAAAGTCACAGAAGGTCGCCAGTCCATCGCCGATGATGAGCGCAGCGGTAAGCCATCGATATCGAAAACAGAAGAAAACGTAGACAAAGTGAAGAAAATGTTAACCACCAACCGCAAATTAGCTATCAGAGAGATGGCAGAGCATTTGAGCATTGCTTCGTTCAAAGCACCTTGGTCAACGATTTGGGTCTTCGTCGTGTTGCAGGCAAGTTGGTGCCAAAAGACTTGAATTTCATGCAAAAAAATGACCGCTGCTGATATCGCCAAAGACATGATTTCCATGGCTAATTCTGACCAGACATTTGTCAAACGCATCATTACTGGAGACGAACGTTTCCAGTCGAAGAAGAAGGTAGTGCTGACGGTCAGACTGTCAACAAGGAGTACTATTTGGGTGTTTTGAGATGTTTGGGTTAATCAATCCATCAAAAACCCAAGCATCTTTGGAAAAACAAGTCGTGGATCTTGCACCACGATAACGCACCATCGCACAATGCCATCATTATCCATCAGTTTTTGGCCAAAAACAACACGAATACCATTCAACCACCACCTAATTCACCTGATTTTCCCCCCTATGACTTCTTCTTGTTCAATCGAATCAAAAAGCCACTGAGAGGAGCCCGTTTCAGCAGCCGAGAGGATATAATGGAAAAATCGAAGATGGCCCTAATATAACACCGAGTTTAAAAAATGTTTCGAGGACTGGACCAAGCGTTGGCATAAGTGCATTGCAGTCAATGGGGACTACTTTGAAGGGGACAGTGTCGATTTTGAACAATAAACTTGTATTGTTCATTTTTTTAATAAATTCCGGGGGGAACTTTTTGATCAAGGTGGTATATGATGTGATTTTTATGTTCCAAGCTTGTTTGGATCATCATTTAGTAAATAAGAGAAATAGAAAAGTTATTACGTAAAACTTGAGACTAAACTACAGTAAGCTTAATCAAATAAGGCAATTATACCTACATTTTAAAATTAAAATAGCATGGCACATAACACAAAAGTAAAAAAGTTCAACAACTTCGAAAGATTTTTGAAAACAGAAAAAACATGTTTGGCTCTTCATTTGCCGTGTCGTTTCTGATTTGATGGCTTCCACATCCCCCAAGTGCCGCCCCCGAAGCACCATTTTGAATTTTAGGAACAAGAAGTGGTAAGGGGCTAAATCGGGTGAATAAGGCGGGTCTTATGTCACGGTGATTGAGCTTCGGGCCAAAAACTCACGCACAACGAGAGACGTGTAAGCAGGCGCGTTGTCGTGATGACCCCTTGTACCAAATCCGGTCGAACTCGGGCCACACGAGCTCTGAGACAACCCAAAACTTCAATGTAGAAATTTTCGTTCCTCTCTGGCCGGGAGGGACAAATTCCTGGTGAACAATACCCCGAGAATCAAAGAAAACAACCAACATTGTTTTCACATTGGACCTTGTTTTTTTCGACTCTTGTTTTCGGATCCCCTGCTTTCTGCCACTTCATGCTTTGAGATTTCAGCTCCACATCGAATTCGTATAACCAAGATTCGTCTCCAGTGATGACTCGGCTGAAAAAGTCTCCCCTTTCCAACCAATCCTCACAGCAAGCAACCCTCTTTGCTTTCTGTTCTGGAGTCAGTAGAGCCTCGGAACGATTTTCGCGCACATTTTTTTTTCATTCCATATTTTTGTCAGAATTTCTTCAGCTATCATTTAAACTGGCAATCGACGGTATTTATGACAACAACCTCGAATTCGTTCAACGTTTCCCTCAGAGATCGATGTGGAGGGGCGTCCTGAGCGTTAGTCATCTTTCACATGTTATCGCCGTTCCCGAAACATTTTCAACCACTTGTTAACGGTTGGTTCTTTCAAAGTATTGTCAACTTGTTCCAAACACTAAAAAATCTGACAACCATTCTTGTCTAGCTTTGCAAGAAACTTGTTGATGTTGATGCGCTGTTCCTCGATCGGAGAGAGCTCCGTGTCAACGGCAGGTAAAAAAAGGGTTACTTTCAACAAGCACAAGTAACTCCTACTTACTCGCAGAGTGCTCCGGCTTGAAATGAGCATAGACGGGATTGCATACCTTGTATATGGACACAAGATGGCGAATCATGTTTTCCAAAGTTGAATACAGCTGCTCTCTTATTTTGATATTGGTTAAACGCATTGGTAAGAAATAAAGTACTGTCGGAGAAGCGTCTTGCATGTAGCTTTGTTATCGTACTAGCAGCGTAATGTCATTATTTTTCAGGGCGTCAAAAATTATTCCTTATCAAATGAAATTAACCAAAATAATCACTTATGAATGTAGAGCGTTAATTGTGTAACACCCATGCAAATTAGAAATATTAATAATATTTTTTTAATTATCTTAAAACGAGGGTTATGTCTGAGAGAACGATATGACACTTTTTTAAGACTATACTGTTTCCATTTGAACAAAATTTGTATGATTCCTACCTTGCGTGCCAACGAGGATGAATGGTATCTCGGCGGTGTTCCTGTAGTGCGCCATTTTGGTGTAATAGTTGTAGATCGCGTTGAACGAGGACTCGTTGTCCAAGCTGAACACGAAGATGACCGCGTCCACCCAGGCCGTGAACTGCAACAACAGATAACAAAACATCAATAACTGACAATATAATAATACAGTTAATAAAGTCAATATCCTCACAAGTTATTTTCTTAGAATCCTTGCTCGTTTATAATGCATTTTGGAACTCATACAGAATCGCCGTATTCTTACAGTTGAGCCGTGCAGGGAAACAGAGCTGTTTTTGCTTCCTACGCCTACGGGGCCGTTCAAGTATTACGGAAGCAGATTTTTTGCAATTATCCCTTGTCAGCAAAAGGAAATCGCTTACCCCCCCCCCCCTCCCATCTTTACATTTAGATTTTGGTATATTTTACAATTTTAAGGAAGCAAGTATTGGCTTTCACGCACATGTTTTGAATACCATTTAATGTCTGATAAATCAGGAAGATTTGGTTCATTTGCAGAAAAATGATAATCATCGATTTCCACTGAACTCCATACCTCTGCTAATACTAATAGTAATAACTAATAATTGGGTTTTTCTAAATGATCATTAATTGTAACGCCACGTTCCTACAGTTCCCACATACAGCTTGCTGTTTTCACTTCCGCAGTGGTTGTTTCTGGTAACAGATGACACTTTGTGCTCTCTTATTTTGGTAAACCTTATACAGTAGCACCCCGATTATCCGATTCACGATTATCCGAAACAGATCGCATACTATAATTTGTCCGTTTTAACCGAAGTTGTTCGGGAAATCGGCGCAAGATCCGATATAGCCGCCGGTAGTTCCCGTTTCGGCGTTTGCGTCATTAGATTTGTTCAGTGTTGCCAGAAGTAGCGGAATTTTGCAATTTAGGTACACATGATGGATATTTTCACCAGAAAAAAAAATGAGTGCAGTTAGTAACTAAATCTAAATAGAGATATATTTCCAATCGACAGTGGTAACCACCGGTCGGTAATTCTTATTCAACGGAGACACGTACACAAGGTAGTAGGTGGTAAGAACACAACCTGTGAAGTGTATTTCCAAAGTATGTCTAATAATTTTAACATTTGCCACATGGTAATGCAGATGTCGAGTGGACATTCTCATATATATGGAGATAAACAAAACAAAGAAAAGGAATCGTATTTTACCTTCAACTTTGTTCGCGATACTTATCAAACTTTCGATATCAGCAGCGGAATTTTCAATGTGGGCTCTGGCAACACTGGATTTGCTGTCGGCGTGTATGGTATGTTTGTTTCAGTCAGGTTCATAATCGCTAAGATGGAGCAGCATAGAAATAAACGTAAACGCGTTGTTACTACCATAGAACAGAAACTTTAGACAATCAGACGTTTAGATAGAGGATTGCTATTTGCCAATGCTCCGAGTCACCCAAGTGAGGAGCAACCTAAAAGTGGAGAAATACGAGTGATGTTTTTGCCTCCTAATGTAACGTCACTGAAGCAGCCAATGGATCAAGGAGATTTAGAAAATTGAAAACGCAATTACAGACGTTTTTTATTAGAACAAATTTTAGATCAAGTTGATAATGGTTGTAACCTCCTTGATTGTTTAAAAGAGATTAACCTCAAGAATGTGGTATATTGGATAGCAGAAACATGGAGCACTGTAAAAAATTCTAATTTACAAAAATCTTGGTCGACAATGATCAAGCAAGAAATTGCGCAGACTATGAGAATAACAACGAAAATTTACATAAGCTCGTCGTAAAAATAGCAGGGTGTGAAAATATTACCCAAGCAGAGGTTGGTGAGTGGATTAATGGTTATGGATTGGTGGAAGAATTATCTGATACGGAACTAATAAAACCTGTTTGTAACAATGTCGATGAGACAGTTTTAAGTGATGCTAGTGACGATGAGAGATAAATCTCCGCCAAAATATCACATTCTGAGGGATTAGAAGCTCTATAAAAGGCGTTGACTTACGTCCAACAACAAGAAAATGCGACAGCAGCTGATGTGCTGCTTATCAAACGTTGGAGGGATACTGCTGCCAAAAATAGGAACAATGCAAAACGTGTACAGTTAAAAATTACTTCCTTTGTTACTAAATACTCGTAAATATGTATGTTTGAATCCACATGTTTATATTTTACGTAACTTTATATAGGTATACACTCACTTAACACACGCAATTACTTGTTTCAATAAAAGCATTATGAATCTAAATACTCATTTCGGTTTTATCCGAAATTTCGATTATCCGAAATCTTTTGGGTCCACATTATTTCGGATAATTGGAGTTCCACTGTACTCTTAATAGAGTTGCTCAGTTTTCATTTGATCTCCATCAAGATTAAGCCTACACCATGCTGAGGAGTTGCCAAAAGCACGATACAGATGTCCATGGTCTGTGATTGAACAAACGAAAGTTACATCAATTTTGATTAAGGGCTAGCAAGTCGATTAATCAAAATGTATGTTATAAATCTTACATTACAAAATTATTTTATTTTTCAAATTCCCAAAATATAGCGGCACGTTGCCGTCCGCATAGAGTCCGTAGCCCGCCTGCTGGATAGAAAGTCGCGGCCACAAAGTACCGAACGCTGACCATTCTCCAAGGCTGTAGCTCCAGTGTTGCAGAACCTTTCGATATTTCAAATTTTTTTAAAATACTTCAAATATTTCCCAATTTTTTACCGAAAAAGAGCTGGAACTAAAAATAAAGCAGTCAGTCAGTCATATCCATCAGTGTGATGAATTGGTTTTTGTGGACCAACAGGTACAGAACTAGTAGGTAGATTAGCGTCATTACCGAATCACCGGATAAGTAATAATGAAATCAAAGCTCATCTGTTTTTAATTAATTATCGAATTAAAATCAGGGCCGTCTTTAGGGTGGGGCGGCCGCTCCAGGCCTCGCGCTCTCGCTCTAACAAATAAGTAAAAAGTTTTAGTTGAATGAAAATAATACAATAATGTACAAATATAAAACATCTGTCTGATTATTCTCGCAATGTGAAAATTATTGATTAAATACAAGACCCACGAAAGAGATAATCGTGACAAAGAGAATGCAAAACATCGTTTGATAATGGCGGCGGGGTCCGGGTGGCAGCTCCCCAAACCACGCGCATGCCGGTGAGTGACTCATGCTTGCGGCACTGCCTTGGAGTTGCGTCGCATTTACTTCAAGGGCTAGTTCAGTTTTTTTCAGAAATTTAGAGTTGAAAATTTTGTGGCGGCCACATTGGTAGCAAGAGAACTTAGTGAAACTCTCTAAAGTTCAAAGAAGTCATACTGATGAATAAAAGAAGAATGTTTGAGTTCGAGGCAGAAGATGAGCCTATGTCAGAATCTGCCGAGAAAAAGATTTTCACTTAAGAATACCAAACAAATAATAGTATGTACAAATAATATGCATATTTTATAATATGTGCTTATTTATGATTATTTACTACAAAAAACAAAGATTTCTTATAAGAATTTATTTATTTCCTGGCAGACCTAAATTTTATCATAATTTTCCTAATGATTCATTGCTTAAAAAATAAAGTTGAGTTTAGATCATAGTCATAAATCATATTTCCTTTTATCTCAATAACTGAGAAGAATTATTCTTTACACAGAGTGAAATATTGTATACTTACATCAAAAATAAAAATAGACCCAACCCTGGCAAATGGAAAAAAAACGTAAATATGACGGGTTTTGAGATAAATTGAGTTCATCAAAAATGCTAAAAACACTTTTTTACGAGAATTTTTAAAAAAGTTCGGATTAGACCACTTTCTTTAGAAAAAGGTCTCACAAAAATGTTTTGCTCCAAGCCTCACATCTGCTAAGGACGGCTCTGATTGACATGTCAGGTAATGAAGCTTCAAGGTCAGGAGGTAAAACGGAGAGAAAATGTTCAGAATACTATAAATATGAATGGGATAATGGGTTTCCAGGATGGTTGCAAAGAAGTCTGATGAGAGACTAGTATGCTCATTGTACATGTTGTAATAAATAAGTTGATGTTTGATCAAAAAACCGTATGCGCACGCAATGCAAAAAAAATATTTTTTTTCATAGACACTGACTGACTACCGATTACGTATTTTTCTATTCGGCAGCACTGTGTGGCTCTGAAGCGACTAGTTTGTGACGATTTATTGATTCTGCGTCTCCATTCACTGGTCTATCATAAATAATGTACTTTGTGTTTAACGGTGATCGCGTGCTACGATGCAACAACAATATATTTTACAAAATGAGTTATAGGATGTGTCTCGCTGTAAGATATACAAAATGTTTAATCCAACCATGCCTCCTAACAATTACACAGACAAATATTGATTAATCAGTGTGAAATCTTATTAAACTCCCAATAAAGATTTCTAATACAATTGGTAGTTTGAGTGTCGGGCAAGGACGTATGTTTCAATTTGACCGAATCCCAAGAATTTATAACTTCATCATAGTTCCTTCTTAATAGGCTTGCCTGGTGGAGGGTAGATCCCAGCAATCTGACTATTTCAAAATACAACTCACGCTGCTGGAACAAGACGTCCTCCTGAAACAAGACCACCTCACTCGCGATACTCGACTCTTAGGTTCAATATTGAAGAATTTAATAAAGAACTCAATTGAGAATAAATGGTTGAATTTATTCAGCAAAAATATACAAGCCTGCTTCTACCATCAGGTCTGAACAAATGAACTTCGGTTCAAATAATGCACTAGATTATCTCAAAATCGATGAACCAATATGGAATAACAAAATACAAATATATGGATGCTACAGTATCGAATAAATTCTCTAAATAAAATAAAGAAAACATTAATTACTCTTGTAAAATGAGCAATAATCTCGACTCAATTTGACTTCAATTATATAAATAAAATATAGAAAATCTGAACTAATAATTAACTAGTGAATAATCAACTAATCGGAAAGTATATCAATAGCAGTATAGAACCTTTATATGGGATTACTAAGTTGGACTAATCAAAGTTAGATTGCCATTAATTATATCACTTACACTTATCACTCGGCAATTACTTCATTAAGAACCTTAGGGAGTTGCAATTCCGCCCGGTTAGAAGTTACTTGTTTGAATTTTGATGTTCTTTATTAGAGACCGAAAGATAGACTGATGTTTCCTTCTTGGTTTATTACCAAAGCGGTTTTGTAGCCTCTTCTCAAAATAACCAGCGGCGTGTAGTCACCGCTTAGAGGTTTCTATTCACAGCCTAGCTAACAATTTATATACTTTTAAAGAGTTTGCATTGTTCTTGTTCCAGATGATTATACCTACGTCGGCTATACTACTCAAAGTATTGTCGACGTTCCGCTATTAAAACTTATGTGATAATAACAATCTCATAACTGATATTTGTAATCTCACAGCGATTGTTGATACCAAGCCTAGTCTATGAGACAGAATCCGCGTCTCTTGTTATTGACATGTAACCATCTGAATGTTTCGCACCCGACCGTAGAGGCACAGGGAACGAAATTTCCCAAAAAACCTTATTGTGACTTTTTCTCCCCGAATTTGTAAATGAAACCCTATTGTTCCGGCACTGAACTCGGCCTTTCCAAATGAGCCATATACAATTGGGCGTGATGGGTTCCACAAAGTTATACGCCCATGTATATTTATGACTCTACTATGCGGCCAAAATCGCACATGTGTACAGCACTCGTTTGCTAGGACACATCGCTTCTAAAACTTCTAAGAGGTATCTCTTAGGCCCGTATCGTCAGTCGTCCCTACAATTGTAGGGCGCCTTTATGGCCTCCTTGATTGTCATAGTTTTCTGCTTCTTCGTGTCAGAACTCTATTTTGAGGTTATGTCACAAACATCTATTTGCATCAAATTGTGCTTGCTTTTGAGTTATATCATGTTTTAACAGCCTGAAATTTCCTACAATTTAAAAAGAAAACGTATCTTCACAATAGGAGAGCGCTGTCGCTGACACGGGACAAGTGTAATCTAGAAATTTTTGAAGGAGAGAAAGGAGGATGACAATCAAGGAGGCCATAAACGCGCCCTACAATTGTAGGGACGACTGACGATACGGGCCTAACACAGGGGCGGTTTCAGAAATCGGTACTGTTACACACCTTGGATATAGGAATCGCAATCAAAACCTTCGTAATCGGAATAGAAATCATCGGAATTGACAGCATCGGCATCGGAATCAAAACTATGGGAATCGATTCCTTCTAGATGATAAGAATCGATTCTTCCAATTACCCCCGCAATATCTGTTGATGTAAGAGAATTCGCAGTTATACGATCAGTATTCCAGCAATGTCAGAATATTTGTGCCTTCAATTTTTACTTACGCTACCGGGACCCTCTTAACTAGGGAGGTATCGGTTGGATTTTGATGACTATTTCCCTCGTCTTAATTTCTACCAGTCACAAACGTTATTACGAATTAGCAATTTTTTCAAGTTTACCCGCGGCAAAACTTGACAGCTGTTGTCACCGAAAATTACAATACTTTTGATAACGTGTAATTATGGTCTCCTAGGACTCCAGAAAACGACGCTAAACAATTTTTCCGATTTTATTGTCAATAAATTTTGTAAGCTATGTTTATGCAGAATAATCTGTTACTCATAAAATAGTCTTATCAAATACCACAAAAACACAATGCACAGTAGCAAGAAGCATGCAGTTTTTTTCGATTTTTTTTCGGAAAAATTGGATGCCCTTATGATATTACTTATGAAAATTTCACACAGGGTTACGACTATTCCAAGAACAAAAAAACGGCGGAGTGACGGGCGAGAAAATAAAAAATAAAAATCGTCCAAACTTCGATTTTTGACATTTCAGATGCTCCTTTTTCCATTCCATTCCATTTACGAAAAATTTTGTTTGAGAGGGTTGAAAATTGGGTGCTTGCAAATGTTAGGTATTTAGTATCAGTCAAAGACGTTCTATCAATAAGAAGTCCGAAGAAGAAAAGTCCGATAATACGACATAACTTGCAATTGTAGGCGTTGGGTGTGCGATGCGATGCTGCGACGCTGCATTGTCGTGGAGGCCAGTGTCGACGGTAGCAAGCGCTATAGGTAACTATCTCAAATTGGTGTACAGGGGCGATGTCGACACGGACACACCGCTAAAGAGGAATATTTATAATATTTTAGGAAGATTTGGGAATTATTGGTAACGTACCATTTTAGCGGTCTGCGATGATTTTGTAAATGATGACTTAATGGTTTTCATATCCACACATATCTTGTTCTGGATTTGATGATCTTTTTCACCCTGTTCCGGACTGACAAATCGAAATAAATGAGAAACACGAACTTGTGGAATGTAGATATCTTTAAGCAACAGAAGTCTTGTAAACTGAAGTTCGAATATTATCGGGAGTTCAATACTTCCATCGTTTAGGTTTAGGTAGTCATAGATTTTGAAAATTGATTCAGTGGCGGCGGAGCTACGGGCAAAAAAAATAAAATCCGCTGGAACATAGTATTTTACAATGTTTCCTGAGTTCCCTGTCCATTTTCAGACATTGGAGGGGTTGAATATTGTAGGTTTCAAGCTGTATGTGGTAAATGGTTGTAAATTCTTGCATGACTGGTGTCAGTGAAAGACTTTCTATTATTAAGAAGCTACTGATCTCTGTAATATTACGCACCTGTTAGACGTAATGAGTTAAACATGTTTTCCCTACATCTGCGATGGAAACAGAAATATACTCAGTGACATTAGAAAAATAATTTCTTCAATTTGTTTTTTATTTGGAAAGATAATGACAACAATTTCAACGTTTTATCTTCGTTTTGTTTATTTTTGTTAAAATGTTACGTCTTAGTTTTTGTAAAGAAAGCAGATACTGAGAGCTGGGTAGTACAGATATTTTCAGTTATTGGCCTTTCATTTACTTTGACAGGGGTCAAATTATTGCCTATCGAGATGTTGGTTTGTCCTATCGCGAAATTAGCCGCCTTGTTAATTGCACTGCAAGGATGGTAATGCGGGTGTGTCGTGTGTGGATAGAAGAAGGTCGAGGAACACGAAGAAAGCCCATTGGTCCAACGAGGCGTACCTCAGAGCGTCAAGATAGGCGCTTCAGACAACTAGCCCTACAAGACCGATTTGCTAATATGCGACAGATTGCTGACCACCCCGTTCCCCAGATTTAAATCCCATCGAACATGTGTGGGATATGATGGGGAGGAGACTATCCACTTTGCACCATCTGCCACAGCTAATTCAAGAAGTGCGAGTTGCTTGGAATGTGTCACCACAACTAGACATCGATCATCTCATTTTGTCGATGCCTAGACGTATACAGGACTGTACTCAGCTGCGGGGTCGCCCAACACATTATTCATTTTTTCTTATTACTTGTCAATAAAATTTCATGAGAAAGTTATCGTTTCATTCTTGATCGCCAAAAAATTAAGTTGAAGAAATTATTTTTTCTTAGTGTAACACTTCTAATAACACTGAGTATAATGATAGATTTATTTTATATAGTTTAATATGTAGAGATCTAACATGCATCGTAACTAAGTGAACCTACCCAGCCACGATTCGATTCCCCCCGTTTGAGGCGACTTGACTCATCCCTTTTTTTATGAAACTTTCAACGAAGGCGTACGAACAATATACTTAAAGCCATTTTTTTACCTCTGTTTCAATGTTTCAAATGATCAACTTTTATACGAAATCTCCGGCGGCCTGGTACATAATTGAACAACTCAACTCAACCCGATTCAATTTATTTCCATTTCTATTTTTGTGCCAGTGTGTACGTACTCTGTGTCCATATTTGCACAAGCACCTACGAGCTTCTATGTGAATAGGCCAGCTGTCAGTCAGTTTACCAGCCCGGCAACCGAAAATCAATTGTGCACACGTAGAGTAGATTGATTTGGCTGCTCTTTGACGGCCGTCTCGCGTCCGTCCACCTATTTCGGATTTGACCTGGATCCTCCGCTCCGGATAGAGGACACAGGCTGTGTCATGTCACGTGCACATACCAGGTGTCACAGAATACAACAACTTATGGCTTATCTAGGTACAGCTGTATCCAGAAAAAATCGTGAAAAGGAAATACTGGCACGAATTTTTTTTACCGAAGCAGCCGCCTAGGCAGAAGCCTAAATATCAGGGCATCGCGGATGATATGAGGAACTTAAAGAAACTTTTTTCATCCGATGTTTGAACTGACTAAGGTCAGTAGAACTGGGAAAAGCCTCCTCATATATATATTGATCCACAATCTCAATACCTTAGTGCAAATTAGCGGTCGTATTGGCCAGTTTTGAACGTACGAAGTTCAACACGGTTGGGGTGGGAGGCCGAATTCAGGCGGGTCAGTCCGGCAGGCATATCACGCGGTGGCATCAAGGAAGAGAGCTCTAAGGAACAAAGTCCGTTGACATAGCGGTAGAAGAGAGCTGGATAGCAGACAGCCCGTCGGTATGAAAAGGTCCCGAGACTGTCCGTTAGAGAATAGTTACTGATCAGTCGAATAGCCCTCCTCTAAACAGCATCGAGTATGAACAATCTGGTTGGGGTGGCAGAAACCAAACCAGTGGCGCTTCCAGGATTTCAGTCTGGGAGGGGTAAAATGGAAAGTAAATTCTCAGTGTGACGTACTGAAGTGTTATAATGATTTAACATTAAAAGCATGGACATATGCAGACATATGAATTTGTTACAGTAATTTCTGTAGAAAATACATACAATTTTTTTTTAGTTTTGAATCATACGAAATCAAAGTGTAAATAAAGCAAACCAAACTCGAGCATTGAAACAAAAATGTAAAATAATATAATCTATCACAGACTTTTCTACATAACAATGTCAGACAAAACAACAAAAATCTTCATGAAAAAAATAACAATAACAAATCTGTTACGACTTCCATAAAGTATAAAACTGAATGTAAATCAAAATAAAACTCTTAATAATGAGAAAAACACAAAAAATATTCATTGCATAACTACATTCTCTTAGCCAGTCTCAAAAAACAAAAACATATAAACTATGAAACTACATCAGTTCACAGTTTCAATATAAAACAATCATAACATTAGCTTAGAAAGTGATTTGAACAGACTTTGAACATACTTTTATATCAATCTGCTCGCCAATAAATAAAACCACATTTGATTGGATAGTGTGGAAAAGATCACCGTGGTGGTTTAAACGTAAGTAAACCCTTAACCACATCTGCTTTTTTATTTATTGGCCAACAGAAGGGAGATGGATTTGAGAGACAACCTTAGGCAACGTTCAGGTGTTATATCTTCACGTCTATTTTAATATCCCTATGCATATACAAAAGAGCTAAACCCACTAATCGCTCTTGTAACATAGTGGAGCACAGCCAAATTTTTATCCTCTTTAGATGGTAGAAATTTCTTTCAGATGTCGCAACACTTACCGGCAATGAAATCATTAATTGTAAGCATCTATTAATTGAAGGAAAAATGTTTTCATCACACGATAAAAGCAGGTCGGCAGTGTTGCCGCTATCCTTTCTTAAAGTTACAGATTTTTTTATAAGACGTTTACTTTATACCACCTGTTCAAAGACTGCTCGAGTCGCCTGGGGGGTAATTACCCCCTTTACCCCCCCACCCGTGGGAGCGCCAGTGAACCAAACGTGTGAGCAGTACTCGAGGCTAGTTCTTATCTGGACCTTTTAGAGATTGAGGAGGTTGTGCGGAGAAAAGTATTTCTTAGCCCCAAACAAATAATCTACCTTTTTACCGGCAGCTATTGGGATTGATCAGGTGGGTTCATGCCAAATCAAGTCCTCGGAGATCTGGATTCCGATTCAACCGAAATGAACGGCTCTTTGGCAAAACTCAGCCATCCATCGAAACCGGATGAGCACTAGGGCGCTACTCGTTAGTCAAGATATAATATTGGCAGCTAATTTCATGACGGATTCCGGATGAAGCCTCACACCAAAGCGAATATAATCGCATCATTTACGATGTATTTGCAGTATCTGAAAGGTTGATTGCTAGTGCTAAAAAAGAATGTGCACGAATAAAAATTAACGTTACGATGGCTTTGTCGAAATTTTAGACCTTGCAGAACCTGAACTTGGACCTTTTCAAAATGTAGCAAGATCATTTTTGTACCAGAACAATTTGTAACGTTTTTAAGAAATAAGACCACAATAAATAATATACAAATATACAGGGATCGAATAAAAAGAAAAAAAATTTAGAACGAAATATCATTACAGTTAAAACTTGGAGGAAGCTGTGGTTGGGGAACTCGTCAATGGTGAAAAAGCTGTCGACAATAGCAAAATTTTCACAGATTTACTAAATTCGTAATATATTGTAAAATTTTATGCCATGGTAGTTAACTCCATTTCTCGTTTTAGCAAGTCTATATTGCTTTGGCTACAAGCTGTCTTTGTGTCGGGTGTGAAATGAATAGGTAGAAGCTTGCGAAGATGGCAGCATGACACAGTTAATCTAAAGCTTTCGTGTTGTCAACGACATGAGCTGCACCACGAGACTGGGTGCGTTTACTGCTATTGTGTGACGAAAGCTAGGAGATCCCTCGTGGATCGCTGGTGTCGGAAACCATACTGTCTGTCGCTAAGAAGGCCGAGATTCTCTATCTAGAAGCTCCATATTTATGCACGTTTCCATCACCATGCTGATAACAGAAGGCAGAGCTATAGGTGTGAAGTTGTAAGGGTCGCTCTAAGATTTCTTTTTTTGGCACGCTGAACATGAGCAAATTTCCAATTCTTTGGAAAAGTATCAGTTTCGTAAGAAACTTGGAAAAGACTCGAAAGAACTAGACCATGCTCCGTTGCACATCTCTTCAGTACAAACCAGGAATCAGGTCAGGACCAGAACCGTGTGAAGTGTTTTCCTTATTGTTTACAAAGCAGGTTTGAATTACCTTGGTGTCAACCTACACAAACCATCGTTTTGGTTAAGGTTTTCTTTATCGAATACGAGTCACCCTGTTTGGATGTACAAGTTCCGATTGGGAAACCCGATAATAATTCTGTCTAGTTTTATTGGCTTGAATCAGCAACAACAGCATCAGATATCCGATAATCGGGCCGTCGCATCGGAAAGAGCAGTTTGATCGCTTTTTCAGGATTGCCTATCGCCAGAGTTGTTAGAGAATTTGCGGTCGGATCCGGTCGATCTCATCCAGGTTATTCCGGGCTCAATCCCGGAGTTATCTTAGCTGCATTCGAATGGGAAATGTTGAAAAACAGGACTGGCGGTAAAGCTTTCAAACTGACGAAAATTTCAACGAATGGAATGTTAATATTTTAAGAATAGATTTGGTGGATATTCGTTGATTTACTTCACATTGTTTTTTGTAAAATACCGCTTTGAAAAGTTTTTACGGATTGCTGATCATCAGAGTTGTTATAGAAAGAAGGGTAATCCTCCTTGTTGTATACGTTTCAGTCCTTCTCTAGTACATGAAACTTTTGACATTACTTTATTTCTCTCCCAGATGATACTTCGTTTGCTTTTTTTCATTTTCAGATTCCTATACTGTGTGTTACTATGGTATTCTAAAAGGTCCGCAACTACACGAAGCCATCATTTCGAATTTTAAGATGGCACCACGCAAAACCAGCATAGACCAGGACCATACCCCTCAACGGCAAGCGAGTATGAGGTCATCTGACGATTTTTTAATGTAACAGAGACGTCACCCTCGTCCATCGTTCTGAAAACGCCAAAAGCCAAAAACGTGAAAACCGACCCGGAACTCTTGTGAAGGAGGGTGAACAACTTAGGTGGGTTTTTTGGTCCAGATTAGATTAATTTGATGTGTTGAATTTTATTGTAAGTAGATAAAGAAACGAAAGTCTATGCTATGACCCCCAAAATTAAGGGTCTCTAGGATAATTTACTTATATTTTTAATACGTTGTCTGCAAGCCAGAGAAAACTGTGGTAACATTACCTTGAAATTATCTGGATTTTTTTCAAATCCCTCACTTTACAATGAAACAATAATGTATTGCAATTCCTTAACGTCCCGTGAAAACAAGCATCGGTGCGTGATGTTCAAATTCCGCGCGTTATTATTGGCTAGCGTGCCATAAATTATAACATCATATTCTTCTTGAAAATCCGCGTTGGGCCAAAAAGTGGCATCCTTTTTTTGGGTCAGTATGATGTCGCCGGTTATTCCAGGTTCAATACGGGAGTATCTCATTAGAATTCCAAACATTTGCGTCGACGGTATATGCTGAACATTAACAGTGCTTATAATCGAGTTTTCGAGCTGACGAATAGCTGAATCTGTTGGATAAAATGAAATAAACCAGCCCTAAATTTCTAAAAATCACGTTTTATACAAGATGTTTCAGAAAAATGTGGAAATATTTTTAGGATAGATAGAAAAAAGTTCCTATAAACATAAGTCCTAAAATATCCCATTACCAAAAAACAGTGTGTTGTAGATTTCTACGTCACTCATGAGACTGGATGAGGACAAAACATGAACGTTGTTTAATTAACGCGATGGTGAGGTAGGATCGCTCTCTCTACTCGACCTACAATTTTCAATGTCAAACTGAAGCGTATTTTTAGAGTTGAACAGATGGACGTTTATATCGATTTTACCTAAAATATCCAAACCAATGTTTTTCCAAAAGTTTCTCAAAAATGGCGATTTATGTAAAATTGAATACCTCATTCAAAAATGCAATAGATGTTCCAAAAAAGTCAGAGGTGTAGGAAATAATTTTCTTTTTTCTTCTGTAGGGAACGAAAGTTACCAATGTCTACGCCACTGGTATAGTCTCAGGAACTGACATTTTTGCATGTATTAGCTATGACGCCAGTACTGACTCTACAAAATTTTGAGTCAATAACTTAATCCATTGCGAAGGTATACATTTTTGTCGATTTGAAAATTATTATCCCAACAACCTGTATGCTGGCAAGGGGACATTTTTGAACCCATATGTGTACGAACTTTTAGTGTTATTTTTTATCTATTTCATGCCCTATAAATATTGCCACGTTTCACTTAAGCACCCTGTAGATACATCCTATACACCATTTGTTCTTGAAAATTATGACTAATGACTGTCTTTCATATAAAATTCTTTGTAATTCATTGGATTTTGGGTCTAAAGAAACTGTTGTCCTTTTATAATGTTGCCGAGGCTTCGGAAAAATTTTAAAACACTAACTATACATATACATACATCAAAAATTTAAATAATAAAATCGAAGTAAAATAAACTTATTCAAGTTGTTAAGATAATATATTATATATAGCTATCTAAACTCATTCCATAGCAACTCCCAACCTATACACAAAAAAATAAAAATAGCATAAAATGATTAGATAGATATTTAAAAAACGAAAACTGTGGAGATCAAAAGATAATCAATCAGACGTTATGAACATCTTAGATATCATTTAGACTGCAACTGATCAATATAACAAACGTCGTAATAATCTTTTTATCATATTATATAATGTCTTATCCTAAATAAGTTTCTTTTACTTCGATTTTGTTATAAAAATTCTTAATTAATGTAATTCATGTAAGGAGAAAACATTTTTCCGAAACGTCGGCAGCTTTAAAACAGAAAACTGTGTTTCTTTCTTTAGACCGCAAATCCAATTAATTACAAGGAATTTTTTTTTGTTCTAGATTTCGGTTTTCACGTAACTTATAAAACATAACTATAAGAGAATATTTTTTTTTCAATACTATTGAATCCGGTACTGACATCTCTTTCGCAAAATTGCCTCAACGTTCATTTTAAACTGTAATTTCCTTTTTTGATCGGACTACTTCACTTTAACACAGAGGATCTATAAAAGAATTTATCAATCCTGGCAGTCCTAATATGGATAACGGAAAACTGTTATCAAATTATTGCACTATCATCGGTCCTTGATACGTGTGCAAAGTTTCAAATTAATCAAACTTCTGGAAAATGGTGAAAATTATGCTCAAAGATTCCGTTACACACATATGTACATACGTACATACAGGCCAAGCTAATAAAAGCGTGTTAAAAAAATAAAAACAAGGTATACAACAATCTGCCTCCTGTGAGGATTGAAGTCACGACCCCTGGTTTACAAAATCAGTGCTCTGCCACTGAGCTACAGAAGCTTGTAGTTTCAATATTCGTGAAGCGGCATTTGAAATCCGTGGCTTTCTATTAACATATCTGCTTTTTACAGAATTTTACTTATAATGATATCGAAAACTGTTATCAAATTACTGTATTGTCATCGGTCCTTGATACGTGTGCGAAATTTCAAATTAATCAAACTTCTGGAAATTGGTGAAAATTACGCTCAAAGATTCCGTTCGATACATACATAACATACAGGCCAAGCTAATAAAAACGTGTTAAAAAGTGAGGAACTACGTGATCTAGACTCCAATTAGCAATCCTACAGGAAAATGAGAATCTAGGTGAAAATCCTGCGGCTTCGATAACGTTAATTGGACGTATTGTTCAGTCTGCTCGTTCGGGCGCAGCAGCGGTTGATTTGGAGTGTTCCCCCACCACAATGAAATGCACTTTACTAGAAAAATTTAATGGGGTGGTAATGGCAAATGCGATGCCAGATGCTAAACCGCCACCACTTAATTAGCGGTTCATTTGTAATTATGCATACTTTGAATATACACACAATGTCAAAGTGAGTATTCCCCAGGGATCGGTCTTGGCTCAGACATTGTTTCTATTACATATCAACGACGTCTTTTCGCGTACCATCAATTCGATGAACAGCTTAGCTGCAGGTGATCTGAAGAGGAGCGACTTCCTTTGCGACGAAAGATTTGGAGGTTATCACTGCTTAGGGACGCAACAATATAGTACAGGTTAATGCTTGAAGCGCCCTAGCGCTCATCCCATTTCGATGCATGATCGAGTTCTACAAAAGAGCCGTACATTTCGGCTGGTCGGAGTCCAAATCACCGAGGACTTGATCCGGCACCAACATATCTCGTCAATCGCGGCCACTGTTTTGCAAAAGTATGGCTATTCAAAAATCGAATAAAGAACTGTACCTCAATAATTCAAGCCAAAGTTCAACCAATGGAAGCTAAATGTCTCAATTAGGTGGTTACTTTTCTGATGTCCATTTAAAAGAACTGTAAAAGTGATGCGGCTCCTCAAAATAAGGCTAATTTTGAATACCAGAAACAAGATTTCAGGTACAGGGGGCGTTCAATTATTACGTAAGCAAATTGTTTACATTTATTAACACTTTGTCAGCAAAAGTAAGCAAATCTTTTACCCCGTTCCATGCTTATGTAAACTTATTGGTACATTTTACAGTTTGAAACAAGTATTGGTTTTCACGCACAAGCTCCGAATTCTATTAATGTCTGGAAAATCAGGAAGATCTGGTTCGCCCGACGCGACGTGCTTTGCAGTAACTAATCATCAATTTCCATTAAATTTCATATCTCTGCTAGCGCATTTCCGACAAACTCGATCTTTTTAAATGTTCAATTGTAACGAAACGTTCATCCAGATGAAATCCAAAATGGTCATTAGCCAGACTCAAACCAGCCAGTCCTTGATTGAGAGGAACCATTCTGTGCTCTACTCGGTTATACGAATTTCTACCAGGAGCTAAGGTTGTACGCGAGTAGGCACAACATCTTTGGGGAATACCTTTAGATGCAATTCGCTTTCGAGTACAGACACGTAGAGTGCCATATGTATTCAAGATCGACTAAATTTTGTAGAACATCCCAAAAAGTGAAGAAATAAATATTGCTGACGTAATCATCTACCATCAAATAAGCAGAGCGCTCTACTTCCGCGCCCCTTCAGTGCTTACGTAATACTTGAATGGTCCCGCATAGGTTCAATCAAACATATACAGGGTGTTCCTTAATGATATGCGAACATTTAAGGGTGTGAATCTACATGAAAAATTAATGTTAGTTTGTTTTATAAAATATGGCCCAAAAATGCTTCCTTACAAAAACTCGGGATGTTGAAGTTTTAGTAAAAAAATTGAAATTAATTAATATTTTCAGAACCGCTTCAGATATTTCACTGATATTTAGTACTAGATATTTATTGCTAAATTGCATTCTTCAATCATTACATTAATTTTCTCGGACAACAGAACGGCTTTTATTTTTTTACTCTAAAATGACGCATCGAAGGAAAACAATTTAAGACAGATCATTTGTTTTAAATTGAACGGGGAATTCAAAAATAATTTTTAATAGGCAAATACCCATTGGCGTACCATTTTTTCTTGAAAAATATCGAAGTCAATACCCGTATGCATGCCACTGTTAAAGATAAAAATTATTTTTACATTGAAAAACATGCAACTTTATTCACTTTCACTTTGTACTAAATATCAGTGAAATATCTGAAGCGGTTCTGAAAATATTAATTAATTTTCATTTTTTTCCTAAAACTTCAACACCCAGAGTTTTCGTAAGGAAGCATTTTTGGATCATAGTTTATGAAGCAAACTAACATTAATTTTTCATGTAGATTCACACCCTTAAATATTCGCATATCATTAAGGAACACCCTGTATATGTTTCGGTCGATGAACAGAATTTTTCAATTTTCAATTTTTTGACAACCATTAAAGACAACATTCTAAAGAACCAAAGGTAACAACAGATTTGGAATTATCAGGGTCATATATAATTCTCAACGATTACAGTAGTATTTCGTGGCTGTTGCGTGACAACCAAAGAAGCGTTAACAACTCATAATCTAGACAGTTTGGGAATGAAGAAAAGGAAGAATCGCCGTTTAACAAGTCTGAACAACCGCGTCGTAACGCTACCGTGGCAGAATACAAACAAACAAGTGATTCATGGTCGCTGTAAGGGAAAAACCCCTTAGTTGGCGCTGCTTGGCGCGACTCTTCTACTCCTTGTCAACTCGCAACTCCCCACTTGATCTGTTTGTTTATGCATCGCCAGCGCACTTCACGCTACAATTCCGTGTATAGCACGTACTTTTTTCCGTAGGTACATGGAACGGTACATTAAGCTGTCAGAGTATTCTGGATGTTCTTGTTATTTCTTTAAGGCGTAGTAGCAAAAATTGCAAACGATACGAGGGTTGATCCAGAAATATGTATGGACTAGAAAGCCCAAATACTAAAACATGAGTTGACAATTAAGAGGTGTGGATATATTACTATATTGCACAGTTCCTCACAGGACCGGGTTGTTTTGACAGTTACTTGACGAGGGTAGCAGAGAGTAAGCGAACTAGATGAGTCGATTACCAGAAACAGCTGGAATTGACGCTCGGCAAGAGGCTCATGCTGACAATTTTTCCAGGCTTGGGAGAGGAAATTGGGTTGATATTCAACCAATAGTGAGATGGATAGGTTTCTACTTGCCAAATTGTTCAAGTACGTAAGTATGTATAGATGTATATGTACGAGGCTGAAAACAAGATGACTAAATACCTTTGATATGAAAACTTTACGCAACGCTACCCACTGTCAAAATTGTTACGAAACACTGAAAATTTATTGTTTTAAATTCAGAGCTGCACTTTGACAAATGAAATTTGCTTGACTTCGAGTTCTCCAAAAACCGCTATGCTCAAAATTAAGAGAATATAACAACATCAAAGCAACGTATAGGAATGCTCTGAAATATACTGAATAACTAGACAAACTTTCATACTTGGCATCGAAGTACCTAACCTTGTGCCAAGATTCATTTTATATACCTGTGGGTATTTTTGAGCTTAATCATTGATTAACGTACTCTACCTGAACATATTGCAGCCAACCTTATACTATGTTTATTCCTAAGTCGAAAAAATTATCCGAGATGAAACGAGATACCGTAGCACCATCTATGATAATTTGCCACAGCTTTGTTTCTTCTCTACACACTGATTAGAAATCTACTTTGTGTGTTGTGTCATAGATGGCGTAGTAGCCAAGTATATGCTATATCAGCGTTATCTATCAAGCACTGCTGCCGCCGGCCTTGGTACTATTACACGTATTTCTGCCTCGCCACAGCATAGTGTTTCCTATGCTCTGAATGCGCTGCCACGTCTGACCGGGGTTAAGTATCGGGGAGAGGCGACGTTTCCAGATGCATTACCGGCAGGGCAAGGAAAGAATGTCTATGGACTAATTGTATGGAGCTGTTTGACTGACTTTTTTCTCAGAAGATCTAGTGTGCTGAACATAATCCTCTATGAACTGATAACGGCATTGCATGGTAAGTGCAGAGTCAATCTACCGCGCGCCATTTTTTACTTTTTTCTATGAACGAGAATTAGCAAAGCTTGTCATCCACACGTAAAATGTTGCGTTTAAACTGTGATGTAATAAGTTTTTCTACGCCATGTCCTCAGAATGTGACCCTAATTCTGTAAAGGTGTAGCCTTCCGTCAGATATGAGAAAATCAGTATTTTTCATATAAAGTGAATAATGGTCTACCGATATCCGTAATAAGAATAAAATCGTATTGGATGATTTCTTTGGCAGGAAATACAGATGTTTTGAATGCGTTCTTTCCCAAAATATAGAAGAACCCGCACAGACTTCCGATGGAATCGAATAGGCACATGCCAAATAGAGAGTCTATACCACAATGATAACGTCTTCATGGGACCTGGTTTCTCAGTTTTTGGTTAGAAATAGAGGGTCGAAAGTCAATACATATTTTGGTAGAATAGCAGAGCATCTGTCCTGTCCTTATAAATTTACTCTAAAAAAATATATGGATATTTTGAGATCTTAACATTGTAGAAGGAATCACGATGGTCGGCTCTACACTTCATATGTTAAAACACAGAGTCTAACTTTTGGTGTTCTTGAAGTAACTTTGTAAGCTCTGAAAAGTGTAAATTTACATTTTCACAGTAATACCTTCGTATGAAAATTTCGGGAGTTTGGAATCGACTTGTTTGACAGTATTACATACAATGTTCCCCGATCATTCTTGGAAACATCTGTCAGTATGCAAAAATCGCATGCATGCATGCATATTTTGAAAATACATTTCATTCTACCACTTGAGCTTTCCCACACTTTTGTTGCGCGTAGAACAAGCAATTAAACTTTCATACTCACTCCTCCATCGTTGTTTGCTACTAAGCAGCAACGTGTCAAAACCAAAGCAGTGGGGAGGGGAAAAGCTCTCAACCGAACGAGAGGCTGTAAAGTGGTCTCGCTTACGAAACAAGAAAAAGGAAAAGCTACGGTCGCTAGAGTTCGATGCTCGAAAGCTTCAAGCTACAACGCGACGGCGGAGCTTCGTGACGCCACAACTTCCAAAGCTCGACTGTGGCGTCAAAGCGACGCTATAAACGACGCCGCGTCGCCGTCGCCGGTATGAGCGGCGCCGGGCGTCCTGCGATGTTGCCGCGTCTATCGGAAACTCGGGAGAAATGCGTGAATATAGAAGGGTTTTAAAGAGAACTATACTAGTGCCGAGCTTTCTGGGGCATTTCGATTAAACGGTTCGACATGTCGTGTTCCTTAAAACGAACTATACATCTGTGTCAAGCAAGTGGCTGGAGAAGTGTTGTCAGGAAGAAGGAAAATCCTAGAAGCAAATAAAGTTCAAAAAATGCTTTCAAATGGAAATTTGTAATTTACATTCTCATTTTAGTATTTTTTCAGCCTCAATGTTAAATAAAAGGAAGCTAATTTTTATTTCTTTCGACCTTTGAAACTCATGTTTGTTAATAACTTCATTTTGTTCTGTACTATAACCTTGAACTAAGCCAGGATCGTATCCAGGCAATCAGTTATACAACATTCGGCTCACTTGGTTGTCTACAGTATGTCCGGTCTCGTGTATGGTTTTCGTTCGTTCACTCACCACAAATTCGCTTCGCGGTGGACGAGTTAACAAGTTTTTCGAGGAATGATGAACTAGGTCATGTAGTTGAGTAGTAAGAATCGTTCGTTTGAACAAGTTTGTTCACGAACTGCACATCACTAAACTGCACCATGGATAAAGCTTGAGTGAATGAATGGGAAAATACAATTCGATCTCAATTTTTATTGGTTCATAGATCATCTAGTGGGTCTTTCTGCAGCAATATTCGTTTTGGTTCTGTTTTTTTTATATATGTTACGTGCAATATGTATAATCCGGTATTCTGTACAATACCTAGGTAATGTATAGCATACCTAAAACGTGCAGATAATGTATGAAATAATATTTGTTTTATACATTGCCAAGGCATTCTATACAATACCGAATGCGTAGCCGGTAACGTATGTAAATGACAAGAGCAAGGAACGGGTTGTACGTACCGGCAGGCAGGCAATAAACGTGTTGCGTACTTGTAAGCAAAAAAAAATTACATTATGTCACTTATAGCCAGAATAATTTTTAGTTTCACATTATTTCACTGTGATTTTATTGTAGAAACAGAAAAACGCTTTTTTATACACCTTTTAATAAAGCTTATATTTAAGGAGCACTCGAATTGTTAATTTTGATAAAGTTGATTTTAAATAATATAACTTGTTTCATTTGGCCGTCATTTTATAGGTATGCCGGTTAACATTGATACATTTAGATCAATATCTATTTATTTTACACATTGCCGGTGGAACAGCAGGTACTCTATACAATCCCTAAAAATTGTATTCATTACCTAGGTAAAGTATGTAATGGATATTAATATTCATAATATTCAATACATTGCCTGGGCAACCCAGGTATTCTATACATTGCCTAGGTTTTCTATAGAATACCTGAATTATACAGATTACCGGTAACATATACATTCTTAGGCTGGGACTTGCAAAAATGAGCCAAATTTCCTAATAGCACATTCACCATTGTCTTAAGATAAAATAGATGTAAGGTTCAGAAAAAATTGCGTCAAGTAGATTGCCTCTATACTTCTCACGATTTCAAAAAACTTTAGTACAATTTGCCATGTAGTGCAATGGCAACAAAAAGGCGCAGGTTTTGTGAGAACCATTAGTGCACCGTTTTTTAGAGGTCTGGTGCAAAACTCTTAGTCAGCAATGTTTGATAACTGGTTATAATAGCTCTTGATACGTACTTATGTACTCTACTTTATAATATAACCTCACGAAATCAAGAAACATTAAACTGCACCACAAGCAAAATCTATGTGATAATATGGCGCCCACCTCGTATGTGCATATCGCTTCTCGGCGCCGTCTGCTATCTGCCTTTATAAGTCCCTCGGAATCAGTAACAAAGATGAAATATTTACAACCCCGCGGCGCACGTCAAGTGCGACCGATAGGTTCGCAATCCACCTGGTGAAATTATTTGTCCAAGTTTTAAAGGCAAATGTATGTGTGAAACATATTTGAGGTATTTTTATTTTATAGCATTTTCATCTGCTGCCACTGGAATGATTTTTAAAGACCACAAAGGTTTTTCGTCCTTGGCATAGCAGTAACCTTGTGTAAAAGTTTCAACCAAATCGGAGCAGTAACATACTTTCCAAGTTATAGACGATTCTATCCTGCGCCGCGTAGGTTTGTTTATCTCATACAAAAAAGCTAAGAGCACAGGCCGCTTGACGGGACGTCGAGTTGAACAATGTTGGAAATGTCGCAAATGAAAGAATTTAATGAACTTGTGTTTCTGAATCGCAGGGCGATCAGGATTTTCTTTACTTTTTCGCTCCTGTTGCACCGTACATTAGTATTGTTATTTATAGGATATTTGTTTCTGACATGGAATGACCCAACTTTCAGAATGCCCATTTAGAACAAATAAAAATAATGAAAAAATAAACTTTTTTCTGGACGGGTAAAAAGTTTGACATTTTGTCTCTGCTGACAGGTAACAAAATGTCAGTTTTTATGAAATTACGTTTTTCCCCAGGAAAAAATGAGTACTGTTTTCCTGGATATTGTATGAATGATTTAGCTGGCAATAATTTTTGTGACGCTACTTTGGCTACTTCTACTAATTCCGGTGGAGTCAGAGAAAACTCGGAATTAGACATTTTTTGATTTATAGTTTAAAATAACGTCTAAATAACCACTAAGTTCACAATTTTTAAAACAAATCCCAAAATTAAATTGACAGCTATTTGATTACTTTAAAAGTTTCCGTAGAAACGCCGGTCTAATTGTCGCTATAAGTACAACATAGCCTACTAATTTCAAAATTCAAATTTCACATCGATAATTTTCTGACTTAAATATTGTAATAATATAATTTTTCAATATTAAATTGTCTTTTTCTTGTAACAAAAAAAATTATGTATTTTACACGGGAAAAATACTAGATTTTAGCTTTTGGTTTTTTGTCTCCCTCCGTCGCGCGTCGGGAGACAATAAAAATCTAGTACTTTTTTCCCTTGTATAATAAATAACTAATTCATCACGAAGAACATAAACACAAGCTGCTATTTTATCCTGTCGATCTGACAACACTGTCATGTGTTCATCCTAGGGACAAACATGTGGCGATGCATGGCTCCCTCCGAAGTTCAGGGATTCAGGGACAAACAAATGAATTTTTAATAATGACAGGCCTAAATACGTTATGCGTAGGATCCCTGGAAGCTTTCTAGCTGATATAAATATTTCACGTATGTGTATTATTGATTCTGATGTGGCCATGCTAGTAAACTAGTGAATGTAATTAAATATTCATCACGAACTATTTAATGAAGGGCTCAATGAACTATTGAAAAATTGAAAAATAATCGAATAGTGTTATTCAACTCGAGCCGAAGCGATTAAAATAAATGATACGTAACAACCAACTTTGCGCGGAATTTACAGGTTTTTTTCAGACAAGGATGATGAAGCGAGAAACGTTGAATTGGTGCTTGATTTGGTCAATAATTTATTGTAAGGGTCTTTGGCCGCTATACCGTATTATACTATAATAAGGCGCTGAACCCTGTATGCCATGGGAAAGCTCCGCTAAGTATCTCGGTGTCATTATTGACAAAGTGATGATTGGTGAATAATGAAGCGTTAAAAACTAACTTCTAAATTACGTTTCGACAGCCTTACCTATAATTATGTACATGTTCGAAATTAAGTTTGATTAATAGGATTCGGATCTATAAGGTGGTCATAAGACTTTATTGTTAAAACACACAGGCGAAATCTGCAGGTTCTGCAAAGCAGGACGTTGCGCACTATTACTGCCGCCCCATGGTATGTCTCCAACGAAACCCTTAACAGAGACCTTGATATCCCCTAAGGGACTACATTAATCAACAGTCGCAGCGGCACTATCACCAAGCGGATTCGCAGAGCAACCCTTTGTTGAGTGAGTCGGTGGACTACACTGTCGTGCAAGTTCGCAAGCATAAAATGCCGCGGCTCGCACTGTAATCAAAATTAATTCGTGAATTTATAACAACCAATATTGGAATATCTTGACAAATTTTAGACCATATCAAGATCTCTCAAGTGATTTTAACAATACCTAAATGTTCCTTGTTCCATAACATGCGCTTCTTCCTCTATGCTCTCGTCCTTCATTCGCTACTTCCCTTCCCTTTTTTTCCTTAAAATTGTCTGGTTTCTGAGTTACCAGACTTGACACACTTACAAACTGACATTGTGACACAAGAGATAAGGTTCCGCTGACCGTTCTGACAAGCAACGCTGACTTGATTGACTTGACTCAACCCATTTCAATTTTTCTATTGATTCTGATGTTAATTTTTCGCTGAGAGCATCGTAATACCCTAAAAACCATATTTTTCTAATCCAAATACGGATCTGCAATGATATTTTGAAGGATATATTCGAAATCAGCGTCCTAAATTACCCCAGTATGCTTACTTTTGTTCAGGAGTAGATAAAGGGTTTGAAAATGGATATTTTGCATAGAGAATATCGATATAGACAATATCGACCGAAACGCATTTCTTGGGCGAATCCGGTGCGTAGACATTGAATCTGATTTCATTTTCTTATATTTAGACAATGCCCCAAAAACATTTTTCTACACAACATAGGGATTCTCAGAACTTTAGGAGCAAAAGTTTAAAAAAACCCGTATATTCCAATGAAACTGAGTTTTTTCCCGGACATCCTAGAACTTTTTTTATAATAAAAATAACAAATGAAATAATCAAGTCATTACTAATAAAATTACACTTTTCTCTTTCTGAGGTAATCTGGTAACAAAAATGAATAAATAGATCTTGGCAATACGTATCATATGAAATTATATGGAACGGAGGTCCAACAATGTTTCTAAAAAAAAATGTAAATAATTTCATTCTAAAAAAATGGCGTCAAGTAGGTTGACTCTGCACTTCCCACGCATCGTTGCCATCAGTTCAAAAGCGATTATGTTCGGCACAAGTTATTCTGAACTAGCTACAAACACGCATAACAAAAAATTAAATGGTTTAAATCAGCCAAACAGACCGTACAAAGTCCCCACCCATTTCATAACGTTAACGCTAGTTCCTTCGCTGTATCGACCATCTGGCAACGCTGCTGCACCACTCTAGCCAACCATGCCATCATCAAAAACTGCGATTCTGTAAATCAAGAAAACCGGCGATGCAGACAGAGTCGGTCAGACGCAGCGTATGGAGGTTTAAGGGGAAATGTATGATGTATGATATAAATGTACTGATGGTGCGTAAAATTTCTGGGGTTGGAAGCGTAACAACATACCGCCGCCAAAAAATGACATATACCTTCTCCCACCCCCTACAGCCCTCAACCTCCGATTTTCAACCACTACAAAAAATTGTCTGAAAATGATCAGAAGCCTCTGAAACATGAAAAAACCAAACGAGCGCTTTTCATTTTTCTAGGATTTTGTATTTTTCTCGCTTTTCAAAAATTGCAAGGCCTTTTCGCCCTTGACAGATTAGCAGCCTAGTGTAGAAATTTCATCCAAATCCGACTAGTTATAGGGCGGTCCAAAGATTAGCGGACAGACAGACACACAGACCGACGGAAATGTTACATGGTTTTTCGTGATGAACATGTACATATAACATCCAACACAACATAATATTCCACTTCTGAAAATGTGAGCGATTGCAATTTCACTTCGTACGACTCTGGCGTACTTTGGACAGATTTAGACCATCTGGTTCTGCTACTGTGTCATAGATGGCGCTTACATCTTCAATCCCTTTTCGGCGCCTCTCTACTCTAATTGGGTATTTTTAGGCAGAATACGTTAGTCGATGGTAGGCAGTAAAATTGCCACCCCAACTGTTTTTATGCTTTCCAGCTCAGCATTAATATTATAAAAAAGGTCAGAACTTTCCATCATGGCCATTTCCAGACGATGAATGTTTCAAGAGTTGCAAAATCGAAATGCTGAAGTTTCGTTATCCTGCTGCGCCCTTCATCTCCGCGTTTTTTTCTATACAAAGAAATTGCAAAGTAGTTTAATGTATAAGGTTTCGGAAAGCAGAAGCTGCTAATGGACCGACTGAAAATGGCATAAAATAAGGGGGTGATTACAAAAAGTTCATATTAAAAATAAGTGTATCTACTATAATCCCATTTCCTTTCGTACATTTGAAATGTTTCTAATGCCAGAAAATTTAATATGTGCGATTTCTACAGACAACAAATCGTTTATGTTTCAATCTTTGCTCAGAAAAAGGAAGTAAAAAGGGTCGTAACACGCTTATATTAGAAACAAATCGTTAATAAATATTTCTGAATTTTGAGTTCATTTTAGCAACTGAATAAAACCTTCTGTTTAAAAATGTATTTTTTCTTTTACTTATAACCGTTAACATTGGTTAGCTTAAAATATCTTCCTCTCCTCCCCTCCCAATGGAACACTCTGTATTAGACACCCAATTTTTTCCTTAAACTCCATTACATCTCGGTAACGATATCGTTTTGTTTGTTTATATCGATTTGGGGTTGAACAGTTTAACTAACAGGGGAAACAAAGGGCGAGCGATAGGGAAGATTCCAGGCGCCAAGGGGGAATTCATGATACGAAAGGACGACGAATCTAGGGCCCGCAGGAAATAGAGATGTGACGAGATTTATTAATAAAGCCAATCCTACCGTGAGATTGACTGAACATTGTGGGGAAATGATTTGAGAAGTAATTAAAATTCTTTCTACAATTACACCGAAAAATTAGCTTTATTTCTCGCAATTGGCCTCGCGAAACTGGAGTTTGTCGAAGACCGATCAATGATTACACGAAATTGAAAACTTTACCGCTCTAAAGCAACAAAGTAGCGAACATATTTCGAAGATGTAATATCAACAGCGCAGTAAAATTAGGTTTCGATTGTAATCGTACACCCCATTTATTAAAATTATCGGTACTTTCGGTCTATTGCCCTGGGCTATACACCACATTATAGTTCAGGTGATATGGTGATTGAAATAGTCAAACTCATAATTACAAAATTTAATTTTTTTCGTAACTTTGTAGATCCGTCTAAAAGTATATACATATTATGAGTGGATTTTTGCAATTTAGATTATTGGTGAAATGTCAGTGATCCATATTAGTCTAATCATATTAGAAAATTTCCTCGAAATAATTGTAAAGTCGGGTTTTATTAATGAAAGTCGTTCAAGGGGGTATTTAAAATTCTTTAAATCCGTAGGCTACTTCTAACTACCATCAACAAAATTGAGGTCGATTGGTCAAGTAGTTTTTGAGAATTTCTAATTGTTTATCCCAAAACACCTGTCTTCCGACCATCACTACTAGTTTATTGAGCAATATACAGGGTTCGTTCAAAGGGCATTTTATAGCAAAATACACGAATTTACCTTGCCGATATAAATCACAAACAATTCCGTGAGATAATTGTTATTGTTATGCGAAAAACGAAGGGTTACATTTTTTTGTTCTAAACAAATCCAAACATTCCCTATATGTGAGTAACTGAACAGATTCGCTACGATATTCGAAAAACGTACGTTAATATACACATTTTAAAACAAAGCGGATGTGTCTACCATCTTTTTGTTACTAAAAAAACATTTTTTTTTAAGATTTCTTCACACCCTTATGTATTCATATTTAGAATTGAATTTTTTTCGGCCATAACTTTTTTACTATTAGTCGGATCTTTTTATGTGTGGTCCCATTTTGTAGATCTCATAAATACCTAAAAATCTTATTTTTTCGTTCCTGCCAACATTTTCGACTGAATCCCAGAAAATGGGTTTTCTCAGTCTTTGTTGTTGAAAAAAAAGTTTTCCCACAAAAATTGGTGTACCCATCTTATGCGTCCATGTTTTAAATAACCCCTTGAACAATTTGCATCGATAAACCAGACTTTACAATTATTTCGCGAACCAGGGGTATTTTCGGTCTAATATGATTAGACAATATGATAAATGTCCACAAAACGTTTGGCCTGGAATACTTACCCAGAAAAGTGATTAGCATTAATTTGCATATGTCATTGAACATTTTAGAGATTTAGTCGGTAAAGTCAATAGCATAGATAAATGTTCAGAAGGAATTAAAACACCTGTTACAATGGTACTCATAATATGATTAGAAGTGAGAAAATCTTTGATGCACCTTCTGACCATGAAAGGCGTTGTTTTTGTGAATCATAATACAGGCATATAAAATTAAAAAAAGTTATGTGTACTAGGGCCCACTTTAGTTTTCCCATCTATTTTTCTGAAGTCAGAATTGGGGTCACTGGACAAATATGAAAGTAATTTAGGCATTAAGATCTCAAACTTTGGTATTCTTTCTGGATGTGCATCGCTCAGAAATCTCTAAAAAAATACCAAAATTTGTAATTCTGTTTAAATTACGTTCATACTTGTCGACTTACTTCCAATTTTGACCTCTGATTCGAGCTAAGCGGGAAAAAGTATTGGGGCCCTCAGCACACGCCACTGTTTTACTTCCTACAAAAATGGGCGAGGAAGTTTTATAATGGATGGTTTGTCTGTCGGTTCGCTAATCTGTCGACCGCCGAACTTGCAAATGCTTGGATTTGGATGAAATTTTCACACAAGGTTACTGCTATGCCAAGGACGAAAAAACTTTGTTGATTTTGAAAACCGAAAATGTTTTCCTAAGACTGGTGCCGAATATAATCCCTTGTGAATTAATGACAGCGGTATGTAGGAAGTGCGGGGCAACCTACTTGATGAAATTTTTCTATTTTGTAGACCTGTGTAATTATACAGTACATACGTGTTGGAGGTGCTGCTAGAAAACTCAAACTAATCTGCGTAGGAGTAAATTTTTCACATCAAATTCACGCACCAACTGTACTGATCGCACTCGCGTTGGTTTATAGCCGCTATTAAGATTATAACATTACACCAACACACCACCACAACAATGTTACCGCGTGGTAGGCACACATTTTTTTGTTTTCTTCGCACGGCAGCTTTTGCTTATTGCTCGGTACTGACACTAGCAACCATATTACACGGACGTGATATTGCGAATGAATATAAAATGAAAGCTCTCACCTGGCATATGTGCGATTTGGAATAGTGTGAAAATACGAACATCACGATTGCATTGCATGCAAGTGATATATGTAGGAAGAGGGAAATAGGAAGTGAATAATAGATGTACCAGTGTAATAACTATTCATCACAGTATTTTCTTTTTATTTTTAGGCAACTGGAAATGCGGAAAACTTGGGGTATTGAAACTTAACACAGGTGAATAGAGTTTTCAAAAATGTCGTACATTAATTTGGTAAAACTAAAATTGTTTAAAAAACAGTATTTTATAAATAGGCCATAGAATTATGAGATCATTTGTTGCATAATATCACCAGCCAAGTATTCCACCAGTTTCTATGATGTGGGCATAAGTAAAAAGTCCGTATGTCCCATTTCAATGGTTTTTTAGTATTATAAAACTTTAAATAACTAAAAAAGTAATATTCCTATAGTTAGCCTTAACTTTTTATATTATTCAAGAGTAGAAATTAAAAGACTGAAATCGGTATATTTGAAGCAACTGATAAAAGGCATGGACGATGTTACAGGTTGCTAAACAAATTTATTTACTGTCATATCTAAACTGATGCACACATCTTGCAATGACACTTGTTATCGTCAATAAATGAGCACATTGTCTTTTTCGAAAAATGAAGCAATCTTTAATTCGGTTGTGAACGAATAAGCAAGTGATACGAAAATATTAGTTTTTTTTATATGCAACTAAGGTTTAGCAAAGTTAATTATTATATATTTTTGGAATCAGAATTAATAACTTCATTAATCTAAACATAAATTCAATATGGCGCCCGTGAGAGAAAATCCAGTTGATGATTTTTTTTATATTTGAAGCACCGCAAATGCCTCAGTGGCCTGTGGATCTATAGGAGGATACAAGAGAAGAGGGGGGTACATCACAGGAAATACGTAGATGTTACATGCACACATTGTGTCCCTACCTCCACGTCCGACGGTCTCAGTCCGTCTACCACCTACGGACACTCTTAACATCCAAAGCCAAAATATACAGTCTTTTGGGGCATCTCTACAAATATTGAGAATTGTGAAACTTTCTTTACTTAATTGCGTAACTTTAGACCCATTTAACCACTTCGTATGTCGTCCAAATCCCACCGCGGGCTGATTTCATTTCAACTTAGACTTTTGGTAAAGTATTTATTAATAATGACGAATCTAAACAACTCTTGCGCAGTCCTCTCTACGGTACAGTATCAAAGATACTCAATCCCGTAATCATCTGTCAACTGCACTAGTAGCACTCTAGATGCGATCTCATGCTCAAGTGTTTTGTTTCAGCAGGCTGAAAACAAATGACACACAAGGGGAGCTTTCTTCATGTGTTCAACGAGCTCTCTCAACAAGGAAGTGGCTACAGCACCGCAAAATCGTAAAGCAGGAAAATGAAGAGTAGGAACCGGAGGAAATTTAGCTCAAGCGTAAAATATTAGTGTATATTTTTGTTGTGAATGATAATATAATGCTTATTTGAACGAAAAATGCTTTTTCTGAGTGAAGATTGAAACCTTAACGATTTGTTGTCTGTGAAAATCGCACATATTTAATTTTCTGACATTAGAAACATTCCAAATGTATATGATACATTAAAGGAAATGGGATTATATTAGATACACTACTTTTTACTATGAACTTTTTGTAATCATCCCCTTATTTTATGCCAACATTTTCAGTCGATCCATTAGCAGCTTCTACTTCCTGAAACCTAATACATTAAAACTGCAATCTCTTTTTATAGTAAAAAAAAAATTAGGAGATGAAGAGCGCAGCAGGAAAACGAAACTTCAGCATTTCGATTTTGCAACTCTTGAAACATTCATCGTCTGAAAATGGCCATGATGGAAAGTTCTGACCTTTTTTATAATATTAATGCTGAGCTGGAAAGCATAAAAACAGTTGGGGTGTCAATTTTACTGCCTACCATCGACTAACGTATTCTGCCTAAAAATACCCAATTACAGTAGAGAGGCGCCGAAAAGGGATTGAAGATGTAAGCGCCATCTATGACACAGTAGCAGAACCAGATGCTCTAAATCTGTACCAAACTACTCCAGTAGTTGTGCGAAGTAAAATTGCAATCGCTCACATTTTCAAAAATGGGATATCATGTTTTTTGGATGTTATATGACATGTACGTCACGAAAAGCCATGTCACTCATTTCCGTCGGTCGATATTTTCCGCTAATCCTTGACCCCGCTTGTGAAGTATCGGTCGGATTTTGATGAAATTTTTACATAGGCCAAGAACGAAGCAAAACATTTTCGGAAAAATTCATGTCGGGGTCAAAATTATACATAACTTTTTTCTCAGAAGGGTTCACTCGTACCAAATAAAAGTTTTATTATATTATATATTTGATAACAGTTTTCCATTATTCTTATTAAGACCGCCAGGATTGATAAATTTTTTTATAGATCCTCTGTAGGGGAGTAAGAGAGAATGATAGACTTACTCTTTGTTGATTCGAGCACCCGGCAGATACTTTTTCAAGATAGTGCATTCTCACCTTGTTCATTGCGAATGTTGCCATTCATCCTGAATTAGGCTTCGACCGTCCAGAAGACGGTATTCCGATTGAAGAACTTGATTGCTCTAAGTTAACACGTTAATCGCCCAAATGAAGCGAAGAATATTCTACCCCCAGGCCCAACCTATTTTTTTCTAGGAAATCATTAGTTTTTACACTGGATATGGTATGTTGGCTGTTAGCAAGCGTTCATTTTGAAAAAATGTCCCGAAAATGTATTATGAAAATGAAACCCTACTTATGGGTTTCAGATCCCCCGACTGCTGAGCACCGCGAAACCCAAATGTCGGATGTCACTTTTTCGAGTTCTAACAGACTCATGAGCTACAAAAGCGTAAGACACATCTTGTGGATACTCTAAGGAAAAATAGAAAAAACAACCAAAAGAAATGTAGAGGCCCAAAAATTAAATAAAGCGGAAATTTGCGCATTGGAAAGTAAGATACGGGTGGTTGTTCTGAAATGGCACGATAAACGTGATATTCTTTGTTTAAGCACTATACATACTGACACAACCACTAAATATACACAAAGAGGAACATACATAGAAAAACCACCTCTTGTTGTTGACTACAACTCGTGTAAGTCATTCATAGATCTATCAGATCAGCTGAAGTCATATTGTTCGCCTTTGGATAAAGGGTAAAGGCATACAGTGTTATAGGAAACTTGCCTTTGAAATATTACTTGGCTCAGCTGTAGTAAACGCTTTCATATTATACAAAACTGTGACAAAGGCGAAAATGTCAATTACAGATTTGAGACAGAAACTTCTTCTTAGTATGTTACAAATCAATGAAGATGAATGGAAGATGAAAACACAAAGCATGTTTTACAAGAATTTGCTTCAAAAATTTACTTGTGATATATATCATAAGTTCTACTGTTGGTTATGTTTTTTTGTGTCCATAATTATTCTTTATAACAACTAGCAACTGTTTGTCATGTTTTTTGATGTTCGCAGTTATTCTTCAATTAGTAGCCACTGTTTGTAATATTTCATTAAAATAAAAATGTGTTTTTATAAATTCATTTCATTTTTAGAAAATTCCTTCAGAGACAAAAAAAATACATGAAAATTGTCGGGCTTCTAAAAAACTTCCATATTAGTGCATGTATTCTGAAACACGGTAGCTGGGTTACAGGCTTTAATGTACACGCTACTAACGAAGGTCAACTCACAGGTGTCGGAGTCCAATCGACCACAGGAACTGTCGGGTGTCATGGCGATTAACGTGTTACCAGGAAAAACCCCATGCAACAGTGAAGCTTTAAATGAAATGATTAGATCACGAAATGATTCGTAAGTTTCAATACCACATTTCCACAAAAAGCTAACTGATAAATCGAACTAAAAAATGAAAAATAATACAAGGTATGTGTTTCAAGTTTAATACACATCTGCATGCGCTCGAACCAATTTTCGAAGCACTTACTCCACTCGTTTGCTGGCAGATCCAAAACGGCATTTTTGAATGCGTCAACTGCTTCTTCTGGTGACACTTAGATCGGGACTATATGGAGGATAGTCCAATAATTCCACGTTTTTTTCCGTTAAATATTGACTTTTTTTTGGGCTGTGTGCGAGCTTGCATTGTCTTGGTGGAGGATCATTCTTCTTCCGGGGTTGATTTTTCGAAGCTCGGTGATGACTTTTGGCAAACAAATGGTGGTATACCAATCCGCAGAAACAGTTCTTTGCTCATTAAGAGGAATTGTTGCAATATGACACACATGTAGCGACCATCTTTTTCGAAACACTTCGAGAACGGATGGCTTTTGTTGGCTTTTGTTCACCTTGGAACACCCAAACAGCCGGCTGTCGTTTATTTTCTGGTTCATAACAGTAAATCCACGATTCATCACCACTAACAATGCTGTACACATTTTTTGAGTTTCCGGAATTGAAACGGTCAAGCGTTTTTTGACACCAATTCACCCTGGCTGCTTTCTGCTCTTCAGACAACAGGTGGGGTATCCAACGAGAAACTAATTTTCTTACTCCTAATTCCTCATGTAAATTTTTTTGAATTGAGGTCTTTGAGATCTTCAAGGACGCCTCAATCTCGCGATATGTCACATGTCTGTCTTCAATGATGAGTTTGCGCACAGCATCGGCGTTTTCCTGGGTGACTGCCGTTTTTGGTGCACCCACCCTGGAATCGTCGCTAAGACTCACCCGTCCACGTTTGAATTCTCTATACCAACGGGAAATTGTCGAATGATGAGGCGCTTCGTTGCCAAAAACAGACAGTAACTCAGCAAGGTATTCTTGTTGCGATAATTGTCTCTGAAAGTTGTAATAAATTATGGCGCGAAAATGTTCTCGGTTGAGTTCCATTTTTCTAATGACTTGGTGACACTTAAAAATTCACTGTAGTGAGAACACTGCACGTATTGTTGTGAAACTTTGAATTTAAGTTTACTAAAGAGTGAGGTTAAGATTCAGTACTGACGTTCGATCCGCGCGGCCAACTATGTTTTCTATATGCAAAACTTAAAAGACGTCCCCAGTAGTTTAGAAAAACTAAAAAAAAACACGCTTTTATAGATAAGCGAACTAAAAAGTAGAACATCATTTTTAATTACAAAGATTCAATATTACAGTAGTAGATAGTCGAACAATCAATTATAATTAATGACCTCACAATTAAAATTATTATTAAACAGCGGTAATATTAAATCTTTGTAATCAAATATTATTTTCTACTTTTTAATTCGGTTAGCTATAAAAGCGTGTTTTTTTAGTTTTTTTAAACTATTATTCATTTATTATATATTTAGGCCTAAAGTCTTCGTGATGGCTCCAGTACAAAAAAAAGTTAACCTTAACGTATAAATAATATTAGCTAGGCAGCAGGAACGGAATCTTGGGTTCAAGGACTACAAACTACTCGATATAATGTTAGCGGTGAGGTATGACCACTATAATAACTTTGTACGATACTATCGACTACCATGTATTTGATGACTCATGAAAAAGTGTAAGCATATTTCTGACCGCACGCTTCTGTACCTCGACAAATATCATTATCTTTTCATACGATTCTCCCGATTAAGCGGAACATTCTATAGAAACGCTGGATGCCAGCACGTTCGGAGGTCCAAGGGTCCACTGACCCCTTCACGAATGTCTGAAACTGATGGACGAGAGATAACAACATTCGTCTTTTATACTCAAATACAGAATTCAATTGAAACTGCGAGACGTTTCGAATTACGAGGGCGAGATAACGCGATTCTAACCTTTTTTTTACACGACCCATCTAATCAAATGGAAAATTCTATGGAAGCAGTACGTGTAAACACGTTTCGAGGTCCCTGTGACCGCTGACATTCGACAGTCAACAATTATCTGCTAAAAAATCAACTAAATGACGGAACTTATCACAACTCTACTCTTTTTCATATCATGATTCTTCTAACCAAGCAGAACATTCAGTGGATGTCGACACTTTTCGAGGTCCCAGCGACGGCTGACCCTAACTTAGCTATGAATTAAACTGAATGGTACGAAATAATAACTATACTATTTTTTCATACAATAATTGAGCGAAAACTTCTATGGAAACGGTAGATGATAGCGCATTCCAGGGTCCACGGGACCGCTGACTATAACCATTAACCTGGCGAACGGAGGATAATAGTTCTACTCCTCTTCATACAGTTCTTCTAATCAACTGGAACACTTGGCGAGTGGTAATACGATTCGAGGTCTCAGGGACCGCTGACTCCCCAACCGTATACGCATTTTCCGTACAAAATCAACTGACTGTCAGAATATCACAACTATACCCCTTTTCTCATCTGATTCTCCTAAACAAGCAGAAAATTAGTGGAAACGATAGATGCCGCTAAGTTTCTAAATTCTAGGGACCACTGAACCTCAACCATGAAAGATCCTACAAAGTAAACTGACAGGCAGAAAACAAATCTACACTTCTTTAATAGTGTGGAGTACCACAAGGCCCAAATTTGGGTCCTCTATTGCTTCTACTGTTCACTAATGACTCGTGTGATATCTTATAATTGTGAGAAAATACTGTTTGCAGACTATTTGAATATGTTTGCTGAAGTTAATAGTTTAGAGGCCTGCATATGGCTGCAAACACGCTAATGTTCTTGATGAATGGTGTGGAAACAATAGAATGACTCTAAATCTTGGCAAATGCAAAGTTGTAACGTTTACCCGAAAACAAAACAAAAAAACAGTACCACTATTATTTGAATTTGAAAACCATTGTCGATAGCTGTAAACATTTCTGTGATTTGGGTATAACCGTTGATTGCCGACTGAGATTTGAGGGTCATATTTACAATATTATCAGTCATGCAAAACATAATGATAGGCCTTATTGTGAGGAATTGCAAACATATATCAAACATCTCCTCATAGTCTAATCATATTAGCAAATTTCTCCGAAATAATTGTAAAGTCTCGTTTTATTGGTGCAAGTTGTTAAAGGGAGTCTTCAAAACATGGACACATAAAATGGGTACACCAATTTTTGTGGGAAAACTTTTTATTTGACAACAAAGAATGAGAAAACGTGTTATTGGGATTCAATCGAAAGTGTTGACAGGTACGAACAAACTTTTCATATAAGATATTCAGGTATTTATGAGACCTTTAAAATGAGATCACACGTAAGAAGATCAGACTAATATCAAAAATGTTATGGCCGAAAAACGAGGCAAAATGCAGGTTGTGGCACTTGTTGGTAATGCGACGATAAGTTCAAGCAACTGTTTGAAATTCTTCAAATCCGTAGGATTCACACTTCTAAATAACGACAACAAAATTGGAGTATATAGGTCAAGTGGTTTTTTGAGAATTTCTAATTGTATGTCCCAAAACACCTGTTTGCCGGCCATCACTACTAGTTTATTGAGCAATATACAGGGTTCGTTCAGAGATCATTTAATACCAAAATACACAACTTTATCTTGCCGATATGGATCACAAACCATTCCGAAATATAAATGTTATTTTTATGCCAAAAACAAAGGTTCCTTTTTTTTCTTCTAAACATCAAACATTTCGTATTTGTGAGTAATTGAACAAATGCGCTATGATATTCGAAAAACATATGTTACTATACACATCTTAAAACAAAGCAGATGTGTATATCGTTTGTGGCGTATTACTCACAAATAAGAAATGTTTGAATTTTTTTAGAAAAAAATAACGTAACCCATTCTTTTTTGCATAAAAATAACATTTATCTTCCGGAATAGCTTGCGATTCATATCGGCAAGGTAAACTAGTGTATTTTGCTATAAAATGCTCTTTGAAATAACCCTGCATATTGCTCAATAAACTAGTAGTGATGGCCGGAAAACAGGTGTTTTGGGATAAACAATTAGTAATTCTCAAAAACTACTTGAACAATCGACTCCAATTTTGTTGTGGTTATTTAGAAGTATGAAGCCTACGGATTTAAAAAATTTCAAGTAGCTGCGTGAAATTATCGTCGCATTAGCAACAAGAGCCATAACCTGCATTTTGCCGCGGTTTTCGGCCATAACTTTTTTGCTAATAGTCGGTTCTTTTTACGCGTGGTCTCATTTTGTAGGGCTAATAAATACCTAAAAATCTTATACAGAGTTTTTTCGTTCCTGCCAACACTTTCGATTGAATCCCAAAAAACACGTTTTATAATTCTTAGTTGTCGAATAAAAGTTTTCCCACAAAAATTGGTGTACCCGTTTTACGGGTCCATGTTTCAAATACCCCCTTGAACAACTTGCAGCAATAAAACCAGACTTTACGATTTTACGAATTTACTTTGTTTTTTTTCATTCTAAGTCGGAATTAGAATTACGTGTACCAATTTTAACAGTATTGTCATGTACGTGACATTTTTTATTGTACTTTAAGTAACTTAAACTGTGTACCTCAGCAATATCAAACTTTTCTTGTTTTGCTCATTTGCGTCTATAACATGTATATGTAATGTTCATTAGTATTTTTAAGTGTTTATGAAATGTAACTACTTTTTGTGTTGTTTGCTATGTAAATGGATTTTTCTGTTGGGCAATAAAAAATCGAGTAAAAAGTTCTATGGAAAACAGTGGATGCTAGCACGTTTCGAGGTCCAAGGAACCACTGACATAAAACATGAACCTGTTGGATGAGGGATAATAACCCTGTCCTTTGTTCATATGATTCGTCTAATCAAGTGGAAAACTTGGCGAGTGTAGGCACGTTTCGAGGTCCCAGGGACCGCTGACCCCGGCCATGACCGCTTCTCTCCTACGAAATGAACTGACGAACGGGAGAGAACAATAAAGTGACTTCATCTGGCCAAATACGAAGAAAGCACGTTCCAAACGAGATGAAATAACGTAATCACTGGCCGTCGATCGTTTGCGAAGATAACTCTTAAAATGTCTAAATTGGTCCTTTTGTCTCTAGAAGCCGTATACGAACGAGATTGTTAGATTTTAGATGGTCAAGTCAGATTGTTGGGAACTTACGCAAAGGAATTTCAAGACCTTATAAAGGGAATTTTACCAACCTTTACCGCGTATGACCTCTGCTCTAGAATGAACAAACACTAGGTTATAGCTAGCTTCTGGTTGTAGAAGAGATTGGCAAATGATACATGTCTACGTTAACCTAGTAGTAACAGTAGTAACATACGTTAGACAGACATTTTCAGTAAAGTCGATTGAATAATCATCTCAAAAAGTAAGATATAGGTACCGAGAGTTCCACTTTAAACAACCGATATGAAGGAGTTCTCCCTAGGTATAACTATATAACTAGGTATAACTATAATTGCATAGACGAAAAGAACATACCGCACCTCCAAATCAGTACTGTCATAACTGCAATTTCAATACTGCCAAACTGAAAATACAATTATATTGCAGTTACGATAGTAACATTTCCTACTTACCATAGATAACATTAAGACCCTATTGTAGAGGATGGGCTAAACATTCTTCAACATTTGTATATGGGGCCCCTCAGGAACAAGCTACGGGGATCAAACATCTATATCGCGCTTCGAAGAGCATATTTTTGAGCAGGAATCCGCACTACATACCCTGTATCTCGCAAACTATCAACTTTTGGACTGAGGTAGGTTTAGGTCAATTCACATATTTTGGTCTGTAGTATCTCCAGTTTTGAGATTTCCCAACCTTTCGCAGAGCCTGTCTATAAAGTAAATTGAAAATCTATTCTTACCTGTAATTCTGGCGGTCCTCCCTCATCCCTGATCAGCAATAGATAACTCTGATTATCGACTAGCACCTCCTTTTTGAAGCGGCCCCCTTCCGGGGACTCCTCCTGCATGTAGCTACCCGTCAGGTAACGGTGCACCAATGCGGATTTCCCAGAGGATAGGGACCCGACTATGCCCAGCCTCAAATCCGGGACAGATCGCGATACCGTCCATTCTTGGGAGTTTACGAACGAATCTGAAACAAGGATATTTCAATTAATATTCTGACAGAAATGAAAGCTCAGATATGAAATTAAATCGAAAATAGCGTCAAGTAGATTGACTCTGCACTTCCCAGGCAATGGTGTCATCAGTTCATAAAGAATTAAGTTCACCACAAGTTAGCCGATCTGAGGAAAAGTTACTTACGAACATGTGTAATGGAAAAATTAAATGGATCAAGTCAGCCAAAAAGGCATATACAAATAGTACGTAATCCTCACCCATATAACATCGTCGCGATCTAGAAAATTGTCCCTTGTCCTACCGACAGTATGGACCATCTGGATATAAATCCAGGTATATTCAGAGACGCGTGAAATGATAATATTCATATCACTCAAAGTTTTACGGCCTGGAGAGCTGGACGATCATCAATTATCTATAATTTGAAAAGCATTCTAAAAATGATTTTTAAAAAACCGAAACTTTATTCCACTGACGAATTATACACAGGTTTACAAATGTAAGATATAAGCCATCTTTATGCAGCAGCTATATCTCTATTCAGCGCCAAAATTTTATCAAATTATAGCTAAAGCTGTAAAAGATTCATATTACAAAAATTATTTCAAGCGAAATTTGAAAAAGTGGTTACATTCTAATGGGTGATTTTTTTGGTAGTATCTTTTTGGCAACACTGTTTTTGACAGATGACGCGTAAATCGTGTCTTGTGTCATTGTCAAACTTGTTCAGTTTGGTCTATAATTTAACCATGAATCATGCTCGGTTAAGAGAGTGCATCGAGCACTGCTTCCAATTTATGGGCAATTTGGTCGGCCTACTGAGGGAGCTATTCGGAAGCTTGTGACTAAATTTCGAACCCAGTTTACATTATTGGACATTAAACCACCAACACGCAGACGTAGAGTGAGGACTGAAGAAAATATTGCGGCTGTATCCGCCAGTGTTAGTGATGACCGTGAAATGTCGATTCGCCGCCGTTCGCAGCAATTGGGCCTCTGTTACTCCACTACGTGGAAAATTTTGCTTCAGGATTTGGGTGTAAAACCTTATAAGATACAGCTGGTGCAAGAATTGAAGCCACACGACCTTCCACAACGTTTCCAATTTGGTGAATGGGCGCTGGCAAAGTTAGAGGAAGATCCACATTTTGTGTTCAGCGACGAAGCTCATTTCTGGTTGAATGGGTACGTTAACAAGCAAAATTGCCGCATCTGGAGTGAAGACCAGCCAGAAGCATTGCAAGAGCTACCAATGCATCTCGAAAAAAATACTGTTTGGTGTGGATAATGGACCGGTGGCATCATCGGGCTGTACTTCTTCAAAGACGACAAAGGCAGGAACGTAACTGAGAATGGCGAGCGCTACCGTGCGATGATAACAAACTTTTTTTGCCCAAAATGGAAGAGCTGGACTTGGCTGACATGTGGTTTCAACAAGACGATGCCACATGCCACACCGCACACGAAACAATGGCCCAATTCAGAGGCGAGTTCGGTAAACAGTTTATCTAACGTTTGGGGCCCGTCAATTGGCCGCCTAGATCGTGTGATTTAACGCCGTTGGACTGTTTCTTGTGAGGCCATGTTAAGGCTAATGTCTACAGGGATAAACCAGCAACGATTGACGCACTGGAAGCCAATATTGAAGCATTTATTCGTGAGATACCGGCCGATATGTTGGAGAGAGTGTGCCAAAATTGGACCTTGCGCAGGGGCCATCTAAAGCGGAGCCGCGGAGAACATTTACATGCAATAATCTTTAAACATTAAATTATATCGACCGTTCTATCGACTCAAATAAAGATTTAATCGTTTTTCAAATTTTTTGTGTTTTTTTGGAAATCAAATCCCATACCTCTTAAAAAATCACCCGTTATATCAAGGACTGAAATGCATAAACACATGAATACGAACTTCACGTAAATTCATAATCCACTAATTCTTGTCTTTTTTTATGATTTGTATTCTACGGTTACAGCTTGAGATTATCGGACCATGCATAGACAATGCCTCCTATTGGGACAACGTTTATTTTATATTCATTTAATCATGTTGTTTTCTTTGTACATTGAGTGATTATTATTATTATTATTATAATTATATATTATAATTAATTACCGGAGTTGGATGCGCCAAAAAATTGAGATATACCCTCCCCCACCCGCTAAAACTCCCAACTCCCAATTCTGAACCCTAACAAAACAGTTCTGAAACTTCCAAGACGAAGGTGATTTTTTCGATTTTTTGCCCCTAGCTCCGCCACCAGTGGATCGATTTTGAAAACTATAAAGGAGTTTCGTCCTTGACAGAGTGGTAATATTGTGTGAAAATTTCATTAAAATACGAGCAGTACTTTTCTGACAGACAGACCGACGAAAATGACGTCCAATTACAAGTCATACACATGCTAACCATAACTACAAATAATTTCCCGTATGATATGATTTCGTGATATTTACAAATCAGGTCATACCATAAAACCCAAAAACAATCTATCATGTTGGAAATTTTGAGCGATTACAAAACTTCCTCGCCAATGACGTAGGAAGTAAAACAAACCTCCTAAGTCCGGATGACGTCAGAAAAATATATATGTACTTGACAACGCATTTTTCAATCAGTTTCACTAGCCGTTAGGTTCCGATCATGTTAAATATGGTGAAAGTGCACATTTATGTCGTAGCCTACAACGGGAGTGTTCGCGGAGACATTGTGATATGGAAAACTACCGTGACAAGCCTTTATTGAAAGCTTGCAACCTTGCTGCTTCCAATGAAGTGCATTTATTGCAGTTTCGAATTTACGATGAATTTTTATTTAAATATCGTTTTTTTTAATTCATCTAGATCAGAGTTTGTACTTCCGACATGTTCATCGTGCCAGGTGAGACAACGTAGAGATTATGAGCTTTTTTGGCATTCAAAATAAGACAGCAGAAAGTGTCACCAGAATTGGGGGCACCTAGCGGCCACAGTCGTGACTCGGCTGCCAAATGCGAACCTTTAAACATATATAGTATCTGGCTAGCCGGACAGACTAACAGAGCGACGAAACTTTCAACTAAGAGCAAAGGTCCACCGGACCGCTCTGACGAACAACGACGAATAGTAGTCAAATGCGAACTGGGATCCTGCTCGAACACGCAGCTTGCTGTTTTCACTTTTGCAGTGGTTGATTTTGGTAATAAATTGCATTTTGTGCTTTCTTATTCGTTTCAGCTTTCGTTCATTGTTCTATCTGAGACCAAGCCTAGACCATGCTGAAGAGTTGCCGAATAGCACGAAACAGCTGTCCATAGTGGATGTCAGATGTTGGATGAATGAAAGCTGTATTACTAGTACTTTGGAATTTAATTATTCCTGTTAAATAGTCCAGACATGAGATTGTGGGCCCTCATATACAGGGTTATCCAAATTAAGTGTCCACCATTAGTAACTTTGTTATTAGTGAAAATACAAAGTTGTTTGAATTAGAAAACTAGTAGCATTTTTAACGCTGGTAAAAATGAGAAATAAAAAAAAACAATTGAGAGTCGTTATTTTGATTTTTTTCAGTAAAATAACATTTTTTTAAATGGAAACCCCTGTATATTATATTTTTTTCTGTTAAAGCATCAAATTTTAAACAAAAAAGTTCATAATGACTTTTCCGCTAAAGTCAAAAATAAAGTCAAAATAACGATAAATATTTTTAATTATTTGCAGTATTATAATATTAAGACGGCTATGAAAACAACATGGCGTTCGCGATTTGACAGCATTAAGATAAGCGACAAATTGTTAAACTGGACATACTCGCAACTAGAAGGCTTTGGAAAACAATGATAAAATCAAATAATGTCAAACATTAGTGTAAATACTTGTTTATAAGCTTTATTGTGTCATTAATTTAAAGAAAAATGTTCTCCCATGAAGAAAAGTGTGATATGTTAGAATGCTATTTAGTGTGAAGAAAATCCTCCTTGAGAGCAAGAGAATACTACAGTGAATTATATCCCGCTCGCATTCAACCGTATGAACGATATTTTCTGAGACTTTATCGAAAATTTAGGGGCAACGAAAATGTTTTTGCTAAAACAAGGGCAAAAAAAGAATTCATAATAAGCGAGGCCACGGAAATTGCAGTTATTGGATATTTTGAAGCTTATCGTGAGAATTCAATAGCAGATATTCTCAAGGACTCTAATTTCAGTTATGGTACTGTTCAAAGGATTTTAAAAAAATACAAATTTATTCCGTATAAGTACCGACCAGTTCAAACGCTTTTGGCAGGGGATCCAGAGAGAAGACTTGTTTTTTGCCATTGGTATCTTAGCTTCTGTCGCCAAAATGTAAATAACTTTCGTTACCTTTTATGGACAGATGAATCAAATTTTTCAAATTCTGGAATGTTTAATAGAAAAAACCACCATTATTGGTCAAGAGAAAATCTTTTGTTAGTACATCCAAGAGGCCCACAAGTCCGTTTCAGTTTCAACGTTTGGTGCGGTATAATTGGTTCAAAAATTGTTGGCCCGTTCTTTTATGAGGGAACCCTAACTGGTGAAAGATATGTGGAATTTATGTCAGAAATTCTGACTAATTTCTTAGACGAATTGGATGTTATAAGTAGACATCATCTGCATTTTCAGCAAGATGGCGCACCTGCCCACAACTCCAGAGGTACTTATCATTTTCTAAGTACTACTTTTAATGATCAGTGGATAGGAACAAATGGCCCAATACAGTGGCCTCCCAGATCACCAGATCTAAACCCACTTGATTACTTCTTGTGGGGTTACTTAAAGAACCAAATTTACAAGCGAAGGTACGATAACCTTGACGCGTTAAAGACTGCAGTTAGGGAAAAGATAACCCAGATAGATGGTAGGACCATACTTAAGACAGTTCGAGCAGTTGAAAAACGTGCCCAAAAATGTATTGAAGAACAAGGTGGTGTTTTCGAGCATCTTCTTTAAAAAAAATTGTTATTGTATTTTGTAAGATTATAAGTTGATGTTGAAAATAAAGTTTGTCGATACAATTTAATTGTTTCAGATTGGAGGCCATAACTTCAACAATTTGTAACCTAGGAGAAAAGTTATTGTAAGCTTTTTTGTTTAAAATTTGATGCTTTAACAGAAAAAAATATAATATACAGGGGTTTCCATTTAAAAAAATGTTATTTTACTGAAAAAAATCAAAATAACGACTCTCAATTGTTTTTTTTATTTCTCATTTTTACCAGCGTTAAAAATGCTACTAGTTTGCTAATTCAAACAACTTTGTATTTTCACTAATAACAAAGTTACTAATGGTGGACACTTAATTTGGATAACCCTGTATACATAATACATATAATTGCAAACCTCCAGTGTTCGCGAACCACAGGTTGGGAAATACTAGAGATGTAACCTCCAGCTTTTAAGAATAAACACAGGGTGTTCCGAGTTTGATCTCAAAAATATTGGGCGAATAATATTTACATAAAAAATTGTAGTGTTTATAATTTTACATTTACATATTCAAAAACTTGTAATAACTTTTCGGAGTTGTAGAGTTGAACTATCAATAAATAGACTTTGGAAGAATGAATAGGAAACGCTGCAGCTCCGCACGTTCTCATACTACTGATAATCTCTATTAGTAACTACGGAAGTATGTTGATGACATATTTTTTTCAATACCGTCTGTTAGGAAAGAAAACATTAAAATCTTAAAAATGTACAAGACCCTGATATTACGAGTGCCAAATAAGAACAGATTGAGCATCGTGCCCGCGCATCCTGCCACGTGATACCTGTTCAACCTCAGACATTCTTGTCCAGTCTCTCACTACGTCGCCATTACGTTTCACGGTTGAGAGCGCTTGGAAAATGATATGTTGAAAGAAACAGTTACTAACTCGCTTACCGGTTAGGCGCCAACGTTCTTTGACACAAAATCCACGGTTGGTGCCACGAACTGACCAAAATATTTAAATGCTTATGGTGACTATGTTGAAAACTGAAAAAAATTTTCGTCTGGTATAATTCACGTTCATAAATAAACTCCATTACACAATGGATCTTATTTAAAAAAGGGGCTTCGTATAAGGAGCAAATCTAAACCACAAATAACGGTTTAATCACATACTTCATCCAATACCGGCAAATGCAGACGAGGATAATCCACCGACTTGGAATTCGATCTTTCCGAAACGGTATTCAGAGTAAACGGCGAAGCTCCAAACTTTCCAAGGATCATCCCAGCATCTCACAGACATGCCCCAAGTTAATCCAATAACAAAGACAATGGCTTTTTTACGATTCCCTTCAGACTCGCCGGCATCAAATACGGAGTAAAATATAATTTAGTGGATACTTATTCCGAATCAGATTTGTGGCATACTTTTGAATATTTTTTCAAGATTTACCGTTCTTTTTAGTACGATCTATATAAAATACAAATGGGTCTATTTTATGAGTAGTACACAGTATGCTCTACTTATTTGAGCAAATCTGACCATACCCACCAACAAATGGTTAGCCAAAGCTGATTTCATCCTGAATGCAAACATTTAACGGAAAGACCTTAACGTAATCCAGCGTTGCGAGATGGAACAGATAGAAGTCCTTCAGAATAGGAACAAAAATCCCCCAGAATTGCAACTTTTAAAAAATGCTCATTAACTACTTTGGTTGAAAGAGCGCGGGGAGGGGTCTTAATGTCTGGGAAAAGTGTGATTTATATCTCAATCATATCAAGATAGAAATTATTCAGTTCTGTAAGTGATCCCCCAGCTGATTAGTTTTTAGTGCCCCATGTGGGAGATTTTCACGGTTTATTTTAGTCATTCGACATTTTTATTAAACCTGTAAGTTATAAATAACAGATAGCAGATAGGTCAAGTCCGGTGTATAGAAATTACAAAATAATATATATGGAAACAAGACAACATATTTACATTGACAAACAACACGTAAGTAAAAACAACAAAATACTAATCTCAGAGGTTACATCCCCAGCAGAGAGATTTCGTAAAATCAATGAATGTGCACTCCATTAGCAGTGCTCTCAACTGACGCCAAAAAGATGGTTGAAGAGCATTATCAGGTGACTACATAAAGTAGGTGTGATTGAACTTCTCTAAGCATATTTCATTACTGTTTCTCATTTTTAGTATCAAAAGAGGACTCAGACTGAAATTTATACAAATTTAATAAAATACAACAAAAATAGCCAAAGATTTTATTTCCCCCTCAAAAAATCCTCCAGAACAGTGTATCTTCCAAAAATTCCTCAAGTGAAGTAAAAATCCCCCAAATTTTTGGAAAAATTGGCAAATATGGCAACCCTGACGTCATCTTATAACTGTTCGACGTTTGTTCTTTGTATTTTTTTTATTTATTTATTTAGCAACATCCAACAGCCATAGCCAATTACAGGCTGGATAAACATGAAAATATAAACAAATGCATGTAGTGGATTTATGTAGAGAAAGCTAAAATGCTGCAAAAAAACCTCGAAACAGAATTGATAGATGCCACACCATCATCACTGAAACGGCAGACCCGTCAAGAAGCCGAAATGTATTGACAAACACTATTTTCCCCTAATCATGATGCCACATGCAATAATTCCGTGGCACCACGGAAAAAGGGTATAAGTCAAAATTTGTTCAAAATGGGATGTCCATTTTTTTTCTTAAACGATCATTTTTTGAAATTGCGTGCTGACGTATAAAAGAAGTTATTTCTTTCTAACCTACCTCTAAAATTTCAAGGCTGTATTTAAATACCCGATTTCAGAACAATACTTAAACTTTAAGTCGAATAACAGAGAATTCTAAAAAATAGACTTATCTCCCGAGTCCCTGGCACCACGGTCTTTTTGACCTTCAGCACGTTATAGATTCTTCTCGGACATCCGGAAATAAATAGCGAACATCGTAATTCATGTTTCTCTTCAACGCAAATGTTCTGCAAAGATCAGATATGGTTCCAATAATGCTTCTGATAGACATTGTACTACCTCAATTTTATGATGAGAAAGTTTCGTAAAGAGTATTTATAATCTAAGTGTACAATGCTTATTGTATGTTGTGTTACTTAAGCATTCATACTCAGTCTCGCATTTTTGCTATAGTAAAAAAGTATCTAATTAGTCAAGTAGGCACATCAATTTTTTGATAACCAAATCTAAAACTTTATTTGATATTTGTATTCTCGAACCATGTTTTTCTAAAGTAAGCTGATTAAAGCCTATTATTCAAAAAATTCTAAACCTGCAGCGATATCAGCGTGACCTATCACATCACAGAAGAGAAAATTTCCAAACCGCAATTCGTCAGAAGAATTTCACTATCAGTATTTTTACCCAAAGGTACACTATTCGTCACTTTCTTTTCCATCAACGAACGTGAAGCAGAGAAAGTGAAAAAATCTCGTATTACGCGTCTATCGCCAAGGCTGCCTTTTCTTAATAAGGAAGTAATTACTAATTACTACTGCACAGAAACATATAAGAGCTTCAACAAGCTATGTTTCAACACCTTCCTCACTTATCTAGAGCCGGCCATTACAATGATAATATGGAAAGTTTTTGGACTGATACAAATAATGTGCTTCAATCAGCAAGAGTTGCAGTGGTGCTTACGTCATTTGTTAATCTACTAATACAATGTCTGACTAAAATAATCTGAACGGTCCTGTAATATGCCGAAATTGCGCTAAGCCATCGCAATTTTAAGATGGCACCACGTAAAACTAACAAGGCCCAGAACCGACTGGGACAGATGATGGAAATAGGGTAGGGTTTGTCTGAAATTTGGAGTTCCCAAAAGGACGTCCAGCCCCCCAAACCGACCAACGGGCAAGAGGTTACCTGTACTTGCTTTTTTAATGTACCAGACACGTTTCCCTCATCTATCGTCCACAAAACGCGGACAGCCTCTCTAGCTGCATGGGAACTATACCCTATTCGTGGTCCATTTACGCCCCGGCACAACAACGGTGCAGCGCGGAAAAGTGGCAGCCGCCTAAGCGTTGCAGCATCTATTGGTCATTTGGCCATAAAACTACGAACAAGTGAAGGATCCGACAGGACAGAACTCAGGCTCGGGGTATCGCCGGTACGCCGGCAGTTGCTGTTCATATATATATATACTAAGTGATATATAAATCCGAACACCCAGTTTAAAAGGTTTTATTTTAATAAAATTTTGTATAAGTACTTAATGAAGCATAATAAGTAAATGATAAAAATTTCAAAATGATTGCACTGCTTTAAAGCCCTTTGACCTTTAATAATGTGTGGATGCACCCTGATGTGCTACGCATTCTCCAACGCGCCTAGGTATGCTTCTGATCAGGTGGTCAATGTCCTCCTGTGGTATCTCATTCCAGGCAACCACCAACTCCTCTCGAAGTGCTTCTAGAGTCTGAGGAGGACGTTGCAAATTGAGCAATCTCCTACCCATCATATCCCACACGTGCTCAATTGGGGATAAGTTGGGAGATCTTGGTGGCCATGGTAACAATGTGACATCATTATGTTGAAAGAAGTCTATTGTGACTCTTGCAACATGTGGTCGGGCATTATCTTGTTGGAAAGTTGGATCTGCCAGGGTGTCAAGATAGGGTAAAAGATGGGGTTCTAGAACTTCGTGGATATAACGCTGCGCGTTCATCTTACCTCTGATGAAGATTAAAGGTGACCTGGAACCATAAACTATAGCACCCCAAACCATAACTCCAACAGTGTGATGAACATGTCTTTCAACAAAAAACTGTGGATTCCTCCTTTCACCACGTCGCCTTCTAACCCTGGCACGACCATCGTGCATGATTAAACAAAATCGAGACTCGTCACTAAAGACAATACTGTTCCATTCCTGATCCCAGAGTGACCGTTGTCTGCACCACTCAAGGCGATTACGTCGGTGTTCTCGAGTTAAAGGGTATGAAAACAAGCCAAAACTTCTCATTCGTCGGTAAACACTTCGCATGCCAATAGGTCTTCCGTGTTCTGCAAACCATTCATTTGCAATGGACCTGGTAGTGGAGAAACGGTCCTTAAGGCCAATAATCTTAGGCGGCGATCTTCACGGTCTGTTGTTCTACGGCGGCGTCCAGTGCCCCTTGCTCTTTGCGTACGGCCTTCTCGAAGCCATGCCTGACAACACCTAACCACAGTGTCTACACTTCTTTGCACTTTAACTGCAATTGCCCGAAAAGAAAGTCCAGCTTCCCGAAGTCCCACTATACGGCCCCTATCAAACTCACTAAGTTGACGAAATCATACAGGTCTCCGTACTCTAGGCATCGTAACCGATCGTAAAGGATGTCAAGAACCAAAATCCGCCAACGTTGATTCTTTACTGCGGCTGAAATATTCATTTTTAGAGCGTTAGTGAATTAAAAAAAAGCAGTATAAAAGCCGGAATGTCCGACTGATAAGGCTGAACATTTTTTCACTTGTTATTTACAGCAAGATAAATACATTCACCAACTTTTATTAAAATAAAACCATTTAAACTGGGTGTTCGGATTTATATGTCACTTAGTATACATAGCGTGTGTTCATACGTTAGCAAAAAAAATTGTCTCCACAACACAAGAGGCTGCATTACACGAAGCTGAGATACAGTTGATAACTTTGATAGGAATGCCATCACACGCAAAGCCCATACATTCTTTGAAAGGCAGGAACTTCCACCATAGACAAAGTATTACAGGAGGTTGATAGTGATGAAGACTTACCTACTTTCAAAAGGACCACATTCTACAGTTTACTCAAAGAACTTCATTTTGAATATAGAAAACGGCGCAGAAATAGTATTTTGATGGGCAGCTAAGAGATTATTTTATGGAGAAGAAATTAGTTGAAATCAATAAAGAAATACCGCGACCAGGGTAGGAAGATTTATTACTTGGATGAAACCTGGGTAAATGCCGGACATACAAAACCTAAAGTATAGGCTGATTCTACAATTAAATCAGCAAGACAAGCCTTCTTAGGTGGACTAACCACTGGCCTAAAGAATCCGTCAGGTACGTATATCTAACCAATTCGTCATTTGTGTTGTAAACATGGTGTCAAGTAGACTGAATCCATGAGCCCACGCTGAAAGCTCAGCTACACTAAACTTAGCTATATCTGGTAAATTTGTAACCAACACCTGTTTGATACTGTGCTTGTATTATTATTAGTTTTCTTGAATATTATATGAAATAATTATTTCCACGAAAAGGAAAACGATTTGTCACATTGGCAGTGAAGCTGGCTTTGTGCCCACTAGCCTGTGGGCAATTGAGTCAAAGAAAACGACCGACTACCATGAAGAAATGGACGGGAGTTCATTTGAACGATGGTTTGAAGAAACGCTCCCAAAGCTTGACGACTATGCCGTCATTGTAGTTGATAATACTGCATGCCACGCTATAAAACTAGAAAAAATTCCCTCAATGTCCACAAGAAAGACAACAATGGCTCCTATCAAAAGACATTAGAGTCAATGGAAATATGGTCAAAGCCGAACTTATCCATCTAGTCAGGCAACACAAATATAAATATAACTTAATGTTATTGATGAAATAGCTAAAAACCAAAATAAGACTGTTTTAAGGCCACCCCATGGTCACGTTCAAGAGAAAATCGAAATATAGATGTGGTATCTGGACAATATGATCGATATTCAAATTGAACATGTAATTAATAATACTAACCATTCGGACGATGATTCTAGTACTTCCAGCGAATAAGGAATTTTGAAAAGTTTGTGCACTTCTCTCTATAAAAATAATCATTTACTTTATTAGACTATTCAAAAACCATTGAGGAAAATACGGACCTGTACAATCTCGCTTTTGGGCATATTGTGTTTTGTCTGGGCGTAAATGGACTACGAATGGGGTATAGAGATGCATACTTCCCCTTGTCCCCTTCAGGTCCAGGTAGGTGGGAACCTCGCTCTACGTCACGCTGTGCAGAAGGCGCTATCAACGACATGTCTTCGACCTCGCAGCATCCCCGTTCAAAGCCCGCTCGTGCGCGCATACCATTTCGTGGATGTCTGTTACTAATTGCACTCTCTCGATGCAACCCAGCTCATAGTCTTCGTTTTCTATGTAAATAATAAATTTCGCACCCACAATATAGCGTTTCTTTCGTTCAGCCCAGAAAAGCGTCATAGAGACACAACGGCGAACGGCGATTATTTGCTGTCGACAATTATTCAACTGACACGGATTTCTAAACAGCACAATATTTCAAAATTATGAATGACTCTATCAAAAGCAAGTTTTTTTCCGAACTGGACAATTTTCATCTGATTATTGAGCTGAGAACTGCATCGAAATCGGTCAACAATGAAGCAAGATAACCTGGAACTACGTTTGCGGTAAGGTAGAAAGTGCTCTTGATTGTTAGCCAATCGTCTATTACGAATGTTGCATGTGCATTGTCTATGGATCTGAAATGCGAGAAATAGTACTTCGTCGTCTAAAGAGAACCAGGTTTGACTTGTCTGGTACATTTAAAACGACTGATGATCGCTTGTCCTTTGGAGAGCGGGTCTAGGATTTGCTGGTTTTGCGAGGTGCGATCTTAAAAGTGTAATGATTAGCGAAGTGCCACCTGGAAGACAAACAAAATATATATTCAAAAGTGTCAATTGTACTTGAAAAAGGCCGTTGAGGCCAAAACGTAGTACAATAAAGAGGAATTTTGAACATATATGTGGTTTGATTCGGCCAGACAAACATGGGGGATTATCAGCACAAAATCCAAAGGATAAAGTTCAGATGTTACTATAGTCATTTTTTCATGTTTTGTCAAGTACATTGTCTGCCCGAATTTTGCGTGCTTTTCATTAACATGGATAAGCTTATTTTTATGTCCGTGTCGAACTTAGTACATCCAGAAATGGCCGGTACGACCGCTCCTTTGACCCTAGGGTGTCGAGATTGTCAAACAATCTGCCTGGGGAGGCTTTTCCCAGTTCCATTAACCTTTGACAGTTCAAAAATCAGGTTAACAAACTGTCTTCAGGCTCCTTATAGCAGCTGCGATGCCCCGGTATTTAGGCACCTGCCTACGCGGCTGCTTCGGTCTATTTAAAAAATAATAGCGGTGACACATTTGACTTGACCCCAAATATCGCTTATATAAACATGAATACGCTTGACGAATTATGTTCCCTTTTTATTGCAGTATTGCGGAATTATTTCATGCTGAAAATGCAGGTTTCAACAGCAGTAAAATTCATTGTTTGCAAAATATGGCATTGTAAACTTTTGCGTCTTTATTGTTCCTACTTTAAAGCACATGTTTAGGTTGGTTATAAGTGTGAATGTTAACAACAATAATTGTAATGTTAATATTTACGATAAAAACATCAAGAAATGTGGGTGAGGGAAATCCATAGAAAATCTAACGCAAAAAAGTAATAAATAAAAAGTACAAGTTTATAAGAGACATAGGTAGACTAGGCAAATTGGGTATAAGATGCAAGGATTATTTTAGTATAGAACCTAGCTAAAACTAAAACTGTTACTTTATCTTCCCTGCATTTACTAAAAAGTGTTGATAAAATAAAAAAATAAGATATATCACCGAGCTTATAATTAAATTACTCTAATATACTCATGAAAAATAAGCGCACTTTGTAAACCACATCATATTCCTGATTCACATAATCAGCTACTATTTTAAGGATTTAGGAATATTTCAATACTGAGTAAAAATGTTCAAGAACGATACCAAGACACCCACACTGAACGCCATTATAAATAAGAACGCACGCCTAGCTTCCCTTAGAAATCGCCTTGTGAATTCAGAATACCCGGGAAACCCTCCCTAACTGTTCATTTTTATTTTTTAATTCCGGTTGTACGATTAAGATATCCTGTCACGTTCCTCGAATAGACACAAGAATCTTAACTAAGCACATCGTGTGATTAATATTATTCCAAAGTAAACGCCTCTCAGAACTGTTTAACCTAAGATAACACCGATTTTATTCGAATAGCTGCTTCTAATTGCCTTAGAAAATATACGGATCTGATAGCCGATGAATGCCAATTCCTACGTTTGGTTGGAAATTGTGTTAATCACTAGGTACGATGATTTTATCAGGGTGGAAACGTTGCATTTGATCACATTTTTGGTGTCACGGAAGCATTCATACATTACTTTCTAAGTCCATAGGAATTAAACATCGCGATGGACGATAAATTTCGAGCTACAGTCGTATTTTACTTCCCACGCCACTGACAGAAGTATTGTAATCACACGCAAAAATTCGAAAATGAGTTTTTGGATGTTATATAAGATGTACATCACGAAAAACCTTGTCACTCATTTCTGTCGATATCTGTCGGTCCATCTATTCGGTACTCCATGGCAGGTCTATAACTTGAGAAGTATAGCTCGAATTTTCATGAAATTTTCAAACAAGGTTACTACTATGACAAGGACGAAAAAGCTTTGTAGTTTTTGAAATCGGTCCATTGGCGGCGGCATAAATAGTGAAAATCAAAAAAGTAAAAATCGCTCAAACTTCGTTTTTCTACGCTATAGAGGCTCCTGATTAATTTCAGTAAAATGTTTGCCGGGATTAAAAATTGGGCGTTGGGGGTTGTAAGAGTATATGACAATTTTTTGCACTAGCAATTTACACGTTTCCAACCTAGGTCAACGACGAACAGGTCAATGAGCGTACGTCTGCCTACTTCGAATGCAGAGGAATAACTGAATGGCGTGCCTGTAATCGTGTATGCAACTCCGTGCTGAGTTGCCACGTTGTTGGGTGGTCGGTACTGCCGGTAGGGCGGTTGTCAGATGTGTGGGGACTATGTGCTAATTGCAATGATCTGTTCAATTCCTTTTTTATACACGTTTTTTCTAAGAGCCGAATATAATGTTGCATGAATTGATGACAATGTTCCGTTGGAAGTGCAGGGTCAACTTTCTTGACGCCATTTTTTATATGAATAAGGCAATATTATACAAAAAGGTCAGGAAACTCAAAAATCAAATGTCAAAAGTTTCCTACCACAAATTGGGATTCGGATCTTCAGATACACTGCAAGTATATGTTTTCAAAATTGGACAGTTGATTATAAGTGACGCAAAGAGATCTTTCCTTTTTGGGCAGAAATCAAATGTAAATGGATGGATGGTAAGCTCTGTATTGAAAAATTCACTTTATCCTTAACTATAAAAGATATCTGTAATGTATTAGCATGCTCACACCGTTTATTGTGTTTCTTATCAACGCAAAAATATTCAGTTCTGTAATTCCCCATGTTTATCTGGCGGGATCAAACCATATATATGATTGAATTTTATCTTTATTGACGACGTTTTGGACCCGACGGTGACCTTTTTCAAGTACAATTGACACATTGCAATTTAAGATGACGCAGCGCAAAACCGGGAAGCCCAGAACCGCCCAGGGTAGGGGTGGAAATACTATAGGATTTCTCTCTCTGAAGTTTTGAGTTTCCACAAGAACGTTCAGCCCTCCAAAGCGACAAGCGAGCATGAGGGTATCTGTCATTTTTTCAATGTACTATACACGTCACTCTTGTCCATCGTCCTGAAAACGCCAAAAATTCTCCTAAAACGTGAAAACCAACTCAGACCTGTTGTCGTAACACACTAATCGTTATGTAATTTTATACTGCATGTGCAATGTTTATTAATCTGAAATGCAACACTGCTGAAGGAAACTGTTGGCTTGTTGGCAAGCAACATACAACTCTTCAGAGATCTCTGAGATATGCACATCCACAAGAGATAGCAAAATATGTGACGTCTTAATTTCCTTTGTGGTCTATTAATTCTGACTTTAGTTCGTGTTCAGCGGGAAAAATTCATGGAAAAAATGCAGGGTGTCCGCAAGTTGGGACTTTCGTCTATACGACGTATAGATCTTAAAGAAATAAGAGCTTTTGCGCAACTTTTCATCGTTTATCCTAAGCTGTAACGCCCACAACTATTGAGATATCCTGTATAATCACCATTTTTATAGTTTCATGCATTGTTTCTAAATTTTTCCAGTGACCAATTCTGACTACAGATTCGTATTCAGCGAGAAAAAATATAGTGGGACCATAGCGCACACCACTTTTTAATTCCTATGTCACTGGACGAGAAAATACTGTAATCACGAAACATTTCGAAAATAAGATATGTTTTTTGGTTGTTATGTTACATGTAAGTATATCACGAAAAACCATGTCATTATTTTCGTCGGTCTTGGGGAGCACCGGTAGGATTTTTTTTATTTTGTGCACATATGCACTGTTACGAAAGAAGTTTATTTCTCAAAAAAAAATGTAATAAAAGTACCACAATAATTAAGTTATGAACCGGAGTTTCAATAATAAATTGAAAAATAAATATCTATATTTTGCGTTCATCGTTGTGATATTAGAACACGCATTAATGATTTATTGTAGCAAATGTTGTACCAAACAACTGACGGAAACAAAATAGCCGGAATTTTTTGTTTTTTCATACTGAAGAAGAAGAACGTGTAAATAAGGTTTAATCTGTATCTTGGGTGATTTGAATGAAGAACGGAGGTTTTTGGTGAAGTTAAATAAGAAAGTATTTTGCGAGTTTATGCGTTTAGTTATTTATTTATAAAAATGGCACATGCGTACACTAATGAGGAGTTAGTGGACATTGTCTTAGCGTACGGAGAAGCAGGGCAAAATTCGCGAGCGGCTTCTCGTTTGTATGCACACCGATTTCCGAATAGGCACATACCACATCACGAAACATTTAGTTCAACTGTTTTACGTGCACGTGTTAGTGGGGATTTGCGCCCCAGACGTGGAGTGGATGGGGGTCGGGTTCGCTCACAACGCGTTTTAAATGCCGAAGACGAAATTTTGGATATTGTGGGAGAAAATCCGGGAATAAGCACAAAGCAGTTGGCCCAACAGGTCCCAGAAGTGACACATCCAACAGCGAGGCGCATATTACATGAGACCCAACTGTACCCTTATCACGTCCAGAGAGTCCAGGCGTTGCTATCTACAGACTACCCCTAAGAGTAAGATTTTGTGAGTGGTTGCTGCAAGAAAATGCTCGAAATGCCCGTTTTACAGCTGATATTATTTGGGCCACCGATCAAGCTATTTTTACTCGTAATGGGATAACCAATCTTCATAATACACATGTTTGGTCCTTTGAGAATCCTCACGCAGTGGTCCAGACACACTTCCAAAATCGATTCTCTTTAAACGTGTTTGCAGGTATTGTCGATGAATGTCTAACTGAACCGTTCATATTGTCAGAGTGGATGGATGGTCACTAGCTTTTATAAGTGAACTGTTAAACTGTATTGTTTTATTATCTCGATTTGTGTAGGACTTTTATTAATTTTTTTTTTGAGAGAAATCAACTTCTTTCGTAACAGTGCATATGTGGTTAAAATTTGTCGGATAAATTGTGAAACACTATGTATGATGAAGTAAAGATCTTTTCTCTAAAACGTTAAATAGATAATTTGGAGATTTATATTTCAAAACCTTAAATACTAAAGCGGCATAAAGGAGCAATGAGCGATATTTGAATTTCAAAACATTTTCACTTAAATAATAGCTAGTGATGTGTTCCTGTCTGCTTATTTCATTGAAACAAAACCTCATGCAAGAGTTTTGCAAGACTTGAATTTTTTGTTTTATTTGTTCGGTCAGACCCGGCAGTCAAAATGTGTGAGGATTTATGATTAGTTTAATATCACTAGCTAAGATACACTTTTATATAGTTGTAGTCACCGTTCTTGGTACCAGTATCCCTTTATATATGTCTAACTCCTGCATACATACACATGCAACCTACCCCTATATGTGTGAACGTTTGTTCGGTAAGCTCAAAGACATACGTTTTTTAGTTGTGTGTCTCCGTCTCGAAAAATTTGTAGTTACGTATGAGTGCCCTTCAATCATATTTGTCAGGGTGACAACTTACTTGACAACGGCATGCAATTTGAGTTGTTCTGTTATCAATCTTCAATATAAAATTGTACAATGCCCGGAAATATGATCAATGGAGAAGGCCGACAGCTCGTTCTAAATTTATCAGATTATTTCCATTAAAAGAATTAAAACAGCGGTCCCCTGTTACCCACTTCATGCGTACTAGAGAGGGTAGCAGATGCGCTGAAGATTAAGATCCGCCCATGGTACGGAGACTCGACCTGTTTACTTATTTCATATGGTGCCTGAGTGCTCGTATCAAGGAATTTACATTAGTCGGTTGGCATTCTTTGTAAATTTGTACATCATCTGCGTACAAATGTACATTCCAGCCAGATAAAATATGGTCTATCAAATTTGAAGTGTAGAAAGTAAATAAAACAGGGCCAAAAATACTTCCTTGTGGAACACCAGAATTAATTGAAGAGAGTTAGACACTTTATCGCAGACCTTTACACATTGAAATCTACCAGATGAGTAGTTATTAAGACACACCAAGGCATTTCCCGTGAAACCATAATGTAATTTCTTAAAAAGATGTAATCAACCAAGTCGAATGCTTTGTTATAGTCTAAGAGATATGTTTGATTATGAAACCGCGACATTACAATTTTTCGAGTAAGCCACTTTTTCGATTTAAATAATGTATCTGACAACAGTGCAAATGACACCGAAACCGCTGGGAATGGCGGTTTGGCGGAATATCAGTATTGTTTGCCCAAGCCTAGTGTAGAGACGACGATGCCTTCTTCGGTGAGTGCACTTCGACTTCCGCATAATAACGAGATCAGCGACAGCTGTGCTGATGCCGGAGCAAACAATAGAGGATCACCGCCGCATCCACAGTCGACTGGGACCCTGAATGGAATCAGATCAAAGTGCGAATCCTCCTAAGAAAGGGAAGGCCGTGATTGCCTGATGTTGATGTCGGTTTCGCCTTCTTCGCATCGTCCTTCCCCTACATTAGCATTTTAATGATTTATTTTAGGCTTTGCAGGTATTTTTAAGTCTGTTGATACGTGTTCTGAAGCGAGAATAGCATTTTCTAATGCAATGGTACCAACCAGTCATGCCCATAGATATATGGCATTCCTCAGACAACTATCAACCTGGGCATGGTAAATACTGTATGTTTGCTAGTCGTTAGAAATATCTCTAAATGTTCTCATCAATAACTAGAGATTCACTACTTTATGTTCAAGGTACTTGAATTGAAATCAAGTCAAGCTCAATTCAAGTATTAGCTATTAACAATCTGATAACAGCTCAAGTATTTTTTGTCTGTCAAGTACTTAAAAATTCAGGTATTCTTGATATTACTTGATAATTTTTACGAGACGATTATAAAAACTCAACTGAAAGACTTTTATTTGTCAAAATTTTCAGAGAAACACATACTGAACAAAATAATCTGTTCATAGTATAACAAATAAAAGAACGATAAAACTGTAAACTTAAGTAGATAAAACAAATTCCTCACCAGATAGACGATCAAATTAAAATAAAAAATTCTAAATTAGCTTTTCATTCACTAATCACGTGTTAAGACACATGACGGTCCTAACGGATTTATAATGGTGGTAAAATTGAAAATAAGTGACAACTGACCGGATTTTGAAGCACACTCGTATTTAATAATAATTATTTACAAGTTGTGCCTGTTATACATCATGTATAATAGCTAAAGCTGTATAAACATATTTCGTTCTTCTAAAAAACGTAAAATAAGTTGAGTTGTTTGTTTTTTGAAAAAGTTCAATTTTAATTTTTTTATATTTATAGAGAACCTGTGTATCTGTGTTGTATTTCTGTGCTATACGAAAATATACTGATCATAGAAGGTACTACGTGGCCCAAAAGTCCTTGATCCGCCGCTGATTTTGAGCCGGCCTGGATGTTTTCTTCCTACCAATTTTGTCCTTGAATTTACTGAATTTCAACGACACTATCCACCGATTTCGTGTTTTTTGTTTGTTTGACAACGCTGTGTGTATGCTTCATTTGAGATAACAGTCTACCCCATTCTCTCGTGACAATTTTCGATTTTCTACGTGATTATTTGCATTAAAATTCAAAATTCGACTCATCGGTTGTATAAATAAACATAACTCAAGGTCTTCAGTAGAACAAAAATATAATTTGCCATCAAGTATAAGTAGTTTGAACATCCTTGACCTCAAGAAAAGCAGAACATTAAAATATTAAGCCGAGTTAAGCATTTACGTTTCAAGTAAATTTATTCTCGGGTCAAATCAAGTAGTTTATGAAAATATCACACTACTTGATAAATGCCTACGAGAAACAAGGCTCTACAAAATGTAAACATAACGTAAATGCCAGCGATACCTTATTTCGTGTATCACCTACTCCTTATTGAACTCATCGTAATATTCCAACAAATTATACATCGTGTTTCACAACTTATCCGACAAATTTTAACCACATATAGAAGGTTACGAATAAAGTTGATTTCTCAAAAAAAAAAAATGCAACAAAAGTCCTTGAGAAATTATGTTAATAAGCCTGAATTTCAATAATAAATTGAAAAATAAATATCTGTATTTTGCGTTCATCGTCGTAATAATAATATATAATAATTTATTGCTGCAAATGTTGTACCAAACAACTGACGAAAACAAAATACCAGAAATTTTTTGTTTTTGCATACTGATAAGAACATGTAAATAAGGTTTAATCTGTATCGTGGGCGATTTGAATGAACAACGGTCGATTTTGGTGAAGTTAAATAAGAAAGTATTTTGTGACTTTATATTTTCATTTAACGTATTAATAAAAATGACACATGCGTACACTAATGAGGAGTTAGTGGATATTGTCTTAGCGTACGGAGAAGCAGGGCAAAATTCGCGAGCTGCTTCTCGTTTGTATGCACAGCGATTTCCGAATACGCACATACCACATCACGAAACATTTAGTTCAATTGTTTTACGTGCACGTGCTAATGGAGACTTGCGCCCCAAACCTGGAGTGGATGGGGGTCGGGCTCGCCCACAACGCGTTTTAAATGCCGAAGATAAAATTTTGGATATTGTGGGAGAAAATCCGGGAATAAGCACAAGGCACTTAGCCCAACAGGTCCCAGAAGTGTCACATGCAACAGCGTGGCGCATATTACATGAGGCCCAACTGTCCAAGAGAGTCCAGGTGTTGCTACCTATACAGACTATTTCCTAAGAGTAAGATTTTGTAAAATTGTAAAAGTGCTTATGTGGTTAAAATTTGTAGGATAAGTTGTGAAAGATCCTGTATACTGCTACAGCCAACGCGCCATCAGAAGCTTCAAGCATAAATTTTGTCTTAACAATTTGAAAGATTTTGTTTTTCCTTCATGGCCGCGTATCGTTGCGATAGCCTTATACAAATCGATCTAAGCAATCAAACATCGTTCAGCGAACCTCTTGAATTGACATCCGAGCATCGTGTGCTGCTGCTCAGTAGATGCAAGTTCGATTCAGATTCGTTCAAACGGTCTGGTGAGAAGAGGATGCAGCTCGAGTACTACTGAATCTGTCTCCCTGAACCAGAAGTCTTAACTGGCGTCCAGAACCCCTCGCTCGCTGTCCTCAGCGTTCCTGAATCCACGCTCGTTCAGTATACTGCGTAAGGATCTGTTAGTCCTCCTAGAAACTTATCTTATCGATAGACCGGTTCCACGCAACCCGACAATTCGACCACTCTCAAAGTCACGTAGCTGGGACACCTAGGGATGCAACGATATATATGGGAAAACCTATAAATATCGATATATCGACAACTAAAAATATCGATATTTATCGGTATCGACAATACGCCGATATCGATATCGAAAAATTCAATATATCGTATGAAAATATCGAAAAACCTACCCAAATTAAAATACCCACAAAATCGGGTAAAACGCTTGACTGGCAACGTGACAACACTGATTCTCCAGAAAATGAGGTATGACGATATGACAAGTGACAAGTATATATGTTTAAAATATATACACTTCAAAAATATACGATTATAAGATTATGTCACTATTTCAAAAGTTGTCCCTATGGTGAGTTGAAACGGCTACAAGGAAGCAGACTGTCAATGTTACTATTTTTAAGTTCAATAGCTAGTACAAAATACTGGAATTAATTTTCCCAAATAAATGTATGAAAAGAAAAACACATTTTATATACCTATACGAATTTTGTTTCACTTCACATACATAAGAATAAAAATTTATATACATACATAATCGATAACTGTTTGATATACCTAACTAAAACAACATTGGATTTCTAATTTCTGTAAGCTTCCAAAAAATATGAAATATCGATATATCGGCTTAGTAGACCGATATATCGATATCGACTTAATTCGATATATATCGATATTTATAAAAAGTTTGCATCCCTAGGGACACCCATCGAATTCTACGTACTCTAGGTATTTTGAGCAAGCACAAAAAGGCTTCTCAATAAGCTACACGAAATTTAACATTTAACTGACACCGTAAATGTACGAACACTGAATGCTTCTTTATCACCAAACGATACACGCGACCACCACAAAAACTTAACAGAAAAACCTGACCATTTTGTCACTTGTTGTTTATGGCAAGATAAATCAATGCGTAAAAAATTCTTGAATTCTAATAAACATACCTAGGTGTTTTTTTCTCACTCAGTATACGTTATTAAGATCTAGGTACCGTCAGTGCTAAATACCAAAAACTATTGCCATCACCTTAGAGCAGAACTATTCCATGTCACAAATTCATTAATTCCGCTTTTTATATTCGCGCGCTGCAGAAGTATCTTAAGCCATGTACAGATTAAGTAACAACACCGCAAACCAAACCACGCGACGGACCGCGCCGCGATAGTGTAGACGGTGAAAAGAACGCCGTCGCGAACCTGATTAGCGTTACAGCTCGCCGTTCGGACTGATCCAGGCTCTATCGGTTTTTTAGCTCAACATCAAATGAAAGGCTCGCGACGAAGTTGCACATGTTTGGACAGGCATACCGGTGCGGCAAGCACCCATGTGTTATTTCGTAATGTACGAGTACTTAGGAGTAAAAGAATTATTTTTCTTACTTGTATTGCATTGTATTTTCATTTAAAACTTCGATCAATGCCTCACAAACTTCTGGAATGATGTATCTGATCGATTGCTTTGAAATACGAAACATGTATTGCAAGCTGCTATCTGAATCACCGGTCGCTAAAAATCGCGTCGTGACTGCAAGTCTTTCTTGCAGTGTGATGGCAGCTCTCCATTTTGTATCTTGTTTTCGTATCTTTGATCCAATCAACGTGAGAAGATATTCAAAATAAGTCGGAGACATCCTTGTAAAATTTGTGTTCTGCCCACTTACTTGTTGAAATTTCAATTCCGCTATCAAATTGTAGCAACCGTGTGCTGATCTATTGGTATATAACTGCGTTTGTTACCATCGTCTCAGACGTCGTCGTAGCTTGTTTTTGGATAATTAGTAGTGAATATACATATAGGCAGCTGCTGCTACTGCTATATCCATTTCCGGCTAGTATTTGTCTTCCACTGAACGACAAACAACAAAATTGGATCGTCATTTTGTTGCGAGATGTGGTTGCACGACTTCGTTCGGTTTGTGGTGATGTTCGTTGCAATCTTCTTCGTCAAAATGCGTGGTTCGGTTCGCGGTGTTGTTACATCTGTACATGGCTTTATGTCTACGCTACCGAAAACACGACCGATTAAAAATTTGGTCTATGTTCTACCCTTCTATTTCTGTTGCGTAGAACTATTTTTATCTGGGGAAGGGTGCAATTCTGGACTTGGTATAGTTCTGCTCTAATGGGACGATGCATACTCACCAGATTTCCTCTTTTCTGACACGACGAACGACTTGCTGCGTCTGACTCTCAACGACCTCCTTTTGATCGATCTCAGGAACGATTCTGGGACCTTGTTGGGCACACCATGATGATGATTACGCTTCTCGGACATCGTCAACCAATTCTTCACAGCCGTCATCGTGAAACCGCGGGACTTTTTCGTAACAGGTATGCTCGGCGCGGCCAGATCGGCGCTTTTCAGGTCCACCATTTCGATGTTTGTTGGTCTGTCTGGAGTTTTGGGTGTTAAAGTGGAGGGTTTGGTTGTATTATGCGTGGTAGCGTTCAGAAAAGTAACGCATTTACGTACAGAGGCTCATTAGAACCCAATAATATAAGTCAAGTCTCAAATCATGTAAGGCATTGCTTTTGAATTTTTATCATATATTATGGCCAACGGTCAAACATATTAAAATCCTTACTATGTATGTTTGATGTTCCGTTTTCCAACCAAAATGGCTGAAACGATTTTGAAGAATTTTAGCATATATTGGAGACGGACATAGGTTATCCATTCGTTGTAATAATAAGACCTGAAGAGGTTGAAATACGGGGTAAGAGTATGAGGAAGCTTTTTGTTTAGAGCTAGGTATACAGATATGGGTTTCATATGCACGATTATTTGATTAAGTATAAATGGACACTTGCAAAGAAATTTGGTAAATTCCACCCGTGAAGAAGTAAGGTGGGAATTTACACTTTTCAAGGTTTTGTAAAGAATTTAGAATATTTTATTTATTCAATTTTAACTTCAAAATAATTCTTATTAACATTTTCAGAAATTATACGCTCAAGATGGGATAGGAGGGGATTGAATATTTCTAAGGGGAATTTGCAAATTTATAGAAATTTGTCTTGAGCACTATTTGACCTATGAACATGAAATTTGATAGATATTTAGTGTATGAACAGGACATGTCAGCTGAGAACTAATTTTGGCACAGGGCTGGATCAAGTGGGGTTATGGGCAGATATATAGACAGAACTGAGATACAGTTTCAACAGACAGCTTGCTGTTTTCACTCTCGCAGCGGTCGATTCTGGTAAAAGATGGCACTTTGTGTTGGATTATTTCACTTCTACTGAAATGTCGACAAATCATGAAAATTGAATAAACTATTGTACTCCTATAAAGAATAAGAATCATCTATTTTTGACTAAATATTAGAACTTAGTTCCCGATCCTATGTCGGAATCAAGTGAAAATGTCAGATTTTTTCGATTTTTTTGCAAAACTCCGGCAATGCACGGTGCGTTTGAAAAGAGCGAAAACAATTCGAGTAAGTTTCTTAAATGGCAAAATTAATTGTGTTTTCAACTTTGGCTGTTAGAATTCAGTCTAATAAACTAAATCAAATCTGCTATCGACATATTTTAAGTCAATTCTCATACCTAATTTCAGTAATTGTCTTTTACTCAACTATACAATGGCGGACCAAAGAAATGTAATTTTATCTTAATTCTACCTATACCTATATAATTTTTTCATAATCTTTTTTTGTGCTTTAGATTGCAGAAAGATGATGATTTACTTATTGTTACGTCAATTTTAAAAGTTTTTTCAATTATATGTTGCATATAATGACACTATTATACGTGTATACAGATAATAATTTCAGTAATATGCTTCTTAAATTATACACCATTTCGTACTATCCTTTTAACAAGACGGAAACGATACTACAAAAAGTATTGCAGATATATAATTTAGCGTTTTTCAGGTCGTTATATTATACTCTCTGTATAATCATAGCATGTGGCGAACTAAAATTTATATTTTTGAGCTAATTACTAGGAATTACACCATAGATTAGTATTGAGAAATGGTGTATGAATAATAGGTATGAGCTGTTTTTTTTTTCTTACTTGAAACAAAATGCATTCTTTAATATGATCCAGGCCAATATCAATATTCGATATGATTAATTATATACCATAATGCTTCAGGTTGCTTGATAAAATCTAAAAATCTTGCAGTGAAACACTAAGACAAAATAATGAGCCAAATGTAACTCCTATGCGAACGGTGATATACCTTCCGCATTACGTAACGTAATTAAAGTTTTCTATCTCAAGATACCCAACCAAAAAATTATCCGTGATAAAATGAGATACCGTAACGTCAACTAACAGAAGTTGTTAGAGCTGTTTCTCTATGTACCACATATACTTTGAAAACACTAACCTTCTTCAAAGTATATATATATATATATACTCGTGTATATATAGTACCGGTATCTCATTTTATCTCGTATAATTTTTTGGACGTGAGAATATAGTATTAGGTTGGACGTCTGCTGGTACAATATAGAAATATGCTTTCTTGACAATTTCTGTGAACTAGGTCAATAGATGTTTACAAAAACGTACTACTTCTAAGAACTAGATCGCGAACCAACTATTTTACTCAACAATACCACATAACGCGTTATAGTACCAGTGAAAACGCCGACATTCATTCGATCCCCGGATCTAAACAACGTCTAGTGCGATTAGTGTTTGGGTGGATAACCGCATCGGAACACTTCCTATTGTTGTTTTTTTTGTTTTTCTTTTTTCTTTTTATTATAAAGACGGATATTTCAAATTGAAATACAACTTAACGTAAACTATCGCTCTCATAGAAGATGTATATAGATCTATGAGGTATACACATTTTCTAATAATCTCAAATAATGTAGGATACTCATTTGTTTTTTGTTTTTAAGAATTTCAAAAAAATTTCAATTTTAATAGCTTTGATTAGGAATTCGGATGCACGGTCCTCTTTTTTAGAATAGCAGACGGAAGACTAGACTAGACGGCGATACAGTTCAGAATTGAATGGGAATCTGTAGTTTATATTTTCATTTTAGTTTTGTTTTAATGTCTTCATTAGCCTGAATGAGAAGCCAGCAATTTTTTATTTATTTCGGCCTTTGTATCTAATAGTATTTGTTACCTTATTCGATATCCTTGAACTAAACCACGATCGTATCCAGGCAACCAGTTATACAAACGTCTGCTTACTTGGTTGCCTACGGTGATATCCCATCTAATATCTCTTTCTCATTCGTTCAGCCGCTACTTTTTCGCTCAGTTTATTGGGATCCTATATTGCCCGTCGTTTAAGGTGAATTAGTTTTTCGAAGAATGATGAACTAGTTCACTTTGTTCAGTCATAAGAATCGTTCGTTCGTGAACTACACATTACTAACAGAATACGTTAATCAATGGTATACCAAACTGCAGCTTTCAAATTCTCATGCCTACCATGTGCAGAACAGAGTATTTTAAAAAGTTTTTTCGGAAAGATTTCTTAGTATACCAATATTTTCAAACAAGTAAAACTCATAGGATTGCTATTATTTAAACGAACACCTGACGTATTTCGGAAAGAACATAAATTCTCAAATCATTCAATTTGTTGATAGCGATTATATTGAATATAAACAAACGAACATTACCTAAATATTCAGTTAATAAGTTATATTGTAATCATTAATTTGATACTTTATTGACGCTTTCGCGTATGCCAACTTTTCTGAAGATACCACGCATAAAAGTTTTCCTTTAAACTTGAAACTAAAAATAGAAACCACATTTTGTTGATAAATAATCAGACAAACTTTATCAACGCGATATCTGTGTATAGCGTGTAATAAGACGCACTTAACTTTCGTCATGTAAGTTCATTAAGTTCATTGATCAACATATTTACATATATAGGTTCTAAAGTTACATTTCACGCATCATGTGATACGACTGAACGATTTCCTGTCGATTATGTAAAATATAATAATTTTATTCGCTGACAGAAATGTTTATGGTTCTGCTTTCTGTTATAAGTAAGGTGATGGAGAGGTGCATAAATCGTGAGCTTCTGGAATATCTTAATCAGCGAGCCACGGGGGACCTCCTAGCTTACGTCACGCAACTTTGGAGTAAACTCAACCAGTCTTATGGTCGTTGCTCTTTATATCATGAAAGCGTTCGATCAGCTGTGGCATGCTGCCCTCTTATGGAAACATCCATCCTATGGCCTCCCAGAGAAACTTTGCAGATGGGTACTCCTTTTCATCCCATCCCAATGTCAACGCGGGTGTTCCCCAGGGATCGGTCTTATCCCCCCCACTCTTCGTCTTACATATCAACGACCTTCTTCCCTGTACGATCAATCCAATCCACAACTTTACTGATCACTCAAAGTGCCAAGCCGATCTCTGCCGGAGAAAAATTACTAGACTTTCTCTCTGACGAAAGACCTGGTGGATTAGACCGTTCCTTTGTAGCTGGGGTATCAAGATTGTGGAACAATCTGTTTGAGGAGGGTTTTTCAAGTTCACAAACCTTAGGTTGTTCAAAAATCGGATTAACAAAGTTTCTTGACGCTCCTCATAGCAGCCGCGGTGCCCTGGTATTTAAGGCTTCTGCCTACGCGGTTGCTTCGGTATAAAAAATATATTGCGATTTTGTAGTATCAGTTTAATTTCCCTTTATCAAGAAAATTTAGAAGATACATAAGGTAAAAAAAAAAATAGAAACCTAGCTGTTAGCTTGAAAACAAAATTTGAAAGTCATGCTTTTTCAGATACACAAGTCGGCCATGCCCATTAGAAACACATTTGTGAGCAATCTTTTATATTAACAGAAATGATAATAATATGATGCACATATCTTTTTAGAAGATGACTAAGTGAATTGACGATCACGCATCTTTTTTTTTCTACAATATTATTATATATTTTTAGAATCAACACGGACAGTTAAAACCTATAAACACCATAAATATGATTATTATTGTGAAGAAACACGGCATAATTTAACTGCGAAAAATTATATCAGAAAAATCCATCTAAAACATTGTACTTTCCAGCAGTACTTGACTGAATCTCACACACAAATTCCATATGGTTCCTTATGATGAAAAAATTATTTGTCTATATTAGTTACAAATCCATGGTAAACTATCAATAAACAAGATAATGAACTTTCTGTTCCATATAATATTTGACAAAAAACACGTATGTGAATATAGTTGCTTAGATCGAAATGTTGTTTACGTTAGCAATAATTCATTTAATAATACCTAATCAATTTCCAGTATAACATTCAATGCCAGTGAAAAATTACTGTTATAAAAACAAGCTAGGTAAAAAACCAATAAACAAATTGATGTATACAAAATTGGTTTTCGAGTTACGACTCATACTACTACAATGAACAGAAGCGATTTTAAATTGGAGATTACCAAACTTGATCTCAGAGTTAGTATCAATATAATAAATACAGCGGATATAGAGTACAGCAAAAACTAGAATGGTGTTGATCTCTTCTGATTAGGTTTACAGATAATTGAATCGGTTTTTAAGAGGAAAGTCAAGGACTTTTGTGGGATTGACACGGTTGCCAATAGTTACGCTTAAGCTGTACATGAAATCGATATTGTTTTGAAACAATCTGCAAATCATGCATGCAGTAAAAATTGTGTTAATGTTGTGTTCTTATAAGTCAAGGTAGCAAGATACAGTACTATTTCTCGAACTTCGCTGAGATGAGGTGGGACTCCTTCCCTAACTTGTATATACAACGTTTAATGTCAAGCTTCAACAACTTCAGTTATTTCAAAAGTAAAATGTTCAAGATTTTATACAGATAATTCTGCAAATATTTAGGCCAATTTTTCTGAAAAAGCTATATCAAAAGAGACAATTTATGAAAAATCAAACACCCTATCTAAAATGCAATAAGCGTGTAGAAAAGTCAATGTCTTAGAACATATTTTTCATTTCACTACTGTAAGGTCAAAATACCCCAATGTATGCGCCAGTGGTGTCGTTAGAGCAGTAATATCTTATAAGTATTGCTTATGCCGGTAGTATGATGCGATTCTAAAATTATATCTTCAACACCTTGTCTTGTAGAATCCAAGTTTATATATATACGTATATAGCATCTCGTGTTCTTCCTGATTTTGGTCTAAGATATATTGCCACTATTTCCTGTATCACTCTATACAGTGTGTTTCAGAACTGTGGGATCAAACTTGTAGGGGTTATTCAGTGTAACAGTAGAAAACATTTGAGTATAGGTACCCATCTCCGGAAAAGTGTCACTACTGCACTACGGCCCTAAGACGCGTTAAAATTAAGAAAGACGATGAATTGCCTAAATAGGATTTAATCCATTTAATTTTTGCCTTTTGTACATGATATCATCACAACAATTGTTCAAAATGTCTTCCTCAAACCTGAATTCACCGATTTAAACGTCGCACATGGTTTCGGCGGACTTGACTAAAAATTTGATACTCGTTTTGAATGATTTCAAATGCTGCGGTACTGGAGTTTCGTAAACCAAAGACTTTACATGTCCCAACAGGAAAAAATCTAGCCACGTTAAATCGGGTGACCTAGGAGGCTATGAAACTGCTCCACCTCTGGCAATCCAACGGTGCTCAAACGCGTCTTAGGGCCGTAGTGGCGTAGTGACACTTTTCCGGATATGGGTCCCTATACTCAAATGTTTTCTACTGTTATACTGAATAACCTCTAGAAGTTTGATCCCTTAGTTCTGAAACACCCTGTATATACGATATCGTATCATACTGAATCCTAGGCAAGGATTTTGATCGACATCCGTAGTTAAAAGAAAATAAGGAGCTGAATTGATCGATTCATGCTTGATCGTGGATCAAGTATAAGATGCTTCTCGACCACGTGCTCAATCCTGCGCTATCATCTTCAAACGTCTTTACGTATTATTTTCCAATGAGCTTTATGTCGAAGAAAGACTGTCACTGTTCTCTGTTCGACCTTGTATGCACTACACGTTTACCTGATAAAGCTCATTATACGCTATCTATAAGAAGGGAAAACAAGATTAAAGTTATCTTTTGTAATGGTTTCTATTTTTGTTTCAAGTTGAAGTAGCAGATACTCACCAACACCTGTTAATACGACACGCAATCTCAATGTTTATCACAATGACTTCTCTATTTTCAACACACGTTCAAAAACGAAAAACAACCAAAGTCCATGAATCCATCATTTGAAAGCACGCCTTCCTGGACTCCGTAACAAAAACAGTTTTCTTCAATTGTTTAACAATTAACATTTATCTTCGACTCTGATCTTGGGTAGCCCAGCTTTTGGATATTGCCTTTACCTTGACTCATAAAGCACAACTTGATATTATATAGACTTTTACTGGCAAAAAAAACAGTAACTAATTAGTAAAATCGGATATTGCTCAGTTCTTCTAGGCAACACAGGTACTTTAGCACTTCAACATCCTTCTTAATGCATCAGATCCTTTTTTAGGAGAAACTTCTGGTAAATCTTCAAGATTCAACAGGTAGGTACTGCAGCGGTAGCGTTTAACAGTTTTATTTAGACGGTCTAAGGCTTTCTACTTTTATCACGATATTTTTGTACGCCTGACACTTCATTACAACTTTTAACCTTATACATTCGCGTTTCTTGAACATCAAACACCAACATTTGCAGATCTTTGTCCTTAACAACACTAATAACACTTAATATTTGCCGTCCATTTCATAAAAACCCATTCCGTAACAATTCTTGAACAACAACGAACAAACTCAGGTGGTTCTGCCCCGATCCAACAACAAAGTCACTTTTCAAATAAACCCGTGATCAATAAGAATTCTTTATAATCTTCTTCCATATTGCGTGTTTCGCTCCATATTTTTCCGGTAGATCCGCGCGTTCTATTCGCCCGGATTCAAACTTTTGACCGCCCGCCCGGAGTATCGCACCACGCGCGGCGCACACGATAACGAACGTAAGTGGAGTGCGACATGGGCGCGCACGCAATCCACGGAGGCGGTGCTTGAGCGGTGTTGCCGGATGGGCGATTTTTTACCCGATTTGAGAGATTTTTAAATACGGCAGAGCTAGTACGGGCAGACGAATGTCACGACTGGTGTTTTTCGAATAATTAGAGGGCAGAGTGAACAATGTTTGGGGAAGGACAAGGCAAGTGCGACTTGGGCCCATACAATCAAAGGAGGCGGAGCTTGAGCGATGTTGCAGGAAGGGCCATTTTTTTTACCGGATTTTCGGATTTTCGGGATTTTTAAATACTGCAGAGCTAGAACGGTTAGATTGATGTCATGACTGATGATTTGACAAATTCAGGGAAGAATAAACATTCATCTAGGAAAGGGCAAGGCAAGTGCTACTTGGCCCATGCAATCAAAGGAGGCAGTGCTTGAGCGGTGTTGCCATATGGGAGAATTTTTTGCTCGATTTTAAGGAGTTTTAAATACTGCAGAGTTAGAACGAGTAGGTTAATGGCATGAAATTATTCAGGAAAGGGTGAACAATTGTCCACGGAAGTACCAAAGCAAATGCGACACGGGCCAATGCAGTCAAAAAGGCGGTGCTTGAGCGGCGTTGCCGGATGGGTGATTTTTTACCCAATTTGGGGGATTTTTAAATACTGCAGAGCTGGAACGGGTAGATAACTGGTGTCTTTGAAAAAATAACACGGAAGAGTGAACAATTATCTAGGAAAGGGCAAGGCAAATGCGACTTGAACTAATGCAATCAAAGGAAGCGGTGCTTGAGCAGTGCTGCCGGAAGCGCCATTTTTTACCCAATTTTGGGGATTTTTAAATGCTGCAAACCTAGACCGATTAGATTAATGTCACGACTGGCGATTTGACAAATTCAGGGAAGAGCAAACAATAATCTAGGAAAGCGCAAGGCAAGTGTAACTTGGGCCTATGCAATCAAAGGAGACGGTGCTTGAGAGGTGTTGCCGGATGGGCAACTTTTACCCGATTTCGGGGATTTGTAATACTGTAGTGCTATAACTAGTAGATTAATGTCATGACTGGCGATATGAAAGATATGCTTGAGCGGTGTTGCCGGATGGGAAATTTCTTGTCCGATTTTAGGGAATTTTAAATACTGTAGGTTTAGAACGAGTAGATTAATCTCATGGCTGGCCATATGAAAAATTCAGGAAAGAATGAACAATTGTCTATGTAAATGCAAGGCATGTACGATAAGGATCCATGCCATTAAAGGAGGCGGTGCTTAAGAGGTGCTGCTCAATGGGCGATTTTTGTCCGATGTTGGAAAATCTTAAGCAGGATTGAGAAGATTAAAAACATGAGTGGCGTTATGGGATATTTCAAAAAGAGAATGACGTATGTTAGACGCACGGAAATGAAGGAGGAAGCCTTGAACGGTGAAAATGGACATTTTGTACTCAGTTTTAGGGATTTTCAATAACCGCTGAGCACAAGCCTGATTCTAACTGAATTTTGACCCTATGATCCGCTATGATAATTTCAATACTGCCATGATAATTTCTGCGTATAAATCAGAATCACAGGTAAAATTATGGTAATTATGGAAGTATGATGGCAGCACAACATAAAAATTAACTTTCTTTAGTTTGAATCAGATCCCAGAATTGAGAGGATTACAGTGTAGTCATGACTGGCAATATGAAAAAAAAACTGGAAATAGTAAACAATTTCTTAAGGAATGATAATAGGGATGCGACATGAGCGCATTGAAGCAGGTGTTGATTGAGCAGTGTTGCCGGATAGGTGGTTTTTTACCAGGTTTTGAGAATAGTTCTCCAGGGAGCAGAGCTGCCAGAACGGTGATTTTTCAACCAATTTTGACGATTTTCGACTGATACTAACCAAAGTTGGGAAGAATAACCTAGTCCTATAAAACATTGAGGAAAAGGTAAACCAATCCTCAGCAAATAACTAGGTAAGTGCAACATGGGCGCGTACGCAATCGCAGCGGCGTTGCGTAGGTGATTTTGTACCCAGTTTTATGGATTTTAAACTGCCGCTAAGTAAGATAAGGAAGATTGTATGACCTATGAAAAATTCTGGAACGAGTAAACAATCGTATAGGGTAGTGCAATTGAGTGCGACATAGGCGTACGTAATCTAACAAGGAGATATGTCATACTGTTTAGCATTGGTCCTTGGAGCTGAATACGTCTTTACTTGAAGCTCACTTATTGTCACGACGTCTTATCCGAGTTCGTAGTTCAACACTTACGAGTGACGGGCTAGTTATTATAGATACTTTTCATCAAATTAATAAATTGGATAACCTACTTTTCCAAATTCGATTCGATTGATTTTCACACTTCATGGAGATTATGCATCGTCCAATAAAGAACCTGGTGACCAGCCTTCATTAAACATATCATTTTAATTCAACCATCTTTTTGCTTACAGGGGCACACTTAACGACTCTCACAATGCATATTTATATATTACAACGTATTAATAATATAAAAGTTGGCGGGAATATTAATAATAGATCAGTGACTGTATCTAAAGTACTGTCAATTAGATATAATTAAGTTCTATAATTTAATACAAAACAACCGACACACGACATAACAGACACGATTTCAGTTGCACATCTAAAGCATTCCATACACATGTAACGGGAGTGTGGCAAAATGAGGCAGCGCGTTTGAAAAAATAGAATATGTTTACTTACTCATTACCTGCCAGAGAAAAGGCTGAAAAACGGCGAAAAATTCAAATTTCAGATTTTTTATAATAATTCTGACCGCTCCAAAGAAATGTTTTTAATTATCCCTTAAAATCATCAGAAACTCGCAAAACGAAGAATGAACAATAGGAAATTTCCATCTCATAACTCTGACACCACTGGGACGATTTTTAAAACTCACACAGCTTTTTCGCCCTTGTCGTAACTATTTTGCTCAGTCCTTGGTGAAGGAATATTTTCTTCTAGGACAGCAATAATTTATCTTCACAGAAAAAGTCCATGGGGGTCGAACCCAATGGTCATAGTATCCGTGCAATAACAAAAAAGTCAGACACACTTTTGCGGAAACAGCTTACAAAGCTGGTCCATGGTGGTTCTTGCAGGGTCACGAAGCAACACTTTTATATGTTGGATATAAAGTAATTAGATATGATTTGCAGATATCTATGGGCGCCCATGGGGGGGGGACAAGGGAAGGTATATGCCCCCTTGTCTTCTGCTTACTTGAGCATATTCTCAATAGAGTACCCGTTTTTTGTCGAAGATTGACAGTTTTTTGGACAAGAAGAGGCGTGTGTGTTTTTTCCTCCTCACAACATCTCTAGACAGAAATTGTGTTTTCTTCCACCGCTTTAAACGGCTAGCAACTCGACTTCAAAATGGTTGTTTGACGCCTGTAAGCCTAACCTGCCCCTCTCTGAATTCAGCTGTATGTGCGCCCATGCCGATATCCATCACCAGTAATACATACCATTGCTGGTATCGCATTATTAAATAATTGATTATTTCCCTCAATGATATTGCAGGCCACCGCAATCACCAGATTTGACCTTCGCGGGCTTTTTCCTTTAGAAGTACCTGCCTGCTACACTTCAGTGTTTCGCAAAAACCGGAACAAAACTAGATGACCGAATATTAAAAATTAATAGATCTAATACGCATTTCTGGATATTTTCGTTTACGATAAAATCCTAAATCCTGCACCAATTATGTAATAATTCAAAAAGCATAATATCTCGACTTAAGTTTTCGCGATTACAATACCTCCAGATGAGTTGCCGTGGGAAATAAAAAAAGGTGGTTCAAGCAAGTTGACTCTGTATTTGAAATGGCAAGCTTCAGCAACAACAATATTAGAATGAAATACTTCAAATCTTTTATGTTTACTTTCCATGCCACATCATATGTTTTCCCGTACATTTGTCTTTAAAATTATAGAAAAATCGTGTTCGATACGCATCTTCTTCTGCTATCTGGGCTCAGCAGCCGGCGTAACCGTCTGCTTGTCGATTATTCTCGTACTGCGGCGCATATCACGATTTGGGATGGGTTACCAGATCGACGATAGCTGCTGGCAGGGCAGCGAAAAAATTTATATAGGCTAATTATCTGGGCTTGTTTGGCTGACTTGATCGGCTTAATTTATCAATTGTGCATGTTCGTAACTGATTTGTCTCAGAGGGTTTTACCTGTGATGAACTTAATCCTTTATGAATTGACTTCTCTGTTAGCGGATTTGATTATACTCCGTGATCCAAGTCAGGTGAAATAGATGATTACCAGAAAAACAGCCACATCTGACAAGTTGACTGATTTTTTCATAGTTTTTACGGCAATGCAGGTCATTCTTCATATACAGTACCGAGCAAAAGTAGAGAAACAAATCACATTACAAATAAAAATCCAGAAAGATTCACTGTAACCCAAAACTGTACACTAAAGTTTTTTATGTATGCCTACCTCAACATAATGAAATGCTTATCTTTGTATACATTCTTTTTTTTCAATATAATATGGTCAGTTTTTTAAAACACTTACTCTTAAAAATCCATTTACTACTGGTGTCGACATAAAAGCTCAACTTGAAGAAGTAAATATTGTTCTCCACTCTGTTCGAAGACGTTTAAGGGAGAGTGATTTACCAGCAAGGAGACCATCTAAAAAACCCTTTCTTTCCAAGAAAAATCGGACCGCCCGTCTTCAATTTGCTTACGATCAGTTGAACTGGTCAGAAACAAGGTGGAATTGAGTATTATTTTCCGATGAAAGTAAATTTAATTTATTTTCATCGTATGGCATTTTATGGGTAAGACGTCCTAAAAACAAGCGATTTGATCCTAAGTTCACTTTGGGCACGATCATACACGGAGGCGGGAAGGTTCAAGTATGGGATTGCTTCTGTGGTCTTCAAATGGGACCCATCGTCAAAATTGAAGGAATTATGGACCGGTACAAATCCTTGAATTATTAACTAATACCATGCTACCTTACGTAGAAGAAAAGACGCCTCTACGATGGCGGTTCCAGCACGACAACGACCCCAAGCACACAGCGAAAATAATAAAAACATTTTTTGCAGACCACAATATTAATGTCATTAAGTGGCCAGCTCAGAGTCCAGACCTTAACCCCATAGAGAACCTATGGGATTTAGTAGATAAAAAAATTCGGACTGAACATCCAGAAAAGTTCAAAAATAGTGTCGAACTATTTGAAAGAATCGAAGTCGCCTGGAATTCTATTTCAAAAGAAACAATAGATAGCCTAATTGATTCTATGAGAAAAATATGGCTAGCAGTTATCAAAAATAAAGGTTATGCAACCACGTATTAGCTTCTTTGTATACGACAATTGCTTTGTATATTATGTTTCTCTATTTTTGCTCGATGTATTTTCTAATAATAATTGTTAGCATAGTTTTATTAAAGCAGAAATTTTATTTTCATGTTGGCTTTAAATTACATGTTACATTAAGTTATAATAAAACATAAGTGTTTAGTTTACTTTAATAGTTTAATAAAATCTTTAAAAAAATAAAATGTTCCTCCAGTTTTGCTCGGTACTGTATGTGCATAAGTTGCAAGAACAAAAGTGCATGGCCACCCTAACTAGAGATATAGGAAGTGGACGCCAAGCACGTGCCATATGTAGACGCAAGGTAGCTCGTCATATTCAGGGAGATACAGATCAGGAATCCTACCATGAAAGATGGCTTTTCTTCATCGCTATGAGCGTTTTGCTCATGTGTATTCATGAGAATCGCTTGTGTCCGTCGCATCGTTAGTAGATGATGAAACATATGTGCACTCATTTTTTGTTGTTGAATGTTTGGCGTAAGATACTCATGCTTTGATATGACAGTGATGGATAGTAAAACGGCATAGTAGCATGTTTGTTATTTTGTGGAATAGTATTTCTGTTACTTGTGAAAGTCTCTTATCTTTCAGTCACGGTGCTATAATCAAATGAGAAAACTATAGTAACATTATATTTAGCTATTTCTTGACCGAGTTGTGTTTTCAGTATAATGTTTTCTTGACGGCTATTGTGAAATAGAGTATACGTATGAATACAGAATGACTCAGAAAAATAATATTACTAGAGCAGAAATAAAACTTAAAATACACCCTTAACGAGATATATGCTGTTGAAGTTTTTCAAAATCAATTGAGGTATTGTGGAAGTAATATAAACGGAACACATTTCTAGACAAACGGCCTAAGGGGAGGCTGGCTAGATAAGTAGCAACCACTTCAAATTCACATACTACTGGTCAAATACGCAATTCGAGATTAGATAAAGTTTGAGTTGCAAGCATACATTTCTCAGACAGCACTAGTGAAAAGTGATTTATAACTTTGTGAAAACGGAACTTATTCTCAAAACCTGTATTTTATCTCACAGCTATTTAACTTTTAAGGCACTACGCGTAATATTACACGTTTTAGAGAAACGAGAGAAGCACGCTTGCAATTAAATTTTTTTCCACTCGTCGCTGTATTTGACATGGTTGCCAGATATCTAGACTGCCCCCCCTAAATCTACACCAGTGGTGTAGGAAGTGGGATGTTTTTGCTCCAACAGAAAAAAAACAATATTTTCTATGCCACTAACTTTTTTAAAAATATTGTATTTTAATCAGGTACATATTTAATTAAGAAATTTTCAGTCCATAATTTGGAGAAAAATGGCCTTGGATCTTTGAGAGAAATTAAAAACGTACATAGTTGTGTGTGTGTGTGTGAGTCAAATAATGGCATCGGAAACTGGAGTCCATTTGCCACAAAATTTTGTTAACGGATTTACATTATCTGATCATTGTGAGAGACGGTAAGAAAGAAAGAAAAAGGGGGGATATAACTGAATAGTGACGAATTCCAGACAAGGTTTATGTTATATGGTAATATTTGCTTTTTTAAGGAATTGAATTAGCGCTAAATAAATTTTTATATCCGGAAAGAATAAAATGGTAGTCAAACTTAAAGGTAGTTGGAAGCCAAGTTCATTCATCTGAGCGATGAATTGGTCGGAGATATTGGTGTAAAGATTACAAGCAAAAAATATGTGATTTAGATCGGCTATAGAAGATTCATCACAAGAACAACTTGGAGACTCTACTTCACCTATTCGATGAAGATGAGCAGGATAGCAACCATGACCCAATCTCAATCTCGTTATAATTGTGGAGAATCTTCTATTCATATAGAAGAGATCTATGTGGGGAATTATATTGGGAAGGGTCGGGTGAATAAGGGCATAATGATTTCGGGAGTTTGCTACAAAGTTAGAAGAAGAAGAATACTTCATAAGGGCCAACATAACGGGTGATTTTTTAAGAGGTATACGATTTGATTTTCAAAAAAAACACAAAAAATTTGAAAAAACGATTAAATCTTTATTTGAGTCGATAGAACGGTCGATATAATTTAATGTTTAAAGATTATTTCATGTAAATGTTGGCCGCGGCTCTGCTTTAGATGGCCCATGCGCAAGGTTCAAGTTTGGCACACTCTCTCCAACATATCGGCCGGTATCTCACGAATAAATGCTTCAATATTGGCTTCCAGTACGTCAATCGTTGCTGGTTTATCCCTGTAGACATTAGCCTTAACATGGCCCCACAAGAAATAGTCCAACGGCGTTAAATCACACGATCTAGGCGGTCAATTGATGGGCTCCAAACGTGAGATAAACTATTCACCGAACTCGCATCGGCATGTGGCACCGTCTTGTTGAAACCACATGTCAGCCAAGTCCAGCTCTTCCATTTTGGGCAAAAAAAAGTTTGTTATCATCGCACGGTAGCGCTCGCTATTCACAGTTACGTTCCGGCCATTGTCGTCTTTGAAGAAGTACGGCCCGATGATGCCACCGGCCCATAATCCACACCAAACAGTGATTTTTTAGGGATGCACTGGTAGCTCTTGCAATGCTTCTGGCTGGTCTTCACTCCAGATGCGGCAATTTTGCTTGTTAACGTACCCATTCAACCAGAAATGAGCTTCGTCGCTGAACACAATTTTTCGATAAAAATGTGGATCTTCCTCCAACTTTGCCAGCGCCCATTCACCAAATTGAAACGTTGTGGGAGGTCTTGTGGCTTCAATTATTGCACCAGCTGTATCTTATAAGGTTTTACACCCAAATCCTGTCGCAAAATTTTCCACGTAGTGGAGTAACAGAGGCCCAATTGCTGCGAACGGCGGCGAATCGACATTTCACGGTCATCACTAACACTGGCGGATACAGCCGCAATATTTTCTTCAGTCCTCTCTCTACATCTGCGTGTTGGTGGTTTAATGTCCAATAATGTAAACTGGGTTCGAAATTTAGTCACAAGCTTCCGAATAGCTCCCTCAGTAGGCCGACCAAATTGCCCATAAATTGGAAGCAGTGCTCGATGCACTCTCTTAACCGAGCATGAATGTTGATAGTAAAATTCAATAATTTGCAAGCGTTGTTCGTTCGTAAATCGATTCATGGTTAAATTATAGACCAAACTGAACAAGATTGACAATGACACAAGACACGATTCACGCGTCATCTGCCGAAAAGATACTAGCAAAAAAATCACCCACTGGTGATTATCCATAGGATGAATTAAATTAGCGAGATTGACTGGTCTCTACGAAAGCTTCAGCTAGCAGTGGTGAAGATTTTTTTCGCCAGTACTTGTTAGTCAAGTCTGCAGTTACTAATTGTGATATCTTATCAAGCAAGTATTCGTTATAGGTTCTGTATTTGACAACGACCTTCTCTGCAAAGTACCTTCTTCGAAATGAAAGAGGAGGTTCCCTTGCTTCAGCTAAGATTCCCGGATATGGTGTAGATTTCATGACTCCCACGCAAATTCTCAAGGTCTGATATTGTATTCGGTCAATTTTAGTTAAGTGAGACTTAGCGGCGGAACCATACAGCACACAACCATAATCCAATACGGACCTTTCGTAAGACTGGTAAAAAATAAGCGCTATTTTAGGATCTGATCCCCACTTTTTCTTTGTGGTGCACTTAAGTATATTAATCCATTTTTCAGCTTTTGTTTTTAAGTACTGAATATGCTTGCTCCAAGTGAGCTTACAATCCAGCACCACTCCTAGATATTTATATTGCTGAACCACGGGTATACTAAAGCCACTGATATCATATAGGCCGGGAAGTGCTACTCTGTGTCTTGTGAAACATATCATCGCAGACTTCTCTACAGCCAATCGAAGATTTACCTCTAGCAACCAATTTTTTACTTTCTATACCACGAGTTCAAACTTTTGGAGGCAGTACTGGTATGAATTGTGAGCAATGTATACACATATATCATCGGCGTATTGAATGACTTGAACTTCCTTGTCGAAAATGCCATGGAAGTCAGCTGTATATATATTAAATAATGTAGGACTAAGAATTGAACCTTGAGGAAGGCCGTTGTATATCGTTCTGGGGCCGAATAACTCATTTCTATGATTTCTTATATACATTTTTCTATTTATATATAACTGGATTGTGCTAGCTGAGGATTTTTTTAGATAGACCGTTTTGTAATAACTTTTGCATAAGTATTCCCATATGCTCTGGAGAAACATAATTCGACATCCAATAGTAATTGACTTATCGCTTCTAATGTTCCGCGACCTCTTCTAAAACCGTACTGGGAGTCTGGGAATAGTTTTTTGCCTTCGATGAACGTAAATAGTTTCTACTATGGAAATTCCCTGGAGTTTCTCACTTCCCACGCAACGCAGTCGTCAGTACATACAAGATTTTATGTTTAGTACAAGTTAGACCTTATCGAAATAAGACAGCGCCACAGACATTATATTATGGATAAAGGATTGTTGCTATGCTTCAGTTTATAGTCCCAGAGACTAAGCCTAGACCATGCTGATGAGTTGCCCAAAAATACGAAACAACTGACTATGGTTGGTTGTCTTTGGTCGGTCAGGCGATAGCATCATGTTCAAGATAGATGTTCTGAAAAAAAGTTAGTTACGAACTCGTAAAACAGAGAAATTAAACAGATCAAGTCCGTCAAACAGGTCCAAAAATTAGTCCATAGACATTTGATCGCAAGGTGCGTCATACGCGGCAGCACGACACGGCGCTAGTCATGCAAGGAAACTTACGAACATCGGCACGCCGAAGGAGAGCAACGCTGGAACGCGTGTCGAAAACATTTCTCTGTCATTTTAAGTTTTAAGGGTAAATATAGGGGAAAATGTATGACTGGACCTATTTTTAAAAACTACACAGTCTTTTCGTCTTGTGCAGTACTTTTCAAGTTAACGTCGTGCAAATGAAATGATTTGGGGACAGACCGACAGACAGACAGACAAATAGACTGACGGTAATGAGTGACATGGTTTTTCGTCATGTAAATGTCATATAGCATCCAAAAAACATAATATATCATGTTCGATGCTTCATCGCCAGTAGGCATGGGAAGTAAATCGATGCCGCCAGTGGCAGTAGTTTACAACACATAGAAATATTTAACGGGGCATTCCAGGACCCATGCCTAGACGAACATTGTCGTTTTTTGTTCGACTTTTTACTTCAGAAATATTTCCGTCATTTTTATAACCACCCTGTATATTTTATGCATTCATTTCTACAAGTAAAATCACTTCTAGTGGTCTATAAACAATCAAACTGTCACCGTTTCATGTGCTATTTGTCACAAGTGTATACTTTTACTGATGCCATGACTCTAGCCATTTCCAGTAAATCCAACAGTCTACACTCATTTATTCACTTTCTCAGCGAGTGGCCGGATTTTTCACTCTCTCGCATTGTTTACTTATTTAGATTTGATATAAAGCTCGATCTACACGAAGCGATTCGATTCAATATATTGAATGTAGTTATGATTTTCGATTTGTTCAAGGTAGCACAAAAGTGCAGTTTGTTATAAATAAAAAAGAGCTCTGTTTTCGTGAAAACTTCATTTGGAAGTGTAAAAATGATGGCAGTGATAGGAATAAATTATATCATCCAAACGACTAGATGTGTATCGCTCCATAGCTTGTTGAAAACTAATTATCTATATATCTACATCATAAGTATCAAAGCACAGTGACATTTGGAGCCATTTCCAAAAATTGCAAAATTATGAAATTGTTTTTGCGCCACCTCGTATACACATTCAGAAGCCCTAGATACAGTTGATACTAGAAGCCAATGGACAGAGTCCAAAGATCCACAATTTAGTAGCTTCTTGTCTAGTCAATCTTGCAAGTCATGTCTAAAAATACGAGGGTGGTCCCAGAAGTACCCGACTCAACGAAGAAAACACAAAAGTTTGGTAAAAAATGTATTTATTTTTCAACATAATCTCCTTTGAGCTCTATACACTTTTCCCAGCGATGTTCAATAAGGTCGATACCCTTTTTATAATAAGAACTGTCTTGCTCCTCAAAGTAGCCACTAACTGCCGACATCACTTCTTCATCGTTGGAAAATCTTTGACCACTGAGCCATTTTGTCAAGCTTGGAAACAGAAAATAATCCGAGCGGGCCAACTCTGATGGATAGGGTGCATGAGGTAGCAATTCAAACTTTAATTTGTTAATTTTGGCCATTGCAATAACGAATTTGTGAGCTGGTGCGTTGTCTTGATGAAACAACACTTTCTTCAACACTTTCTTCTTAACCGAATGCGGCCGTTTTTGCCTGATTTCATCGCTCAAACGTTCCAATAAGTTCGCATGATACTCGCCGTTGATAGTTTTACCTTTTTCAAGATAGTCAATGAAAATTATCCCAAAAAACCGACGCCGTAACCTTGCCTGCAGATGAAACGGTCTTCGCCTTCTTAGGAGCCGGTTGTTCCTTTTGAGTAAATTGTTTTGATTGTTCTTTTGTGTCGGATATGAAGTGATGGACCCATGTTTCATCCATGGTTATGAAACGACGCCAAAATTATGCTTTGTTGCTGTTAAACTTCGCTAAACACTCAATTGAAACATCTTCACGACACTGTTTTTGCTCGATTGTGAGCAATCGTGGCACCCATCTTGCAGCTTTCTCATGTCCAAATTTTCAGATAATATGCGATGAACCGCGCTTTTTGAAATGCCTACTATGTCTGATAGCTCGCGCACTTTCAATCGACGATCATTCAGTACCGCTTTGTGAATTTTCTTCACCATTTCTGGAGTCGTCACCTCATTTGGTCGACCACTGCGATGCTCGTCTTGGCAGCTCATACTGCCTCGTTTAAGCTCTGCTACCCAATATTTTACTGTTGTAAACGAAGGAGCAGACTCACCCAGAGTAGAATCCAGTTCAGCTTTTATATTGGTTGGGCTGAGGCCTTTGAAATAAAAGTATTGTACCACATAACGATGACCAATTTTCTCCATCTTCACAAATTCACTGAAAACATTCAGTATTGATGGCTGCCAAACAAATACTAAACAACGTGGCGTCTTCAAACTTGACACATATGCTTTATAGGTTGCGTACTATCTAATACAATGATATTTTTCAAACAGCTATCGCCATCTCTAGGTCAGGCCGGGTTCTCCTGGGACCACCTTCGTAATAAACGATGTCCTGTTCAGCAGCTTCGTAAGTGTTGTGCACAAACAGGTGGGAATTCTATTTACGCACAAAATTTTGAGTTTTTCAAAAGACCATACCCGCTTGTTTGCTTTCTCTTTGTCTATCTCTAAGATTGCTGAGTGCTAAAGAGCACGAAACAGCGCTGTCTGCGGTCAGTAATGCAAATACAAACATATTCAGTTCAGCTTCGTAAATGTCAAAACTGTCTTTCTGTATTCCTTCCAAAGAACTCATATATTCTTAGTGCCGGACACATAAGCTCGTTACATTAACATAAAATGGTATAAACCGTTCACTCCGAAATTACAAGGCGATAATGCAGATATGGCGGCCTCACACTAAGATCTAAGATTTTAATTTTATTGCTCAGAGGAAGATCGATGAATCTGGGGTGTATGTTTGGCAGCGACACACCAAGACGCGCCCGTATGAACCATGCTTAACATCGTGAAACATTCTGGGCGAAGCATAAACATTGTTTAATCGTCTTTCAGTTGAATTGTGTTTAATTCCCAGGAAAAAAGATCGATTACGCAACCGTTTTGAAATGCAAATTGAACAACAGACAATGACTGGTATAAGAACTATGCGTTTTAAGCTGATTACAATTTATAGCGTTATTGGCAACTCGAGTTTCTTCTTTTTGCCTCAAATCTGTGTCTCATGGGTATTATGCGTTAGAAAGATCATTTTAATGCTTTTTCAATGACATGTTGTAATTTTAGGATAATTGAGGTTTAGAAATTTTTATAATAAAATGCGAAAAGTAAAAACACTTGACATACTTTGTAACACCTGTGAATTTGAAGACTACTATTGAATACAATAATTCTCGGTAAACATTTTAACATAAATCCTGATATGATCTGGACAAATAAGATGAATGTGGAAAGCTTTTCGACGCAAAAAACGATTAAATTATTTTCGATTTATTTGCAGACCTAACGGCATGCTGCGCTGCACATTATGTACAACCCGTTCGAGAGTTCTTGGACAATTCATTTCCAAACGTGTGGATCGATAGGGGTGGTCCTGTTCCTTGGCCTCCAACGGTCCCCAGACCTGACACCTTTGGACTTTTACGTTTGGGGGCGAGCGAAGGAATTAGTGTATGCGACAGAGGTGCCTAGCAGAGTGGCGTTAATCCAAAGGATAGAAGCCGCATTTCAACTGATGTTTGAAGAGATGCGGCTTCGGGCAACAACCGATCAAATACGAACGGGATATAGGGCATGTCTCAGAAATGGAGGCAGTCATTTCGAAAATACGCTGTAACATGTTCTCATGAAATATATGAAAAATCGAAACAAGAAATTCTATTTTTCCGAACCTAATCAACTGTTCTCTTCTTCCGACCGCACAACATTATTTCTACGATGTGTAGCAAATCGTTGGAAAGGCAATAAATCACAGAAGTTTTGTAAGTAAAACTAGGTTTCAAAAAAGGTACAGTTTTTTTATAATCGAATTTCGAATTTGAAATTATTCATACACTCCACGTGATTGTACGACTTTGGAAGGTCATAAGTCATTTGTTTGAGAAAATATACACGAACCGTTTATCTGATCTGATTGAGTATACATTAAAAAACAGACACACGTTTATTCTGTGTCATTATCTCTAGAAACATGATAGCATGAGGCCCAATCGCCTTGAAAGGCATTTGAAGCAACAACATCCTACTTTGGTTTTGAAGACGAAAGAGTTTTTTTCTTCTAAAGCAGAATCACTCAAGCGGATAAGACTGGATAAATCGCCAAGTTATCACACAGGTGTATCGCAGCATCTCAAAGCTTCATTTGTAATAGCTTTTATGATAGCAAAGCAAAAGAAACCTCGTACTATCTGTGAATAATTAATAAAACCATGTGTCCTTAAAGCCACGCAGATAATTTTAGGATAAGATGCAGAGCAAAAAATGAAGTCTATTTCTCTATATAACACAGTCAACCGTAGAATTGATGACATTGCAGCATACATAAAGTCACAAATAATTAACAAAGTAAAATTATCGCCATTTTTTGCCATTAGTTGTAGTAGATGAATCCACCGACATCGTTAATTGTGCACAGTTAATAGTTTGTTCGTTACATCGGCGGTACTACATCTGAAGATGGCGCACCTGCAATGATAGGTGTATGATCGAGGTTAGCTAAAAAGCTCAATGAAAAAAATCCCGCTATGGTTCGTACACATTGTGTTACTCATGGGCAAGCTTTGGCTTCCAAAACATTGCCACAGAAATTACGCCAGACTTTGGACTCGACTATGAGGTTTGTAAACCACATCAAGAGCAGCGCCTTGAACAGTCGGTTATTTACTTTACTTTGCGTTTGCGAGGATCTCGATTCTGATCATAAAGTTCTTCTGTACCTTTCTCAGAATTACGCTGGCTGTCCAAAGGCAACATGTTTCCTCGCCTTTATGAACTGAAAGGTAATTCTTTTTCTTGAGTTCAAAGAAAAACACGATTTCCTGGCGATTTTCAAGGATGGCACATTTCAATGGAGGTTGATGGCTTATTTGAGCTAAACTTGAAACTTCAGGGCAGAAACAACACTATAATAAGCAATTATGATTATATTCAGGGGTTCATATCAAAGCTTCAACTTTGGAATCAAAAAGTGTCCTTTTCTCGGCTGTTCGAAGTAATTAAAAATAACATACTGAACGCAAATTTAAAAGCTGACATAAAAACTAATTTGCAAGCGCTGGAAGACGAATTTCGCCGATACTATCGAGACATCGATTCAGAGTCACCAATATGGCACATGACAAGAAATCCATTTGTTGTCGATGTGTCACAATTACCAGAAGTTCAGGAACAATTTATAGAAATCAAGGCTGATTCGTCCATGAAAGATGACTTCCACCTTTTAACATTGGTGAAATTTTGGATCAAAAGATTGCCTGTTAATTCGACACTTGCCTCTCGTGCTTTACGAATACTAGTTCATTTTTCTTCAACTTATGTGAGACAGGCTTTTCTGCTCTAGTTTCAATTAAAACTAAACAGCGAAATCGTCTTGATGTCGATAGCGACCTGATTATTGCTCTGGCAAAAATAGAACCTAGAATCAACCAACATACAGAACATGCAATCTCAAGTGTCTCATTAGTACCTACTCTTATTTTGTTCAAGTTTTTCGATAAAAAAACATTTATTAGTTTGTTTAAACTTTTAAAGTTTCTTTATCAGAATTAAAATAAAAGTCTTTGTACCTATGTATATAATGTGCGTTTTTTGTATTTAATGAAAAAGTAAAGGGGGGGGGGGCATGAAAATATAATTTATAGTCCGGGGAGCCTCAACAAAAAAAGGATGGGAAACTCTGCTTTAGAGCATTGCGGTTCCCATCAAATAGCGTCTCCAATCGACCAAGACATTTTGTTGCTTCACTGTGAAAAAAGCGGGTTAGTAAATTTGGACTGAGACATCAATTTGGCTTTAGAACCCACGGGTAACCCCAGACGACTCATCTTTGAACCCAAAACGTTTTTTGATGGTCATACTGGAATTTAACGTTAGAAGTTACCTGCGTGTACGTACGTTAAAACTTAGGGACAAGGGTAAGTTCATATGACACACCATGCTACTATACCCGAAAATCAAAATGGGGATTACATTATAACAATGTGTGATGTTTGTTTATTTTCACTTAATGGAAATGTTTGACAATCACAGATTAAAACGTTAAAACGTCATTTGACATTTATCACACGACTTGACACGATGTCAAATAACGTTATTTTAACGTTTACGTACGCGGTATTTGTGATTGCCAAAACTCCTTATTGTAATAATAATAATACTACATGACAGTGACTCATTTGGCAGCAGTAACTCGACTAAACAATCCAGTATCTTCAGTCTTTTTATCTTAAGGATTAATAAACGGACAATCTTCAACGTTCGATAATAATCAGTTGTTTCATTTCGTAGCCATGTAGTTCAATTCCACTTAACTCCAACCGAGTGTCAGACTTTTACTTGAGCATCTCCAGTTTGACCCCCTTGATAATCATATGTCTAGAACAGTGTTGAAAGAGGTAAGATCTTTTGAAGATTCTTCTGATCAGTTTTCAGTTATTAAATATATAAGTGGAAAATCAACCAAGTGAGTAATTGACCTTAATGCGCCCCGATCTAAGAAGCCTTCTCAGCGTAAGATATTAAATAATTATCACCTGATAAATTGATATTCGTCTTATTAACGGTTTACGTTACTCAGATCCAACCGCACCAAGCTCTCTTTAACATGAACCTCAAGTTATTGTCGGAATGTCCGCCAGAATAAAAATAAAAAACCTATAAATCGTCAAAAAAAAACCTATAAGATGTCATCTTGCAAACTAGGTAGTTTTTAGGGCGCAAACAGTCATTCCACGTTTGCTCACTAGGATCGTTGTTAACGTCCATCTAAGGAGCAATCACTCAACTAAACTACACGCATTATTGGTTGCATATGTTTTGTGAGGCCAAATGGTCCTTGTCTGTAGTTTTTATCTCTGAGAAGAAAGTTGGTTGACTAGCAAGATCGCGTCTGGATGATTAAGTGTATTGGTCTGCATGTGTATAAAATCAGTGATATTTGCTGTGTGAGAAAATCATTACTGAATATGCTGCCAATGAAGTATATCACTGGCTGTGCCCGATGGGTTATTTTTATGTTGTGCTTTCTGAAGAGAGGTTATGTTCAAAGTTCTAAATTACGAAAAACTGAGGAGAATTACGGGGAATCATCACCGCGGTCGCGTTGTGTGTAATTACTGTTAGCATGTATATGGCTTGTAATTCGACAGCGTACAGTGAATATAATTATTTTTTATCTCTCTCATTTTTGAAATTCAGCAAATTTGTATACGTAATTTCCAGAATGGATGAGGAAAAGTAGATGCGCAATTAATTTCTAGCTTTGAATCTCAATTAAGTGTATTTGAGACAAGAACTCAATGTAATTATCATCAACACATACAACTTACAGGTTAGACCTCCAGTAATGACATCTCAGAATCAGATTTTACATCACATCAGAGCCAAATATCGATAACAAGCCTCATGACGTTTAGGCAACACATACAACTAAGTGCTAGTGCCAGTTATCCTGGTGATAATACTGCCTGACATCCTAATTAGCGAGTTTCATCGTGACCGACTTAGCTAAGTCATTGATATATTTAACTAGTTAGCTAATTACGTTTCACTGATAAAAGCTATAACGGCCATCCTGTTACAAAATAATCTTATTTTAAATTACCGTTCAATCAAAATAAGAAATTTACGAGTTATTTTATAAAATATGATCAATGGTACAAATTACTCAACTTTTTTTTTATACTCCAACTACCACGAATGCTGCAACATGCACACATTCTGGCTCCGCCTACGAGAACCGCCGGGTGGTACCTCCGCGTTCGATAGTCAGAGACCATCTACCACCTACGGACAATCACAACATCCATAGCCAAGAGAAAAATTTCTCCTGGGACGGGATTCGAACCCGCACAGCGCACGGCGACTGATCAGGAGACCGAAGAGTCTACTACTGCGGCCACCGCTGCTGCCTGAAGATAGGGTTCGAGTAAAATGGACAAAGTATTTTATGAATGCAGGGAAACTAGAATGGCAGGATAGAATGACCTAAATTGTTGTCCTTATTGTAAACATCAATTATAAATAAAGCATTACGAACAACCGTACCTAATATTTTCTTTTTTCTTCGGTGTCATCGGATTTGCAAAATATTAGTACCATTGCCCATCCCAGGCGCTTCTTTTTGCATTATTTGAGTATAACGTGGAATGCATGTCCCAAATCGCTGACCTCTTTTTAATTTCATCACTGAAAAGATCGGTGTTGAATTATTCTACTTCCATTTCACTAACTACCATACCTGAGGAATTATTTTCTGGCAAGACACACCTGGTATGTCGCCTGAATGCTAAGAAAGACGCGCGCCAACTGAACAGGCAATGGGCACGTCTAGTATTTTAATACGCGCGTCCATGTGAATAGCTGGTATTAATTCTATGCATTTTCAAAGTGAGCATCAGCCGTACGCGCGCCATCTGAATTAAGCCTAAGTATCAATTGTTCATTTCGATAGCCAGCGTTAGGCTAAGTTCAGATGACGCGCGTGTTGAGATTCAAGACGTTCCCGTTGTCTGTTCAGTCGACATACCTTGTGTGTTTTTGGAAACATTGCTTTCTACTTATGGTATTGGAATGGAAGAATTTAACACAGATCTTTTCATCGATGAAACTGACAAAAGTCTTGCAATTTGGCACATACTTTCCACATTATATACAGTGTAAGGTATAAACTTGTAGAAAGTCTTTAATCAGGCGAACCCAGTATATCCTTTGAGTGTAATCGTATTAGCACATTTCCCCGAAATAACTGTCTGGTTTTATTGGTGCAAGTTGTTCAAGGGCGAATTTTTGTGTTAAAACTTTTTATTTTAAGTATGAGAAAACGTGTTTTCTGAGATTCAACCGAAAGTGTTGACAGGAACGAAAAACCTTTTTATATAAGATTTTTAGGTACTTAGGAGACCTCACGTAAAAAGATCCGACTAATAGCAAAAATATTATGGCCGAAAAACGAAACAAAATGCAGGTTTTGGCACTTGTTGGCAATGCAATGATAATTTCACGCAACTACTTGAATTTCTTCAAATCCGTAGGATTCATACTTCTAAATAGCAACAGCAAAGTTGGATTATATTGGTCAAGTAGTTGTTTGAGAATTTCTAATTGTTTATCCCAACACACCTGTTTTCCGGCCATCACTACTAGTTTATTGAGCAATATACAGGGTTTGTTCAAAAAGCATTTAATAGAAAAATACACGTATTCTCCTTACCGATATAAATCACAAACCATTCAGAAAGATAAATGTTATTTATTTCGCGAAAAACAAAGGTTACGTTTTTTTCATCTAAACAGATTCAAACATTTCGTATTTGTGAGTAATTGAACAAATGCGCTACGATATTCGAAAAACATACGTTACTATACGTATTTTAAAACAAAGCGGATGTATCTATCATCTTTTGTTGAGAATTACTCACAAAATCGACATGTTTGAATTTGATTAGAAGAAAAAACGTAACCCATCCTTTTTAGCATAAAAATAACATTTACCTTCCGGAATGGTTTGCGATTCATATCGGTAAGGTAAACAAGTGTATTTTGCTATAAAATGTTCTTTGAACTAACCCTGTATATTGCTCAATAAGCTAGTAGTGATGGCCGGAAAACAGGTATTTTGGGATAATCAATTAGAAATTCTCAAAAACTACTTGACCAATCTACTCCAATTTTGTTGTGATTAAAAACTACGAAACCTACGAATTAGAAGAATTTCAAATAACTGCCAGAAACCATCATCGCATTACCAAAAAGTGCCAAAACCTGCATTTTGTGTGGTCTCATTTTGTAGGTCTCATAAATATACCTAAGAATCTTATATGAAGAGTTTTTTTGTTCCTGTCAACACTTTCTATTGAATCCCAAAAAACATGTTATTTCATTCTTTGTTGTCGAATAAAAAGTTTTCCCACAGAAATTGGTGTACTCATTTTATGCGTCTATGTTTTGAATACCCCCTTGAACAAACTGCAGCAATAAAATCAGACTTTATGTTCGTCTAATATGATTAGACTATTTCTCTCCTACGTCGTTTCTATATGTCAACCAAGCATAAATAGCTTCTAAATCCATTATCATTAAACACAATAACCTGACACTCGATTAGGTAAACGTGCGTCTGACACATCATCTGGATTGACCCTTAGTGCTGCTACACACGTACGTTAAATTGTCGCGCTGCAAAAAAACGCGCGTCTACTTGCTGTTCCAAGCTTAGTGGTCATGTGCACGCGATCAGTATAAAGCTTCGCCCAGAAACCAGGAAACAAGAATTAAAATTTTATAGGATAAAGTTTTAATGAATAATAATACTGTAGAAAATGGTGTCTGTGTACTAGTAGTGGAGAGTGGTCTCATAGTGTAATTTTCTAAAACAGAACATCACTAGTGTGTTTTCTACCATTAACAATTAGCAACGATAAGGCATATCAAATGTCAGATAACTGTATACAATGAAATACGCTACTTTTGACCTCATTTAACTACATCATAGTATGCAAGCCTGACTAAGACAATTTGCAGAAATCGATAGAGGAAACTACACACTTTTCTTAGGCGTATCGCACTATAATAGGCTTAAAGTGTATAAGACTTTATACCGACTTTTCATTAAAAACTGTAGCAAGAACCTTGACACGATTTCCGTGAAATGCTAGATAGTCGTGTTGCAACTTCAATTACAAACAAATGTGGTGTGGCGTGTCCCATGAAATAATTAGAATGATGTTATTTTAATTTGTGTTCAATGTGTTGTACCGGAATGATTTTAGATACGACAGACAAAAACAATAAGTATATCAGAAGATTTAACTCTGTGGTCAAACTGCAGATGTCAGAATTAAAATATTATTAGATGAACACTGGCACCTGGCAACTATGTGAGTTTTTAAGATTTAAATTGTTGTTTAATAGATGAAGGAATGATGCATAGATACTTCAGTGGGAGTGAAAATAAAAACCTCGATTTGGTCACCAAACTGTGTATCTACGCACATTGCTGTCGTATTTCTGATTTTTTTCGTTGTATTGTTTCCTCTGCACTTCCACCTTCAGTTTTAAATGTTCGTCACTAATTGGTGAATCATACCGTTTTACCTCATTGTAATAGAAACCGTAGGTAGTTGATTTGCGCATCAGAATCCCACGTATTGTATCATTCATCCAGTACAATCAAATAGAATTTTATGTTATATTTCTGGTAATCAATTAATTTCAGTAACATGAAAACCTCAACATACAAGGGACATGTTTTGAGTAAGAACCATTTTGTAATGAGAAGCTTTATTTATGAACGTAAATTGTAACACAAACTAAGATATGAACATTCACTTTTCAACATATTTAATCCTTTGTCAAGTCGCGGACCAGCTTTTGGATCCCTTCGTCAAAGAACGCTGCCGCCGTTAAACCAGTTAGTAATTTATTTCAACATGTCATCATTTTCCAAGTACTTTCCACCTAGAAATTTCCCAAGTTTTGAAAAAAAGAATCTGACGGTGCTAAGTTAGGGCTGTAATAGTGAATGATTCAGTGATTCCTAACGAAACTTGCCCAGTTGCGTATCTGTTCTTGCATGCCGTAACGTGCACCCGGCGGGACTACTGATTGACATGGTGACAAACAAACTAGTATAACCACAAAACAAATTCCGACACTGACGTGAAACGCAAGAGTGTCTGAGGATTAACACAAGTCTAAATCTAATACATCTGAATATACAAATGTCAACCGACTGCGCCAGAAAATTTATGAAGCAAGAATAAAAATTTCAAAGACTAAGGCCCGTATCGTCGGTCGTCCCTACAATTGTAGAGTGCATTTATGGCCTCCTTGATTGTCATACTCTTTTCTCTCCTTCAAAAATTTCTAGATTACACTCGTCCCGTGTCAGCGTCAGCGTTCTAATATTGTTAAGATATGTTTTCCTTTCAAATTGTAGGAAATTTCAGGCTGATAAAACATGATATAACTCAAAAGCAAGCACAATTTGATGCAAATAGATGTTTGTGACATAACCTCAAAATAGAGCTCTGACTCGGAGAAGTAGAAAACTATGACAATCAAGGAGGCCATAAACGCGCCCTACAATAATTGTAGGGACGACTGACGATACGGGCCTAAAGGACACTTTTATTAGAAGGTGTCGCTTGTGTATAGGCAATAATGGAGGCTATTTCGAACATGTTCTTTAAAAGTTAATTAAACCAAATTGTCTTTCACATTTGTCGGTAAATCGCCATAAAGAGCGGCTAAACGCAATAGGTTTTGTACTTGTAGGTGGTAAGGATTCTATTGCGTTTCTTACGTTTGCCGCATCACCACAATGAATGTGACATGAACTCATCGTAGCAAGCTTAAATTTTCAGGGTTTATTCTACATGGATTGAAATAGTTTTTACAATAAAATGAATAATGAAATACAACCTCAATATTTTTTACCGCCCTCCAAAGTTGAGGGATGGAAGAGATTTTTCATAAAAAAAAGAATTTAAGATTTTTTGCGTTGATTTCTAATAAGCTCTGGTAAAAAGTGACATAACCATTGCTAAAACTAACCATTTAGCTCATCTCAGAAAAAAATCACAGTCCTAAACTTAATGGTTTAGTTACAATTGCGATTGAAAGTTCATTATCCCGTTTTTTTTTTCGAAATATCACAAAATTGCAAATATCTCCTGAACTATAAAATTTCGGACCACACATATAGCGGTTCAATCGACAGGTTTTGAGGCCCTCTATCCCCTAACTTCCGTTGATGCACCACTAACTTTACACCCTGTATTATATGAAAGACAGTTAACACATAACTGGGACGAAGATCGCATCGATAAGTACTGTGAAACACTTAAAATCCGAAAACTAACGTATGAATGATAAGGCTAATATATACCTAAATTTTACGATTCAAGTACTCTCCTAAGCATTACCATTTATCAAGAGTTTTATCGGAAAAAATATTCATTATCTCGTTTTTTTTCTCATAATATTTTTCAAAAAGGACCCTTTTGAACGAGTTTCTAGGCTCAAAAATGCGTCAAAAATGGTTTAAACATTTTTTAGACAGATTCAGAATACCTTTTTTCTATATTGACAACGTTTTTTTTTTGATAATCCTGAACAAAGAGAAAAGTTCATAGGAATCTTTGTTTGTCTAGAATTTACGTGTTACTTCCTAGACTATTTGTCCAGAAACTTTTTTTGCCATTAGAAGCCGTTTCAAATTTCTCGAACATTTATTCTACTTCCAAAATATACAATTCATTACTAACAAATTGTTACAACATGAATAGAATTCGCCAACGTATTCGTACATAATACTTCTTGCAGAATAAAAATTCAGGCGCCTTTCTTAATTTGAATACCTAGACAAAAAACTAGCCCATTTAAATTCGACCTACGTACTTCCCATTTACAATCGTTAGTCATAGCCCATATATGCAGGAGGCGCTATTAGAGTGGTTGAATGTACAGGATGTATCTGACTACATGGAACGACGCATACTCGTCTTTTCGTCTCGTCTATAATACAAGATAATATTGGCACCACAAAAAACAAGCCATGCTACATTATATACTTATTCTCAAAATAATGTACTATTCAGTTCAAATATAGACCCGGTTGTGGTTCGTTTACAGGTTACAGGCAACAATTTTTTTCATTCTATTTAAAAAGTCATTGATCGATTTTTATTTTTTTCGTTCTTGGCCTTTTTCCCCGCTACCACTGGACCGATTTTCAAAAACTACAAAGCTTTTCCGTTTTTGGCACCTTTTGTAAAAATGTTATCCAAATCCTAGAAGTACTTTCTAAGTTACAGACGAGACAAGGATTAACGGACAGGCCCACAGACAGACCGACGGAAATGAGTGACATGATGGTAGATGCCATATACCATCCAAAAACATATTTAATTATAGAGATTTTTCGCGATAATACTTCATCGGTAGTGTTGAAGGCAATGAAAAAGGCATGCCACGTCACATCAGTACTTATTTTCAAAATAATGTACTATTACTATTTAGTTCGAATATAGCTCCGGTAATAGTTCATTTTCAAGGCATAGCAACTCGGACATTTTTTGATTTTTCGTGAAAACAGTAATACTAATAACTCTTTAAACGATTTTGTTAAAATTTGTGAAATTCAATAGGTTCACTCTTAAAAACAACTAGCGCATTTCAATACTGCTTTTCTATACCCTATTCGTAGTCGCCCCGGCACAACAAAGATGCAGCGCGGCAAAGCAAGTAAAACTACGAACAAGTGCAGGATTCGATAGGATAGAACTCGGACTCGGGGTATCACCGGCAAGCCGACGTCGGCAGTTGTTGTCCATATACGGGTACGGCAGGTGAAAGTGAGAATATTTCTCCCAATGCTTCCTTCAGCCATGCTTCCTCTTCAGTGATGTCTCCTCCCCGAAAACGTGACAAGAAGGGACATTTTAATATTCGGGCAAAAGAAACCGAAACATTCGTATTCCCTAACGCAATTGGCGACCGGTTGCCTGTCGTCGTCACACGAAGCTGTTGGATATAGTTGATAACCTTGTTCGGAATACCATCAGACGCAAAGTCCATCAATTTTTTGAAAGACAGGAACTTCCCGCCATAGACAAAGTATTAAGCCTAGTACTCACTACTAGACATGTCTAGCGATTTTGGTCTCAGAGACATGTCTAAAGTTGTCTCGGTAGACATGTCTATAGACCAAATCCGGTCTACGGGGCGGTTGCGAAACTAAAAATCGCAGGTCTCAAGTCTCCCGATTGAAATGGGAGACTTGATGCAACGTTAGGATACGTTGCGCAACAAAGTGATAGTGAGTACCTCGCGTCTATAGACGAGACATTTCCCAGTCCCTCTCTCGCTTTATAAACAAGTGCATGCAGTCTCTGCTGTTTTTGTTTACCATGAGGTCAAACGACAAAGTTTTAAAATTTATTGACAACTATCATACCTCGTTTTGTTTGTGGGATGTAACGAGTCCCGATTACAAGAACCGGGTGAAAAGAAGAGCGGCCCTGGAATCACTGGCTGCAAAGCACATGGTTTCAATCGAGGAAATAGAAAAAAAATACATAATTTAAAAACATCGTTCAACCGGGAGCGAAAGAAGATTCTTCCGACGAGTGGGTCCTCTCCCAAAAAGTCCTCATGGTTTGCCCACGAATATATGCTATTCCTACTGCCAGCGAATGAGGAAGATGTAAGTAAAAATTACTTTATTAAATGCTTTATTAAATTACATTTATTCTTTACCTACGATTTTTTCCATTTTTTTTCGTTATTACTTTGAATTAAATCAACCTATTATTCTCTATTCTATTTTTTAAAATAATCAGAGATTCTGAAGGTGTACATGAGACTAGTGAACGAGTCTTCACTTGCCAGGTAACGCAGTGTGACTGTCAGTCGAAGAGAAGCTGGGATGGTTTCTCTAAATTTTGTATCCTGCTTCATTATTTTTCCTCCAACCATCTGAAGCAATTCTTCAAAGTCAGAAGGTATCAGCCAGGTGAAATTACGAAAACCCATGTTGTCCTCCAATCTTAATTTATTTATTAGTTCAGTACCGAACCTAGGTCCTTCTGCGAACACTTCGCGCGTCCACCAACGTTTACGTTTTCGCGCTCTTTTACTAAACAGGTACTCATTGCGCACAAAGCAAGGTCCGCCATGGTGGTTGGCGAAGATGAGACTAGAAAAATTCACATCACAGTGTGGACGTTAGACGAGGCAAAGATTGGTGTTTCTACACCATGTCTATGTCTCAAGTCTAGACGGTCTCTAGACCACCTAAAGAAAATCGCGCAACGTGGTCTCCAAGTGAGTACTTACCTTTACAGGAGGTTAATAGTGACGAAGACTTACCTACTTTCAAAAGGACCACATTCTATAGTTTACTCAGAGAACTTTATTTTGAGTATAGAAAACGAGGCAGAAATAGTATTTTGATGGATAGCCAAGAGATTATTTTATGGAGAAGAAATTATTGTTTTAAATCAATAAAGAAATACCGTGACCAGCGCAGTAAGATTTATTACTTGGATGAAACCTGGATAAATGCAGGACATACAAAACCTAAACTATGGGCTGACTCTACAATTAAATCACATAGACAAGCCTTCTTAGATGGACTAACCACTGGCCTAAAGAATCCGTCAGGTAAGTGTATCTAACCAATTTGCCATTGGTGTTGTGAAAATGGTGTCATGTAGACTGAATCTATGCGCCCACGCTGAAATCTTAGCTACTCTAAACTTAGCTATATCTGGTGGATTTGGAACCAACACCTGATAGATACTCTGCATGTATTAGTATTTTATTTTATTTTATTTCTTGAGTACTATATGAAATAATTATTTCCATGAAAAGGAAAACGATTTATTATGTCACATCGGCAGTGAAGATGGCTGTGTGCCAACTGCTCTATGGGAATTTAAGTCAAAGAACGCGACCGGCTACCATGAGGAAATGGACGGCAGTTCATTTGAACGATGGTTTGAAGAAACGCTCCCAAAGTTTGACGACTATGCCGTCATTATACTTGATAATGCTGCATACCACACTAGAAAACTAGGAAACATTTCCACAATGTCCACAAGAAAGGCAGAAATTCAACAATGGCTCCTACCAAAAGACATTAGTTTCAATGAAAATATGGTCAAAGAAGAACTTATCCACCTAGTCAGGCAGCACAAATACAGGGTGCGGCAGAGAGGATGGACGGTTTTAAAAAAATCATAAAATAGTTAATTTTTACTCGAAAACAAATTTATTGATGGAATCAGGTTCGCAAGGAAATAGCATTTGAGACAGTCAAGTGTGGAAAATCACATCAGGCATGTGGTGGCCGAAATCGTTGGTGCAGTGCTGGAGGCGTTCTTGGAAGTTCGCGTAGACTCTTTCCAACATCGCTCTCTCAACTTGGGCGACTTCCACGCGAATTTCGCCCTTCAATTCGTCCAGAGTTCGGGGCATGTTCGCGTATACTCTAGCCTTGAGATGTCCCCATAAGAAAAAATCGCATATGGATAAATCTAGGGACCATGGAGGCCAATGAACATCGCCAAACCTGGAAATAAGGCGACCAGGGAAGAGAGGGCGAATAACGTCCATGGATGCTCGGGCTGTGTGGGCGGTCGCCCCATCCTGCGGGAACCACACACGTCGGATTGGAACACGTCGCCGACGTAATTCAGGTTGAAAGAAGTTGGTGAACATGTCGACGTAGCGCTCTGAGTTTACGGTAACATCACGACCATTACCGTCTTCGAAGAAGTAATGGCCAATGATGCAAGTTTGCGATACAGCGCACCAAACCGTTTCTTTTGGGCTGTGCAGCGGTCTTTCGTGTAACTGTTGCGGATTTTCATTAGCCCAATAACGAAAATTCTGCTGGTTAACCATGCTGTTTAGGTGAAAGTGGGCTTCGTCACTCATAGGCGAAAACGCGGTGCTCCACCGTCCAAGGCTCCATAACGACAACTGGTAAAATAATGCTAGGATCTCACGAGTCAAACGGCACCCTCCCGACCTCTCTCGTAGACGGAGGCGGAGAGTACTACCCATCACAAAAACGTCCGTCCTCTCTGCCGCACCTGGTATAAATGGCTAAAAACGAAAATAAGACCATCTTGAAGCTACCCCCTTATAACTGCAAATTAAAACCCATTAAACTGTTTCGGGCAAATACTATAAAAAACTACGTAGCTTGAAACAATAGAACATTCAAATTTTCTGTCGTGAAAAATAGTTTATGAAGCTGTCAACAGAGTGACGGCAAGTAATTTGAAAGATTGCATTCGTCACGTTCAGGAGACAATCTAAACAAAGCTGTGGGATCTGGACAATATAATCGATATTCAAATTGAACCTGTAATAATAATTAATGTTAACCATTCGGACGATGATGCAAGTACTTCCAGCGAATAAAGTATTGTCAAAAGTATATGCATTTCTCACTATAAAAATAATAATTCAATTTGTTAGATTATTCCAAGACCATTGAGGAAAATACGGACCTGTACAATCTCGCTTTTGGACATGTTGTGTTTTGTCTTCTGGGAGTAAATGGACTACGAATAGGGGATAGGTATCTTTGAAAATTTGTGGTTATAATAAAGCGTTTTCATTAAATGATTTTGGTTGAATTTAGAACTATGTTGAATTAGTTTTATAAAATCGACCTTATCGAACAAACGAGTTTTCGAAAACGTTAGCGTAAAATTTGACCAGAAAGCATTCAAGAGTCAACTCCGACAAAATATCCAACTGAGTTTGCTTTCACTCATACCATAAAATTGAATTTTAAAAGCATTAAGTACATGAATTTCCACAAATAAATGTGCCGCGTTTCACTTTTATTTGAAAGCATCTTTTGACTTTATCTCCAACAGATCTAGAATTCGGCTATTGCACATATCCTAGATAAAAATGAATAAAATCCTCTTTCACTTTTACTACTATGCTAATGACTATTGATGTGTTCATGTGCTACACAATTTATTACTCCATAATTACTCGATCCCCTTAGATCGTATCTGGCCATGGATTAATAGGCTATAAATTCTCCTCCTAACTGCCAAAACATACGAAAAAATCGGGACAAATACCGAAGGAAGAAGATGCATCGAATTGTAGCAATGATAAACAACATCCTGGCAGATAATTTCCTGGCCATGAATGGTAGACGATTTGATTAGACGGTGGAGAGTTACGATATAATGTACGGTCGTGAATCTCGAAAGCCGCTATCGTCGCGAGGTGTGCGAAAAATTTACATGCTGAGGCGTATACAGGGTGCCGCTCAGGAAAACGTTTTAAATCAACAAAATGCAAACTTCTTGACTAGATAGTTCCTAGTATGCAAATAGTGCGTTTGCAGGTCATGGGCGGTGTGAGCGTCACCAAAAGGAATGACACAACGACATGCTCAATGACCGTTCTACAACCCCCAGTATGCTTTGTTGGTTGCAGAACGCCGAGATAGTCCAAAGGGAATATCTCTGTGAAGATGTGACAGAAAAAAAATTGGTTGAGTAGCAAGATCGCATCTGGATGATTTGTGTGGATTGGTCTGCAAGTATATAAAATCAACGATATTAACTATGTGGGAAAATTATTACTGAATATGCTGCCCATGAAGTAGATGTCCCAGACGTTATTTATTAATATTAATAATGTCATCTCTGAAGCAGACGTTACATCACATCAGAGCCAAACATTGATAGCCGAAGCGTCATGTCGCTTAGACAAGGCGTACAGCTACAGAACGAGTGCATTTCAAGTTAACAACAGCTAGTTTTAAGTTGACATCATGTAGAAAAAACGACATAGTTGGTTTGTTCGTACAGTGGTCGGTGACTTGTTGGTGATTGTGTCCGGGATCTGGCTGTGTGAATTTCGTCTAAATGACGCAGTGAAATGAACGGAATTTGTGTGGCGAGGTCTTGGACACGGTCACTGACAGGTTGGTGACAGCTGTACGAACAGGGCTAATGTCACATAAACCTATATAACGCCACTTTACAAGATTCGTAAAACCCGTGCTGAGTCAATATATAAATAGAACGCTACCCATCATGATGAAATGCTGCAACTATTACAGTTGTGGGTATATGGCACATGTCTGAGGGGGGAATATGCTGCATTGTCGGAAAATTTCACTGTTAGAGCAGGAATGGTTCATAGTGTAACTCTATCAGGCTTTCCTGGCTGACAGAGGCTACAAAAACATTCCTCTGTCTAAAACATGGCGTCAAGTAGATTGACTCTGCAGTTTCCGAACAACGTTGTCATCAGTTTATAAAGGGTTATGTTTGACCCACGTTAGTCACTTTGTGATGCTACAAATATGTATAACAAAAATCTAAATGGGTCAACTCAGCCAAACTGGTCCATATACAATTAGTACATACTCCATAGTCCCCACCCATTTGATAGCGCTAAGGTTAGTTTCTTCCTTGCCCTAAGTATCGAGCATCTGGCAACGCTGTTGGACCACACCGGTAAAATACGTAAGCGCCAGCCACAATTATATAACATCCCTGTCGGCAATGTTGTCAAGCGCAAGACAGGGTTCGGCGTAGCACCGCATTATCCCGACCGAACACGTGTCTCGTCTATAAATTTCTCTTATAAGAGCAAATGTACGGGGAAGTCTTTGGTACGTGAAATATGTAGTGATAAGTGCATATATTACTGGAGCTGGAAGCGTAAAAAATACTGCCGCTAACAAAATGCGATATATCTTCCTCCACCCCTACAACCCACGATTTACAACCCTTACAAAAAAATATGAAAATGACCGTCTCTGAGACGTCAAAAAGTTTGAGAGATTTCTACATGTTTAATCTTTTGGCCCCTAGCCCCGTCACCACTGGACCGATTTTCAATATCTATAAAGCTTCTTCGTCCTTGAAATAGTAGTAACATTGTGTGAAAATTTCATACACATCCGAGCAGTACGTTCCATGTTATAGGCGGTCCAAAGATTAGCGGGCAGACCGATAGGCAGACAGACAGATGGTAATGAGTGGTATGGTTTTTCGTGATTTACATGTCATGTAACATCCAAAAAACATAAAATACATTTCCGAAATTTAATAAAAATAAATGAAAAATAAAAAAACTTACCAAAAGAGTGTTCAAGAAAATGGGCTTACCTATAAAAAACAATTTGAGATTAAAAAAATGAAGTAATTTTCACAATGCTTCAGCTAAGAATACAGTATGTAATCACGAATATTATATGTACAACTTAATTTATATTTTTAATTGACAATAATTAATTAATATTTCAGTTATTTCAGAAACTATCGATTGACCAATACCGATATGTACAGGGTTTGTCCGGAAAGTAATAGGACTGAGTCGATTTAAAAAAAATTATTGAGCCAATCGCTATAATTTTTTAAAAACCTTCAAAATAGGCTCCTTCTGCGTCGATGCAGCGCTGCCAGCGCGATTTCCAAGCATTGAAGGCGTCACGGAAAGCATTCTCCGGAATAGCCTTGACAGCCGCGGTGCATGCTGCTTGGATCCCCTCTGTCGTCTCAAAATGCCTGCCTTTCATCGGCCTTTCCAGGCGAGGAAACAAAAAAGTCTGGGGGGGCACATCTGGGCTGTAGGGCAGCTGCAGAAGCATTGGGATGCTGGTCTTGGTCAGGTAGCTGTTCACAAGAAAGGCGGTGTGAGCCGGGGCGTTGTCGTGGTGCAACTTCCAGTCGGCTGCGGTGTCTTGTCGGATCCGACTGACCCTTCGTTTGAGTCTCCTGAGCACTTCCACGTAAAACTTGGCGTTCACGGTTTGTCCAGGAGGAACAAATTCATGGTGGACGATGCCTTTGATGTCAAAAAAAGACAATGAGCATTGTTTTCAGTTTGGATTTGATCATTCTCCCCTTTTTTGGGCGAGGAGACGCCGTCGTGTGCCACTCGGAAGATTGCCTCTTTGTCTCGGGATCATACTCAAAGATCCACGACTCGTCACCTGTGATTACGTTATTCAAAAATTGGGAGTCACTTTCACACATGTTCAAATTTTCTTGGCACACTTCCAATCGCCGCAATTTCTGGTCGTCAGTTAGCACCTTGCGCATGTTCAAATGCTGTGTCACAATATCATGAACCACAGATTTTGGTAAATTTGACATCTGGGCAATTAAACGAATACTTAGTCGACGGTCTGAGTTCAAAACTTTGCGCACACGAGTCACATTATCGGTGTTGTCGAAGTCGAATGTCTTCCAGCACGGTCTTCATCAGCGACCTCTTCCCGGCACTCCAAAAGGGCTTGGTGCCACCGAAACACACCACTTCTTGCTAAAGCAACACCTGGATAAGCCTGCTTGATCATATCAAACGTCTCTGTCGCAGATTTACCGAGTTTCACACAGAATTTAATCGCGTACCTCTGCTCTAACGAACGCTGCATTTTCGGCTTGCACCACTCACAGAAACACGTCGCGCGAAAATGCCTGTCCTGTCTCTCCAAGTGCTCAGAGACAACTGACCAGCCGCTCATTCGTTAGCTAGGAACGTCCTCTACCGAATCCAGTCGGTGCGCGCAAGTAAAGTCATGGCGTAAGAAAATGAGTAATATTACTTTCCGGACAAACCCTGTATATCGGCAGTAAAGTTAATAACGTTCAAAATAAAAACAATAGTATATACGAGTGGATATTGGTATATTCTTGGCATCCTACAGAAACACTGAAGATTTTAAGCTGAAAATATTTCATTATTCAACATAGTGCCTTTTTAATTCAACACACTTTACATCGATCCTCTGGAGCTTCTAAACCTTCCGAAAACTTCCAAAAAAATGTTTCCTGTTGGTCTGGAAACTAGCTTTCCACAGCTTCTATCACCTTGTCGTTCGAAGAAAATTTACGACCTTTTAAACTTTTTTTTCAGATTCGGAAATAGGTGATAATCAGAAGGTGCCAAGTCAGGTGATCGATCAGTTCGAATCCCAAATCGCCAAGCTTTGTCACCGAAACGTGCGATTTGTGTGCTGGCGCATTGTCAACCCCTTTGGAAATCATTCGGCATTTTTTCTCAAAAAATTTTTCACGCAATTTTGAAAATAATGCTGCATAATATTCTCCCGTTATGGCGTTCCTATTGTCTAGATAACCACTGAAAATTACTCCACGACGGTCTCAAAACACTGAGGCAAGCATTTTTCCAGAAGACTTTTGCACAGGAAATTTATTTTTCCTTGCCGATGCAGAGTGCTTCAATTCCATTGATTGTTTTCTATCAGGGTTGTAGAAATGTACGCAAGTTTCGTCCATAGTCACTAAACTGTTCAGAAAGTTAGGGTCCTTTTCAGATCGGGCAAGGATTGCACGCGATGTTTCCACTCGTACCAGCTTCTGATCCGAGTTCAGGCATTTGGAAATCCAACTACCATACATTTTTTCATATCCAGATCAAAATAAATTTTCAGGGTCTCAACTATACGTTTTATTTCAATTCGACGGTCTGATAATATTAAATCATGAACTGAATCGACATTTTCCCGGATTGACACTGAACTGGGTCTTCCATATCTCTCGTCATCTTGAATGGATAACTTTACTCTTTTGAAGCAAGCAACCCACTTTTTTACACTGCCATATGAAAAGCAGTCATCACGAAGGATATTGACCACATCCTAGTAAATCTCCTTGCCCTGTAACCCCTTCTAATACAGGTTATACTTAATGATAGGCTCGATATTAAATTTTATCCATTTTCACACTCGCGCTAGACATGTTTTCTTTGAAAATTTCTTGCATCGTAATGCTTTAACTTATTGATATGCAACTTTGCAATGACACTTACAACAAATTATATTTTGTTGCTAAGATAACGCGCTTTTGTTTTGTGCATTCCAAATAGCCAAAGCGAACTAGACATCAATACCCCGTGGTAAACTTATATTTTCATTAATTTTATCGACGTACAACATATTTTCAGATTTTTTGAATCGGATACAGATTGCATTCATTACTTTGTCAGTATTTTGATTGGAAGTATTAATGTGAGACTCAAACTTGTCGTGTGGTTTTCACGCTGATAATAATCTATGTTTGTATGACCGCTCAATGAAACAAGTTTTTTTTAATTATTGTCCACTGACAGGACGTTTCTGCCACCATGGTGGCCTTTTTCAAAGACCCGCAGCCCCCCCTCCCTGAATACGTCCTTGTATATTTTGAGACCGTTCATTTTTAGCAAAAAGCAGATATAACTTTCAAACCCAGAAAGGATCAATTTTTCCTGTACTAAAATAGAATCGATTACAAAGACTGCTTCTGTTAGCATAGCGCTATTGCTACTACAGAAGCGTTTACCGATATTAATTCTACCGGAAACTAACTGTGGTTCCAATGAAAAGAAATTTAACGCTACCTTCCAGTCCTCCGTATACGCTTTTAATATTCCTGGCGCTGTACATACATCGTGTATGAAAGTATGCACTGAAAATTGTATTTCTAGACGAAGAATGGAGGAAAGAATGTAATTTCGTTGAAAGCGGTGGACAATCAGAATGACGGTAACGTAGTTTTTAGTTTGAAAGCTTAGACTAGAATAAAATTAGACTCAAGGCTTTCGATATCGCTGGTTCATTGACGTATAGTCGAAAAAATATTCAAAAATAAAATTTATAAAGATGGTCAAACAAAAATAGCCTCAAAAAACCAGACATACTTATACTTATGTAATTCTCTAGAAATAGGTGCTGAAGAGATGTTTGAAACTAGTACATGTTGGGCTTTTCGTTCTCTATGCATCAACTGTTCATCAACATATGACTATCCTACATCGCTGTGAGCGTTTTCGACCCAAGTCACATTTTTACGAAATACTTTTTTGCTAGAATCGCTTTAAGGTAGACGCGCACTTTAGGTATAATCTATGTTACGTAGATGATCTTCGTTGCAAAAACAAATTAAGCCACCTGACTACTAGCACTATTCGACGGCGGGTACTTTATGTGCTATATGTTATAAAATATCAATTTTTAAATTCGCTAACTACAGACATAAGCTCATGGTGAATACAGTATCCACTTTACGGTATGCGCTTTGACTGAGTCTAGTGATTTTGGTTTTCTTGTTTCCTACCGAAATTATAAAAAGCTGTTCGTATAGATAGAATAGAAGAGGTGTTTCACGCACCACACCTATCGTGCAAAATAATTTTTTTGTAGAAAAATTGTCATGCGCTGCTGCAAGGGGGTGCCAGGGAGGAGGCGTGGCCTGCCCTGAGAATTCGATAGGACCTAAAAAATTTGCATATTTAGCATGATCTTGAGTACAATTTTGAAAGAAAATTTGCTACCACCCGCTCTTCAAAAAGTTTTTAAGGCAGGTACATTTTCACAAAAAAATATCTCTTGCCGATGATCGCCCATCTGACAAAAATTCCTGCAAGTGTCCATGAAGTCAAATAAACACATAGGTTCAGGTTCTGCTGCAACCAATTGCCGACTACTGAAGAATCGCCTATTCATGTTTTGGATGTAAAACGGGAAATTCGATTTTCACCGGGTGTTCCCTTTGCGCAGGTTTCACCTATGAACTCAAAGATATTAAAAGACGCAGAAGTAAAAAAAAATTAACATGTTAATAAGTCAATATTAAAGTTTAATTTTCATTAATAAGCAATAAAAAAATGTGATTGTGATTAATATGATTCTTTTGCTAAAAGTTATATACCACTAACTCTATTTCTGACTATTACTAAAACATCATTAGTGTGGACAGTTTTTCGGGCTTCAGCGGTTTAATCTTCTAAAACTCAAATACTGTATTAATCCGGAAAAAGTTATTTTTATTCTAGCTTATTTCTGAATGAAATAATATATGTGTAAATATTTTTATTCTAGCTTATTTCTCAATGAAAGTGGTAATCTTTATTGTCTTCTGAAAAATTGAAATTGTGTGACTAATTACTCATAAGCTAGGAAGTTATTCAAATGACAGATTCAATTACACCATCTTACTATGAAAAGATTTCGCACAAAATCTGAAAAAACGGAGAAGGTAACACTATTGTTCTAGTACTTTTCCTTCTTTTTACATTTTATATATATATATATATCAAAAAGTAGGAAAATAATGGGCAAAATCCGCAAGAAGGAGGAAAGTGGATTCGAGCAGAAAATAGGATAGGTAACCCGAGCGATACGTATTGCTGCTGGTTGGCTTCATCAGGCCCGAAATGGATGCACATATGAAACTACCAAAGTAGATACACATGCCCACACATCCGGATACGGGTGTAACCTGAGGAAACGAAGGTGGAGAGGGAAAAAAAAAGACACACGAAGTCCACAACACGAGCCAACCTACACATTGTAGTACAAAATGGCTAGAAGAGCCCAAAGGATCTACAAAATCCGCAAAAAGGTAGGACAGTGGATTTTGCCCATTATTTTCCTACTTTTTGTTATATACATTTCTCCGCATGATCATTTTCTCTTTGTAGATCCTTTGGGCTTGAAGTACCACAGCAAGTGGCTATAACCGGCCGCGTGGTTGTGGTTAGATGTCTCCTTGAAAATTCGAGGTCTTCTAGCCATTTTGTACTACAATGTCTAGGTTGGCTCTTGTTGTGGACTTCATGTGTCGTTTTTTTTTCCTCTCCATCTTCGTTTCCTCAGGTTACACCCGTATCCGGATGTGTGGGCATGTGTATCTATTTTGGTAGTTTCATATGTGCATCCATTTCGGGCCTGATGAAGCCAACCAGTAGAAATACGTATCGCTTGGGTTACCTATCCTATTTTCTGCTCGAATCCACTTTCCTCCTTTTTGCGGATTTTGCCCATTAGTTTCCTACTTTTTGTTATATTCCTTTCTCCACATGATCATTTTCTCTCTCTCTCTATATATATATATATATTTCTGAAAAATTCTACATTTTTCGCAATATTTAGAAATGAAAAATATGTTTGCATTTAAACATGCATTTTTAGAACGCCAACTTCTATTCTTGATTTTAGTAACTACCATCACTGATTAACGTAATTATGCTGTATTTGGACGTTTACATAGAATTTCCATCGTCTCAGCCATTTTTCCCCAGTGACTCCCTGAGAAATAATGAAAAACTACACTATTTTCCTTGTATTTCCCATAAAACGCTGTCATTAGTTCGTAAAGGATTATGTTTGGCACAAGCCCTTCTTAGAAAAAGGTTAGCGAAGAACACTTACGAAAAAAAAATTAAATGACCTTCATCCCCCCCTACACCCTCTCCGGGAGAGAAATTCCTTTAGATCCACATAATCGTTGATCGATGAATAATCCCGCGTCAATGACGAGATTGGCCGTCACCATGCCCACAGCAGTGCTGATGCGATTGCCCACTGTGACATACGACGCTCGTCCATCGAGGGACCAGGTCCCACGTACCGACACGCGACCGTTGGAGATAATTTAGGGGTAAATGTACTCATGTGTGATAAGTGAAAAAAGAATAATAGGTGCGTCGCATTACTGGGGTTGGACGTGTATAAATATACAAAAAAAATTGGGATATGCCCCCAATTTCTAACCCCTACAAAAATTTTTACGAAAATGATCAAGATCTTTTGAAACGTCAAAAAATAAAAATAGAGCGATTTTTATTCTTTTACGTTTTTAGCTCGTTTCTCTGAGGCCATTGGACCGATTTTCAAAAACTACAAAGCTGTTGCGTCTTTGGAATAGTACTAACATTGCGTAAAAATTTCATGGAAATCCTAGCGGTAGTTCTCAAGTTACAGGCGGTTACAAGATTAGCGGACAGACGAAGAGATAGACAGGCAGACAAAAATGAGTGACATGGTTTTTCGTGATGTACATGTCATATAACGTCAAAAAAAACATGATATCTCACTGTTAATTAATTTAACAAAGCATTAAAGTTTTAAGACCTGCCTCTAAATAATCCTAAGATTTCGATTTTCAGAACTTACCGACTGAAAAAGAAATCACATAACCTGCGACAACAGCTATAATGGTGGCAACGCTGACGCCTAAACATGGTTGTCAACACGTATATTAGGCAATCTCCTGGTGGAATAATCAATGCTACCGCCGTGCCAAACAGCCTGTTGTGAATCAACTGTCAAGGACTCTAACGTAGGTACTAAAAGTTTTGGCTCAAAATTCATTGGATTTTTTTTATATTCCAACTACCACGAAGGCCCAAAGCCTCAACATCCATAGGGTACCGTGGAGATATAGGGGGATACGGGGGAAAGGGGAAACGCCACACGGCGAGGGAACACGTGTGCATGCAACATGCACACATTCTGGCCCCGCCTACGAGATCCGCCGGGTGTAACCTCTGCGTTCGACAGATTTAGACCGTCTACCACCTACGGACAATCACAACAGTTATAGCCAAGAGAAAAATTTCTCTTGGGCCGGGATTCGAACCCGCACAGCGCACGGCGACTGATCAGGAGACCGGAGAGTCTACTACTGCGGCCACCGCTGCTGCCTGTATAATAATTTTAACAAACACAAAATAATATCAAGTTGCCTTTGGAAACAAAAGTTTGTTTACTTACTTTGCTGTCAGTTGACATTTATTTTGAAGTTTTCGCTTTGAGATTTCGTATAAATTAGAAATAAGAAAAAGTATTTACAAGTGGGTTGGGCGGGTACCCAAAGCTGAAATCTGTCGATATTCCAGAATGAAAAGATTTCACGCAGAACCATTTACCGAACAATAGCGGTATGCGAGCAGGGAATACATAGCATTTACAGCACAGAGGTCAGAGAGATCGGTGAGAAGAGCAAAACATCAGATTGGAATGTCAACAAGGAGACTAGCCTGTCAATGCAGATCTTTTAAAAGTACGATATCGTTGGAACTGAGGAATGATCTTAGGCCCGTATCGTCAGTCGTCCCTACAATTGTAGGTCGCGTTTATGGACTCCTTGATTGTCATACTCCTTTCTCTTCTATTTCTAGATTACACTTGTCCCGTGTCAGCGTCAGCGCTCTCCTATTGTGAAGATAGATTTTCTTTTTAAATTGTAGGAAATTTCAGGCTGATAAAGCAAGCACAATTTGATGCAAATAGATGTTTGTGACATAACCTCACAATAGAGCGCTGACACGGAGAAGTAGAAAACTATGACAATCAAGGAGGCCATAAAGGCGCCCTACAATTGTAGGGACGACTGACGATACGGGCCTTAAATATCGAAAGAGACTTAAGTGTCCCAAATACTCTCAAGCGTAACTCCTTCGTATACCAAGATACTGACGTCAACTGAGGCTAACACTTTGCCAATGGAAAAATCGTCAATTTACACGACGAAAAGTATTTCACCTTGAGTAATTCTGAAATGAAGGGAAACGACGGATTTTATCCGGACAACGTAGAGGAATACCCTGACATCGTTAGATACAAACATAACGCAAAATTTGCAGATAAAATCCTTGTTTGGTGCGCAATTTCTAACAGGGGTATATCACAACCTGTTGTGGGAAAAATGAGGGGTGAAGCTTTGAACAGTCAGAGCTATACTGATAACTGCCTTTCCAAATCACTTCAGTTTGTCCACGACCATAATGGTAATGACCATGTCATGTTTTGGCCAGACCTAGCAACATGCCATTACTCAAGAGATACCAAAAACTAACTTCGACAACACAACATACCTTTTGTTCCCAAAAACGATAATCCTCCAAACTTGCCGCAGGCTCGCCCAACAGAGGATTTTTGGGCTTTACTGTCTAGGAAGGTTTATCATGGAGGCTGGGAAGCCCAAGATGAAGAACAATTAAAGCGGCGAATTTACGGAAAACTGAGAGAAATTGATCTGAATTCCGTCCAGGACCTCATGAGAGAGACATTCGAAGAAAGTTGCGTCTGGTAGAGCAGAATGGGCCACACCACATAATTCGATAGTGTAGTTAATAATTGATTTGTAATTTATGATGACTAGTTAGTGTTTAAATAAATTTCTTCATTAAAAAAATCCGATAAATAATTTGTGCCAAAACTTTTAGGACATACGTCCGAGATGTGAGAAATCATCTCGAAAAATTGTGTTTCAGAGTATCGATCATCCAAGCTACCGACATTCAAAAATATCCAATACCTCCACTAGCGACGTAAACAACATGAATGACAGACTCACAATCAAATTATCTTAATAAGTTCATTAAAACCTAAGTATAGCTAATTAATTACGCAAGATGTTCGTTGAAAAATCGTTGAATGATCGCTCGTGCCTTAGGAAGGTACCACCACTATAATAAAATTGCTCTTTATGTCATGCATAATGCAGGTAGGATGCAATTACAGATAGTTTTACGTGTTAGTGGTAGGTAAAATTCCACGCAACACGGCAGATGTGGAACTTCTTCAATGTGTTCGATTACACCTGGCATGTTAGGTAATAATTTTGAAACTGACCTACCCAAATAATATACAGTGTATTCCACAATAGTAGTAGTTTTTGAAACTGTGCCATGTTTAGCCCTTTTTGCCGACACAAGATACCAACGCTGGAACTAGGGATTCACTACTCATTTGATTTTCAAGCTATTTGACGTCAAGTCAAGCTTAAGTCAAGTATTAAATATTAGCAATGTTAGTCAACTCGTTTCTATGCCAGGTACTTGAACATTCAAGTAATAACAATATTTATTTTAACATTTATGCAAAATAAAGATAAATATTAAAAAAATACAACACTCCAAAAGGCTCAGGATGGGCAGTGCTATTTTTTACCGTCGCCTACAGCGCAATTACAAACAGAATCAGCAAGTTAAAATTATTTTATATAGTCACGAGCTTCATCTTATCTCTAATTTTACATAAAATATAACAAATGTCGCAAGATTGAGGTACCAATGTAAATGCAATACAATAGCAAATCGCCAGTTAAGAATAGGTAGCTTCAAAAGATTGTAAATGAAAAAGCACCTTCTTGAATTCCTATTTAAAGTTATGACTGGAAGCAATTTGGAAGAGGTTTGAATATTTATTCAATAAAAAAGGTGCTGTAGTCTTGATATTACTTGATAATTTTTGTAGTATAAAAGCAAGTAGATTATAAATACACAACGGAAAGACAAGTGAAAAGTTAAAAGGAAGACAACACATATTGAACAAAGTGTTATGTTCATCGTATAACAAATAAAAATGCGATACAACAGACTACAATAGAAACAAACATCCACCACGAGTTCAGACATATGAGGGTCCGAACGGATTTATCGCTTAAACTGTTCCGGGGTTGCGTAATGGTCAGAGCAGCCCTAGAACATTCTCTTTTAAATTATAAAATTAACTGTCATTAACACTAGAATTTGGAATACATTTTGATGCCTTTTCCACCACTCGTGATTAACTGCATTAAAATACAAAATACGATTCATTGTTTGTACAAATAAATATAACTGAAGGCCTTTAGTAGAAGAAAAATATAATTTACCACCAAGTAACGAGTAGTTTGAAAATGCTTGATCTCAAATCAAGTAGAACAATGAAAAAATCAAGTCAAGTTAAGCATTTACGTGACACGTAATTTTATTGTCAAATCAAGTAGTTTATATAAATATCAAACTACTCGACTTGATGAATGAAATTACCAAATGGGTGGACACTTTGGACTGACTTGATCAACTTGATTTCTTGTTATACACATTATAGTCCAATCATATTAGACGAAAATACCCTAAGTTGTTCAAGGGGGTATTCAAAACATGAACGTATAAAATGGGTACACCAATTTTGGGGGAAACCTTTTTATTCGACAACAAAGAATGAGAAAACGTGTTGTTTGGGATTCAATCGAAAGTGTTGGCAGGAACGAAAAAACTCTCCATATAAGATTTTTAGGTATTTATGAGGCCTACAAAATGAGACCACAATAAATAGATCCGACTAATAGCAAAAAAGCTATGGCCGAAAACCGAGGCAACTGCAGGTTTTGGTGCTTGTTGCTAATAAGACGATAGTTTCTCGCAGATATTTGAAATTTTTCAAATTCGTAGGATTCGTACTTGTAAATAACCACAACAAAATTGGAGTATATTGGTCAAGTAGGTTTTTGAGAATTTCTAATTGTTAATCCCAAATCACCTGTTTTCCGGCCATCACTACTAGTTTATTGAGCAATACACAGGGTTCGTTCAAAGATCCTTTAATAGCAAAATACACTAGTTTACCTTGGCGATATTAATCGCAAATCATTCCGGAAGATAAATGTTATTTTTATGCAAAAAAAGGATGGGTCACGTTTTTCCTTCTAAACAAATTCAAACATTTCGTATTTGTGAGTAATTCGCATCAAAAGATGATAGACACATCCGCTTTGTTTTAAAATGTGTATAGTAACGTATGTTTTTCGAATATCGTAGCGCATTTGTTGGATTACTCACAAATACGAAATGTTTGAATTTATTTAGAAGAAAAAAACGCATAAAAATAACATTTAGCATTCGGAATGGTTTGTGATTTATGTCGGCGAGGTAAACAGGTGTATTTTGCTATTAAAAGCTCTTTGAACGAACCCTGTATATTGCTCAATAAACTAGTAGTGATGGCCGGAAAATAGGTGTTTTGGGATAAGCAATTAGAAATTCTCAAAAAACTACTTAACCAATATACTCCAATTTTGTTGATGTTATTTAGCAGTATGAATCCTACGGATTTGAAGAAATTCAAGAAGTTGCGTGAAATTATCGTCGCATTACCAACAAGTGCTAAAACCTGCATTTTGCCTCGTTTTTCGGCCATAACATTTTTCCTATTAGTCGGATCTTTTTACGTGTGGTGTCAATTTGTAGGTCTCATAAATATGAAATGTTTTTTCGTTCCTGTCAACATTTTCGATTGAATCTCAAAAAACACGTTTTTTATTCTTTGTTGTCAAATAAAAAGTTTTCCCACAAAAATTGGTGTACCTATTTTATGCGTCCATGTTTTCAACACCCCCTTGAACAACTTGCACCAGTCAAACCAGACTTTACAATTATTTCGGGGAAATTTGCTAATATGATTAGACAGAATTTTTTTTTTTTCAGAGTGGTTAACTGATGCCTAACTTAATCTCTTATGAACTAATGATAGCGTTGCGTAGGAAACCCAGACTCCATCTACTTGACGTCATTTTTTACATCTTGTATAATAATCACCCAACGACAGTATTACTGAAACGCCTGACGACAATTGAGCTGAAAAAATGAACTCTTAATTGACATCAATACAATGAGTTCCTCATTCTAGTATAATCTTTAAACAATATTTTCCCATCCTAGTCTTCTATCCCAAATGTAAATAAAATCCATGAATAAAAATCATCATATCCGGCTCATCCTTTATTTGGACCATCATTACCACCACAAGATATGTTAGGACATCCTCTATCAGCCTGAGTACCCTTTTTATATACCTTTTTCACAGATTAGCTAGTCTTATGCTAATCAGACTGCTACTACATACAAACTGATGACTCTAATCTGAAAATATGTTAAGCAAATAGTTTGGAATAGCTCTATCATGAAAATAGTTATGACACTTTGTAAAAGGTCGTCCAACCCCCAATTAAATGTCAATCAGCGAACTGTGAGCAGGTAAGAGACTTGATGAGAAAAAACCGCCAGTGTAAGGGTGTAAGCTACCCTTGAAGATATGGTAACCTTGGGGTGATGGAATCGCGGATGAAATAATGAGAATCAAGCCACCTTTGACTGACAGTCCGTCACGGAAGAAAAATGCCAGTACTCGGTCAGTGACGTAGATGTCATGTTTGATTAGGGGAGGAGTGAAGATGGAATAACAGTGTTTAAGCATGATCTGGGTCGACTGTGAAAAAATTGAGGCAGTCAGTTAACCACCGCAGTTTTAAAAAAGCTCTCAAAACCATCTCAAGTATAGGGAAAATATACAAAAAACAACGGTTTTCATTCAAACGCCCGTTAGCTCCAAAAACAACCTTCTGAAAAAAAAATCAAAAATAAAGTTTTTCGTATTGTTCCTTTATATTTTCATTTGTCTTTTCCATTGTGAACCATGAGAAATTTGAATATTTCTAGTCTTAGTTCAATTTTGATAAGAATCTATATGAAAAATTCAAATATCACATGATCAGTATTTACTGTGGTCCGTACTACTAGAGCTGCGTTCGTAAATTGTTACAGAGTGTTCTTTGTAACACTCTGTAACAATTTTAGCGTTCGGAATTGTTTGACGTACCTGTTACATGCATTCAGAAATAGAACAAAGTAATCTTTCTGGAACGTACCGAGCTCAAAAACCTTAGGAATAGGAGTTCTGTCACTTGTCATTATCATGCTTCATTGTTTTTTTATTTTATTTGGTTATCAAAAACTGCTCCAAATTGGCAGAATATATATTTTTCATGATAGATGCTACCTCGTATCCTTAGGGTCTCTTATAACTCTTAATAGCTACAATGGTCGCGGAAAACGTGGTTAGAAATTAGTCCGCTGTAATAAGTTAGGCGTTCTAAAAATAAAGTTTCATAGTATTCTAGAGTAAAGTTTCATCTGTTGATCTACTTTCTATTAGTGTTGTACGGTATTACATTACTTTTACAAACGCACCCGGTATTGACTGATGGGCCCCGTCAACGTCAGCGGATTTCCATCTAACCTATATATCAATAATTACTGAAGTACAGGCTATACGGTCAATAAATATCACGTTCCATGAGGAATACTGACGGGTCATAGTTAATCATCATCGTATGACATTTGTCTAAAAGACTGACCATATACAATTTGAAAGGCATTGAACAATTCGTTTAATATTCGATAAAAATCCAGTTTATAATATATTTGGCTCAAAATACTGAAAGTCGTTTCTGTCGTTTATTTTTATATAAAAAAAACTATAATAGAAATCATACCAAACATTACTATATGGAACTTTTGCTGGACTAAAAGTCACTACAACGTTAAAAAGCAATCAACTATCTAGTTTTCGAAATACTGGATTGGGAATCCAATAATCGTATTCGACCGCTCGGTAAACAAAGGAGGATGTGATTTCCCTACAACACTTTAGCCCCAATTATTCACCCCTCAACAAAATGTCCAGGAATGAGCAGGACTCAAAAAACAAAGTATGTTTGCGTTTCTTTGACCGTAGGTAGCTACGCCGCCACTGAATCGATTCTCAAAACCTTCCAAGCTTTTGATCCTTGGCACCATCGAGACCTTGTGTCAAAATTTCAACAAAATCTGTGCCATAATTTCCGAGTTATAGAGGGGTCACATTTATTGGCGGATGAACAGACAGACAGACCCACAGATGACAGACAGACTGATATATGACAGGCAGACAGACTGACATATGACAGGCAGACAGATGACAGACAAACAGACAGACATATGCCAGTCAGACAAACACACAGATGTCAGACAAACAGAAAGACAGATGACAGACATACAGACAGACAGATGACAGAGGGGAAAACCGACAGAAGACAGACAGGCCGACAGATGAGAAATACAGGCAGACATATAGAGCGACAGACGATAGATAGGAGATCAGTAGAAATGGATGGCATGATTTTTCGTGATATACATGTCGACAATTCTTTTGAATAAATCAAAAAATCTGATTTTTTCGATTAAAACGTGATTTATGTATATTTTATCAGGATTGAAAAAAAACGTTATAAAAAAATCATGTTTTTTTGTTTAAAACTGTTTTTGTGTTTAAAACATTCAAATTTGGCTGAAAAAAAAAACATGTTTAAGACACTGTTAATACATGTTTAAAACAGTAAAAAAAATAAATAAAAACCAGTGCCTATATAATCCAGCACGTTAATGAAGTTCCTTGAAAGTGTTATTACTATTTTTGAAAGCGGACGTTGGGAAACTACCGTGCGGACGTCGGGGAGGCACCGTTTGCCTTTGGATAATTTTTCTCGTTGGGATCTCCAGCACTCCAGCAGTCAAATGTGCGAAGTCCTAGCGTGGTGGTGTGTTTTGTTTTTTGTGCATTAAAGATCGGCAAAAAAGAAAGGCGATGACAGGGAAGAGAAAGGATCCTGTGTGGAAATATTTTAAGGAGACTGATGCCAAAGCTGGCTCGAAAATAAATAAAAGAGTAAAATGTTTAACCTGCAATATGGATATAATGCCACTGGTGGCTAGAATGCGCAAACATATTAAAAATTGTAAACAACTTAAACAAAGAAGTTTATTAGAAAAACAAAATATTCATATTATTATTATTATTATATTATTATTATTATATATCAGATAGTTCTGATACCGACAATGATGATGTTTCTACCGAACCTATCTTCGCAAAGTTGCTTCGAGAATTGTGAAAAAGGTACATTGTTTTACTTGGAGTTTCGTAAAAAGTAGTGTAAAAGAAAAATTTAGTCTAAGTACATTTTCTATGATTTTATATTTTAAAAGGGATTTAAGGTTTTTGATTTTTTGTTTAATAAGATGGGTTGTAGAAATTTGTTAAGTATCTTCTTTGATATTATACAAGTAAATATATAGTCACATTATATGATTATTCTGCTGCTTATAGTGTACTAGTATTAGAGTTCAATGCAGTTTATTAAGTTCACTCGTTCCTTAAGAAACAGATTTTTTTACTAGTATTAGTTCCCTAGTTTCATGTTTGATCAATTAATAAAAAATAAAGTATACGTTTCAGTACCTATGTGTTTTAACCTATGGGCCTTTTAGTTTCGTTTTGCAAAATAAAATCAATTTTGATGATACTTGAAGAAATATAAAAAAACTCGAATAATTCCCAAACGGCAAAAAACAGTGTTTAAAACATGTTTTAAACAGTTTAAAACCAACTGGTTTAAGACACCTTCATTGTTTTAAACAGTGTTGAAACACTTTTTTTAAACATTTTGAATAAAACATAACAACCCTGATATTTTTTGCAATTTGTACTGATTTTTTCCTTAAATATGGCAATACTGAATTTTTAAATAGCTGATTTTCTCTATTTGCCCAAAAATATTTGTTGTCTAGGTCTATAGTAAGAAAATCTCCTAGGCAACATACAAAAAAACTTGTGTTGACATGTCAGAGAAGAAAATTCATTCGGCTTCATACTGAGCGGTTGCCTCGAGATGGATGATTTCTTAACTTATAGCCGACCCCTACGTTCGTAAGTTAATACATTGGGTGTTCCTATCTCCTATCCTTTCTTGTTTAAATCGTAGTGTGTTTTCAAAAGATATCTGAAATGTCCCGGTGTGGTGGTAGAAAAAAAGAATATAATTCAAACGAAAAAACGTTCGTAAGTTAATAAATTGAGTGCTCCTATCTCCTATCCTTTCTTGTTTAAATCGTAGTGTGTTTTCAAAAGATATCTGAAATGTCCCGGTGTGGTGGTAGAAAAAAAGAATCTATTTCAAACGAAATAACGGAAGCATTAAGAGCTGTAAAAAATGCAAATTCGAATTACAAGGAATTGTTGTACGGATGTATGTTCAGCAGTTATATTAGATACTGCCAATGGTGATAGCGCCAGTACCAGTACTGCTAGTAGGTACTTGTTCAGGACTAGATTATAAATTGATAGATTGAAATCATTTGATTTAAACCGTCGCAATCCTGTTGTCTGTACGCCACTGCGTTGAAGGTTGCGGCCCTACGGCGGTCGTCAAGGGCCTACCAACATCGAAAAAGGTACCTTCCGAAGGCAACAATGAGGAAACAACAATGCGCATTTGTAACGATTACGTGAAACGTGAATAACTAGTTCAGCTGGTCGGAAAGCAAAGCTTGAAAGCTGGGACTAGACAGCGGCCGGCCCAAAGCGTGTGCCCGTCGGTTTTTTATGCTCTCCATTTCTCTTTTATTTTGTAGGGGTTATTTTTGCGACCTATCAGATTGGATGTGAAAGAGCTGCGGTTTAAATCGTGTTGAAATCAGATTTTTGTCCTATACAATTTCATTTTCATTCTATTGGCTTCCTAGATTAACCGAACATTGGCCTTTCCCCAGTTTCGATCCAACATTACTTTGAACTGACGAGTCGTATTTTACTGCTTGCTGATACAAATTAAAAATCACTGGTATGGAACAAAATCTTTCTTCAAATAATTATGTCATAGATATGAAGATTTTGATGTTTTGAATCTGTTCCCGGTGGCCGATTTTTCTATCACATCCAGATTTTTCAAAATGATTTTTTTCCAAAATATCATAAAGTCAGTTTTTTTAATTCGTTTTATGCGTTAACATTATAAGCAATGTATATACATACGAAATAAGTTTTTGCTAGTCGTAAGAAAAAGAAGGAAAGTGCCGAAAGTGACAGTTGTGCAATTTTCACCCGACTGCCACAGAAGGGAGGATATGTTTTTCGCGTGTGGGTATGGATGTATGTAGACAAAACTTTTAGTTCACTGGCTCTAGGCTACGCTGCGTGATAGATTTAGACATATGAGGTGTTATTTGATTAGTATTACATAATGCAAGTACAAGGATATCCTTTCTTTTATGAATACGGCTCAGAGAATAAACAGCAGTGGGCCTAGTACGCAGCCTTGAGGTACTCCATGATTGAAACATTACTTGATATCTTACTTTCAAGTTTTACCACTTGTAACCGCTGAGATAAATAATCACCCACCCGCACGAGGGCTGTATTGTATCCCTAATTCCATACATTTCACATTTTCTCAACAATTTCCTGTCAATAGTTTCAAACGCTCTTTTTACGTCAACAGACACACACACAATCACTTTACCATCATCTACATATTTTTTTCCACTTTGTACACATAAATTGGCATGCAGTTTCACAAGAATGATTCCTTCTAAACCTGGACTGCCTCTCAAAAAGAACACCGTTCACATTTAGATGCTCACACAGCTGTTCATGCACTGTTATTTCTATAATTTTCTCGACGACTGGCATAAGATTGTTGGGTCGCAAGTCTTCTTGCTTACGTGGATTGTTTGTTTTGAGTACTGGGACTATAATACTCCTGTTCAACAAAGAAGGCGTCTTTCCTGCTATGAGCTATGTATTTGATATTCCAAAGGGTAGCAAATGACATCAAACAGTTGCTTCACCAAACTGCATGTAAGAGCTTCATCACCCGTAGATTTTTTCTTCAATTGAAAAACAGTTTTGCGTAGCCTATTCAGTGAAATTTCTTGAAACCTCCAAAGTTCCTCTTCTAAAGGCACTGCTGCCGTGACAGCTTTCTCATTACTTGAAGGTATGGTGTTTACTAGATACACTCTTGATAAAATAATTTATTCTCTATAGTGTCACAGAGATTAATTTCCAAAGACATATAATCAATGTGTACATGTTTGTTATTAACGAGATCTTTCAAGCTTCTCCACATTTGTTTGCTGTCTCCTGTGCATCTGTCAATCTTTTCTTCATAATACTACTTTTGTTTTGATCTTATAAGATTATCTTTGTTACGTTTTTCTTTATATTTTCCGAAGACATCCCTCCCTTTTGGTATTGTACATCTCTTTCCCTTTGTGCTCGTTTGACATTTTCATCAATCCATGACTTGTAAATAGAACTTTGTTGTTCTAAAGGTGCAATTTCGTTAATACTTTTATTCACATTGCCAATAAAGCAATTATATACAACCATACTTCTAGTTACATTCAATGAGCTTCATCTTGATTTTGTCGATATTGTCACAACATAGATTTCGTTTTTTTTATAATCTTAATTGTATCTTGAACGGACGTACACGCAATGAAGTACTAAAATAAAAAAATGGTGATGAAAATTCAAAATGCTTATATTCTAAAATAACTGAATTCACAGATTTCATAGATGTGATCAAATTAAAACCTTAGTTATTTTCAAGGCCAAACACTTTCCTTATAGACTCTAATTCTTTTACCAATCAATTAAGGGACAGTCGAACTGACAATCCGTATGCAATCGTCTTTGAGATCTTCCATATATCATTCCCTAGCTACGCCTCTCCTATAAAAGAATAACTCTAATGAATCCAACTTTTCCCACCCCTAATACAATAAATTCACTCTAATAGTATCAAGCAGCAATTGAAACGTCTCACATACGTACATGTGAATTCATTCCTAGGCCGTATTTTCACATCGTCTATTCTCCGACCTATTTATAAGTTGAAATATTCGTGGATAGAAAGTGCACAGCCCTACAATAACTTCCAATAACTGTCAGATGGGAGGCTTCCTTCCGAATTCTGTAAATACAATGGTGCAAGAAGAAGAAAAGAATGAGATTGCGGCACGCTGGTGCAAGCAACAATCGTTCAATTATGTAAGTCGAGTGTGAAATGGAGGGGTAGGTTACAGGAAGGAGGTGCCGCCCTACCTATGGGATACCTTCTCATAAAATAGGGCGGGAATTCTTCTTGCTACCCTGAGCTGATACATATACACTGATATAGTTCAGTCAGAATACTAAAAAGAAAAATTAGGCACAGAGTTATGACGCAGCGTAATGACAGTCGGTCTTCCTGGACGTCGGCCAAGCAGATTGAAGGGAGTTTCTCAAAGAGTAGCCTTCCACCGGTTACGTAACATACCAGGATGGAACGATTGTAACCGGCTTGCCAAAGTTTTTTTGCCAACTGCACCGGGGATGTCCCCCCCCCCCCCCAACGCCCGGAGTGCCGTAGATTCACTATGCGGGACCATCACTCGATACCAACAAAGCCTCTGGACCGGACTTGACTCTTGCTGTTGTACCGAAGAGATGTGCAGCGGAGCTTGCTCCAGTTTCGTCGCGTCTCTTCCAGATATCTTACGAATACGGCATGTCCCCGGAAAATCCCAAAAAGGGTTCTGAGGCAGACCCTATAACTGTGTTTCCTGTTATAAGTAAGGTGACGGAGAGGTGCATAAATCGGGAGTTTCTGAAGCACCTTGAAAGTCACGACTTGATTAGCGACATGAAGTACAATTTCAGTCTCCAGCGTTCCAGTCATATAGTAGGCTCGGGTCGTTGCTCCCATAGACGCTGATGTCTGACCACAAGATATATGTCATACAGCTAAAAGGTGGGTTCTTCTCTTCATCTCATGACGTCAACGCGGGTGTTCTCCAGAGATCGGTCTTGGCTCCGATATTGTTTCTGCTACATACCACCGACCTCCTTTCCTGTACGATCAAACCGATCCACAACTTTGCTGCTAACAACATCGTACATGCAGGAATCCAGAGTGACAAGCCGACATGGAAAAAAGAAGACTAGCAGCGACTTCCTCTCTGACGAGACACCTGAAGGTTATCACTGCTTGGAAACATAACAATCTGGCATGGTTAATGCTTCTAAAACACAGTACTGTACTTTGACTAACAAGAAGCGCCCTAGCGCTCATCCGGTGTCGATGGATGACTGAGTTCTCTTAAAGAGACATTCATTTCGGCTGGTCGGAGTCCAGATCACCGAGGACTTGACCTGGCATGAACACGTCTGGTCAGTAGCGACAGCTGCTTGGAAAAGGCTGAGCTATCTGTTTAGGGCTAAGAAGTACCTTTCTCGCTCTTCACAAAGCCTAGATAAGAGCTACCATTCACATTTTTGAGGATGACTGTCAGACTGATCAATGACTGTCTAATAGACGAGACCCTTTCCAGGCGGTTGACGATCTTGCTCATTTCTACCGCTTTGTCAACTGTCTCTGTTCCTAACAGCTCTCCTCCATGATACCGCTGCGCGTTCAGCCTGTCAGACAAACCCGTCAGGCTTTTGCCTCCCATCCCAGCTCTATCGAACTCTGTACATCCATAACTGGTCGGTACGACCACCCGTATCTTCGTAGAATGTAAGGATTGTGGAATAATGGGATTGTGGGATGAGCTTTTTCGCGGTTCTGCTAACCTTAGACAGTGCATAAATCGGATTAATAAAGCATCTTTAAGTACCTTATAGAAGCACCAGTAATTAGGTTTCTGCTTCAGTATAAAACAAATCAAGAATACTATCTGAATTTCAAAACTTCCAGTGAGTCCCTAATTGCATACTGAATACAATAAAGCAAAATTGTTCATCTTGCAAGCAATTCAAAACTGAGACTAGATTTCCTGTAGCATAAAACTATCCGAATTGTATCTTCTCATAAATCGGAGCAAACTTTGGGCAGATGCAAAGGGGAGAAGAAAATACCTGAGATCGAGAGGGTAGCAGAACATCGTTCCGGGTTGTTTTTTTACTCTGAAGGTGAAAGGTTAGTGTATGTTTGATGCAAATTTTACGGAAAAGGAATTAGAAAGTCAATATGTTTAGGCAACTTTTATGAATGTACGTTATATTGATAATGAATTTCGTCTCTGTTTGTTGCAAGACTTGACGTTTATTATTGTTATAACGAAAAATATGGTAAGTTGTCAGCTTGAGTGGCACTGTATTTTTTGTGCTTAGCGGTGTTAAGATCAAAACAATGTGCAAACATACTAAATTGCATTCAAAGATATACTGAGTATGCTAACATGACAACTTTTACATTGAAATGCTTCATCACGTCAAATGTCATTTCCATTTCGTATCTCCCCTACCTATACAAGTATCTACGCGTATCATAGTTATTCCTTTCACAGAATCCATAATATACATACAATTTCTTTGAAACAATATTGATATAATGGTGTATGTTGTTTGAAATTTGAGGTCAATGTGGATGATTGAGATGTTGTTTCTCGGACTTCCATTGTCTATAAAGATTTTCTGTTTCAAGACGTTTCGATTGATAATATGATCTTCAATCGTCATAAACTGATTGAAGATCACATCAATCGAAACGTCGTGAATCAATCAATATCAATAATGGTGTATGATGTCATCTTGAGAGTTGTTAGTGTGTCTGACAAAAATTTCAATGCCATTTTAAACTATAGTTGGATGTAGTCGCAAACCCACGTGCCTGAAACCGCCTGTAACTAACTACAGTGGAAATTATTACTAAATTTGTTACTGGACGAATATTGGAACAAATTATTTTTCTATTTCTGAGGCAACTACAAATAAATGTGGTACACACAGATATTGATGCTTTGCCAAGTGTAACGCATATATGATACTTCCTACTTCTTATTTCTATTTTTGTAGTCATTTAACATCTCTAGTCTGGTGTTTAAAAACCACAACTTTAAGATACACTCCAGTCCCAGAGTAATCTTGTTGCATTTGCTAGAACACACTAATGGAAAAAATTAAGGGATCAAATAAAAATTGTAAATTTTTAATGATTGTTTAAACTGCTCTCGGTAAAAAACTACCTTATTGAGGATCCAAGAGATATGGGCTGGAGGAACAGGAAAAAAGGATTTTTTGGGACACCAAGTGCCAAATTTCTTTTACAGCTTTTTACACTCACGATAACCCTGTGAAATTTCACTTTGATCAACCTAGGCGTTTTTTTTTGTTTTGAACAAAGTTTCCAAAAATTGACGGATAACGTACTCGTATATATATATACGAGTATAACTTGAGACGTGGTCATTGTCGTCTAGACCAGTTAGGTGAAAAATTAAAGCTTCCGCTTTTTGTTGGGTACTTCGACAAGATTTAAGCAAAGAGGACTCTTTATACTTTTTTTAATTCTCTCTAGCTTTCAATGGACTTTGCCATCATCATCAGGAGCTGCAATTACAATGATAACAGTAGCAACAAAGGTGTAAAATGAATTTAAATTGACTCAACTTACAGTAGTATGTGAGGATGTTGCTAATTGTTGTTTACGTATAGGATGAGGGAAACGTCCAGTAACATGGTGAGAGCTGAATAGATTGCACAATAGTCAAAATTTATACAAAACATGACAAGAACAAGTTAAAAACAGATTAAAAATTATTTTAAAAATTAGAGCATTACATCGTGAAACCACCTGATGATTGCACAAATTAGTGGTCATGGAATGATGAATTGATGAGTGACATGAAACCCTTTGACAGAAGGCCGAAGGATGTCAATGTCAGTATTGAAAGATGGAACGAATTGTGGGCGTGTGCCAAAACGTTGCCAAATCACTTCAGATGATGAGATTTTCAGAATTTTATGTTAGAATTTGTTAAACCGACCAGAGGCAGTTGAATAAACTATATTATTATTAATGGGAATTTAAATTAACAATTATTAATAAATCGTGAGGAGAGAATTATTATATTTTGAGTGGAACGAAATTTACTGGTGGAAACGGCCAAAACACAGATTCTAATCATGTTAACACAACAGGGCATTCTATGAATTACACAAGTATCAAAGTTCTTGATAAAGAAAAACACCTTTCCAAACGTTTATTCCTGGAAATGTCCCACATTTTCATGAATAACAACTGTATCAACAAAAAGACAGATGTTAAACAACTGAGTGTCATTTACTCATATTTGCTAAACTGCGAAAAATTGGAGAACTTACATATCTCCCCAAATTTCAACTCTTCACAACCATAATTAGAATCTGTGTTTTGGCCGTTTCCACCAGTAAATTTCATTCCACTCAAAATATAATAATTCTCTCCTCACGATTTATTAATAATTGTTAATTTAAATTCCCATTAATAATAATATAGTTTATTCAACTGCCTCTGGTCGGTTTAACAAATTCTAACATAAAATTCTGAAAATCTCATCATCTGAAGTGATTTGGCAACGTTTTGGCACACGCCCACAATTCGTTCCATCTTTCAATACTGACATTGACATCCTTCGGCCTTCTGTCAAAGGGTTTCATGTCACTCATCAATTCATCATTCCATGACCACTAATTTGTGCAATCATCAGGTGGTTTCACGATGTAATGCTCTAATTTTTAAAATAATTTTTAATCTGTTTTTAACTTGTTCTTGTCATGTTTTGTATAAATTTTGACTATTGTGCAATCTATTCAGCTCTCACCATGTTACTGGACGTTTCCCTCATCCTATACGTAAACAACAATTAGCAACATCCTCACATACTACTGTAAGTTGAGTCAATTTAAATTCATTTTACACCTTTGTTGCTACTGTTATCATTGTAATTGCAGCTCCTGATGATGATGGCAAAGTCCATTGAAAGCTAGAGAGAATTAAAAAAAAGTATAAAGAGTCCTCTTTGCTTAAATCTTGTCGAAGTACCCAACAAAAAGCGGAAGCTTTAATTTTTCACCTATACGAGTATATATATATATACGAGTATATATATATATATTTATCGATTTTTATAGTTTTTACATTTTATTTGCAAAAAGCGTTTGAATTTATGGAAAAGTTTTACAAAAATTTTAACGTTTAACGAAGCCTAGAAAAAATGTACCTAATTTTGAAGTTTTTAGCAGCAATGAACGTGATCCTTTAATTTATTCGAAATTTTGATTGATTAATACAAAAACGGTTGGGTAGACCAATGTGAAATTTTAGAGGGTTTTTGTGGGTATATGGAGCTTTCAAAGTTAAACTCAATGTTATCCATTTTGTCAATATTAGAAATTTAGTGCTAGGCTTTCCAGGAAAAACATAAATCACTCCTTTCTCTCCGTTTCTATTCCAGCGCATACGGAGGATGAAAAAAATGTTTTTTTATAAATGAAAATCGATTCTTTTAGAGAATCCATGCCAGATTTTGAAACAACCCTTAGATTTTCTGATGGTTAGTTCCTGAGATATCGATGACCAATGCCAACAGGGTATTTTTTTTTCATTAAAAATTCGATATGTGAGCAAGAAGATTGAAGTTGAAAAAAAAGGTTATCGAGTCCATACAATGTTTTTTCGGAAAACATTTTTCCAAGTCCGTGGACCTGAATACATGGATAAAACAATTTGCATTTTTTTCTTTTTCTTTCTACACTATTTACTAGTATTGGGTGCAACTTCGAAAAAGATTCTAAAACTAGACATGTCTAAACTGAATCCAAACACAAGATGAGATGTAAATAATAACAGTTAGCAATCTAGATCTCTCGGTAACAGGTGGGGACAACGCCTCCTATTGGTCAATTCGCCATTAAATTTCAAGCGGCCGCCTGGCGGAATAATGCGTGGGGCAGGGGCAGGGCAGGCAGAGTTGCACTCAGGCCACCGTCCGTCGCGTGTATCACTGCGTGCTCGTGTTTTCGTATTCACCTTGCTTGGTTGTTGCTGTTGTTGTTGTTAAGTGTATTTGAGTAATTTGTTAAGTTTCTGTTTCTGTTAAATACTGTCATCTTTGTTTTACAACACGTTGGTGGTAGTCCATCATTCGGAGGTAGCCCTGAATGTGGCCCTGTACGCCGTCCTTGCTTTTGGCAATCACGCATCCATTCTATCTTGGGTGTAAATACACTATAGAACCTCAATACTTCCTACACCCTTTTTTGTAGGGAAGTATACTTCAAACTCCGGTAATTTATTGACAAATTTATCCGTAAATTTGCCCTGAGAGAAATGTTTTTAATATGCGTCCCTGCGTCGGCTACATGGTTTCACCAGGTAACGTTGTCAGATGGCCGGTACTACGTGTAGGGTAAGGAAATCATGTCTATGGACTAACAGTATGGACTTGTTTGACGGACTTGATCCGTTCAATTTCTCTGTTATACATGTTCGGAGCTAACTTTTTTCTCAGAAGTTCTAACTTAAACATTCTGCTTTCGTCCGTCCGATCAAAAACAGCCAACCATGGTCAGAAGTTTCTTGTTATTTAGATACTCATCTGATTGGTCAAGGCTTAGTCTCTGGGACAACAAACGAAAGCATAGGAACTACCCTCTATCCAGGATATAACGGCTAACGCGCTGACTTATTTCGAGAGGGTGTAACTTGTCCTGAACATAATCCTTTATGAACTGATGGCGTTGCGTCAGAGATGCCGAGTCAGTCTACTTGACGTCATTTTCCAAACAGATACAGCACTACAAATAATCACCAAAACTTTACAATTTCCATTTGATCTCTTAATTTTTACTTAAAATTTTCGAAAATAAGATACTTGTTTTTGAATGTTATATGACATTTACATCACAAAAAACTATGTCACTCATTTCCGCCAGTCTGGCTGTCGGTGTGTCCGCTAATCGTTTACACAGTGTTACTATGACAAAGACGCAAAAGCTTTGTATCCTGGTTATTATCGGATTTTTTTTTTGTAGGGATTGAAAATTGGGAGTTAGGGAATGCAGATGGTGAGAAAGGTAAGTAATTAAACTAACATAATTATTAGACATATTTCACTCATCATAGAAGTCCCCGTACATTTACCCTTACAACTTAGAAACGTCTCTCTACAGTCGAGTGTGGAGTCGATACGTGCGACGTCGTCCCCCGACGGACGAGTGTCTACGTCGGCGGTGGTACGACACAGTCGGCAATCGCTTCTCTACTGCCGTGGGTTGTGTGCACTGTGCATCGGTCAACAGCGTCGTTTACCCGGGATTGGTCATGGCAACAACCATGTGCGCCTGCAGCAATTGCTCTCAGGGGGAGAAGGCTGTCATTTAGTTTTTTGTTATAAATGTTCGAACCTAATTTTTTTCTCAGAAGGGCTAACTTGTGCCATACATAATCCTTTACGAACTGATGAGAGCGTAGCGTGGAAAGTACAGAGTCAACTTTCTTGACGCGATTTAGCTGATTTTGTAAACTAGTGCGAATGAAGAACAAGTTACTTATGCACCGGGATCTACCTCTTTTCTCCTTGCATGCTAAACCGCACACGTCGACATTATGCCATACATTGAGTGACAGTAAGTATCGGAAGGTGCGGTCGGGTCGAAGAAAAATAAAAACTAACCGATCGAATGCGGCCTGTCGGTAATTTTCTGGAAGAATAACCATCGTATCTGTGGATTGCGTGATCTGCCTTCACGCTGGCTCCCGATATGTCTCGCCTGGACGAGCTTTCGATTCGTTTCGTTCGCTAGCTGGCTGGATAAGCAGCGACAGCAGTGAAAGTTTTTCCGTAGATGTTTATTGGTGATCTTTAAGCTTGGATTCGGTATGGGCAATACGGTTCATACAGGTGGCCATACACTTGCAACGATATGAGTATATATGTATATTTGCTGTACCTAAAAACTGCGCTTCAGCACTGGTCCTACCATTAAGCTTGATATTCACATCGTCTTTTAGATCTCATACCCTACCCTCATGCTGGCTTAGTGCTTCTGTTACCCCTGTATTCAAAAAGGGCGACAAATCCTCCGCTAAAAATTATCGATCAATAAGTCTCGTTCCTATCGCCGCCAAAATAGCTGAAAGAATCATATTAGATAAGCTCCTGTCATTTGCTTTCGAAAATGACCTTATCCCTAAGAATCAGCATGGATTCCTCCCTGGTCGATCAATAATGACCAACCTTCTCCACTCTCTCAACGATTGGACTCAGTATCTGGACACAAAGACTCCTGTTGATATAATCTACTTAGATTTTTCTAGGACTTTCGATCGCGTACCACATAGAAGGCTTCTGTTTAAGTTGGAATGTATGGGAATAAGAGGCGAGTTGTTACTGTGGATTAAGGCTTTTCTCACCGGGAGGACTTTCTCTGTGCGCGTCAGTGATAGCCAGTCTCACCTTCATCATGTAGCAAGTGGAGTTCCTCAAGGCTCTGTCTTGGGGTCAGTGCTGTTCCTTCTGTATACAAGTGACCTGCCCGCATTGATTTCCTACACATGTTCAGTTTATGCCGACGACACCAAGATTTACAATACTGTCGTAAATTCTGCTATGCTTCAACGAGATCTTGATATTGTTTGTCAATGGTCAGTTAGTTGGCTTTTACCCTTAAATCTAACTAAGTGTTGTGTCCTTCACCTCGGGAAGACAAATCCGCGATTTACATACAAGATCTCTGACCACAACATCGAAGCAGTTTCCAGCCACACTGATCTGGGCGTTGTAGTCAACGATCGTCTTTCCTGGTCAGAGCATATTCACAACGTTACATCAAAAGCCAAGAAACTTCTATACATGCTGGAGAGGTCTTTCAAAGGATCCGATGTCAACACTTGCGCCTACATTTACAAGGCATTCGTGAGGCCAATTCTTGAATTCGCTGGCCCGGTATGGGACACTGTACTTCTGCGCGATAGAAATCTCGTCGAATCAGTGCAGCGTCGGGCTACTCGTAACGCTTTTGGAGCACGAAGACCAAGCTATGAAGATCGCCTTGAATTATTCAACCTGACCTCATTCTCTGAGCGAAGACTTCGTGGCGATCTTATAGTTACGTTCAGGATACTTCATGGTTTGATGGGCACCAACCTCATGCATCTATACCGTCCGTCGCGAATCTACGTGGACACAGCTTCAAACTGCATAAGGAGCCATTTAAAACAACAGTCCGACAGTGGTTTCTTCCCAACCGCATATTCAACACCTGGAATAGTCTACCTGAAAGTGTGGTTGGTGCTACTTCAGTTAATAGCTTCAAAGTGCAGTATGATAACTGGAGGAGTGTACAAACTTTATAGCTATGAACTGTCTTTTTTGATTTTTTTCTATTTGATGTATTTGTGTTACGTGTCCGTACACTATATTTACTGCATGAGCTTATAGTACTGTGTACTCTGCTCTTCTCAATTATCATAATAATAATAATAATAATAATTATAATAATAAATACAGAATGGTCCGTGATGGTTTTCCCCCTCAAAAAAGCTAATTATTCACTTGTATTGGCACCGAGCTACGAAAAAATAATAAAAAAACCCATCACGTGATTTTTGGAACACTTTTTCGTGTTTCCTATTATTACTGTCTATTAATGTCTGGAACAGCGGAAAAACAATGGCGTCAAGTGCATTGACTTTGCACTTCCTACGCAAAGCAGTCAGTTACCAGCATGTACCAGATAGACATTAAACAGATTAAGGGGGATTTCACTAGGATTGTCTCTACCTATATGTTAACATTCTGTCAAATAGAGCGAATGAGCTTCAAGTTCCAGTCAACAAAAATTTTAGCAACCAATAACTATGAAATGTTGAAAACAAAATATGTACTGTCAAAGTATGAGATGGCAGCTTGTCATTGAAACATCCCCAGCTTATTGAATATTAAGAAATTATATATTATTTGGTCAAAATTTAAAGAAGTGTTCGATTTTTGAATAAAATTCATGTTTTCATTTAATATTGTCGATTGTTTATTCATGTTTATATTATTTTCTCCAATTGATATGCGATTTTGCAGATAGCCATTAAGCACCTACTTGATGACAGGCTCTACCAAAAATTACATAGATATTACTCGTTTCCAAACATTCCTTCATTTACTTGCCAATCATCAGTACCATTATAACACCGCCGATTGATATTCCCACAAAGCCATTCAAGATTTTTGATATCCATATATCCATAAAGTCAAATATTTTTTTGTAGTTCAGGAACTGAACAAACATCCACACTATATTTACAGCGATTAAGAAATACTCAAATATATGTCGTAAAGATACCGATAACCTTAAAACCTGCAAAAAAAAATAGAATTTGCAATAACTTTCTTGTTTCACTAAGTACACATTCTAGGTTTTATATTAGACATTATTTGAATAACAGCTGATTATTACATTTCAAAACTCCCCAACGAGTGACACATGTGTGGGATCCGTCAACCCTTGGTCCCAGTCCTACTATATAAGACTATACGTGGAATTTTTCCCAAAATCGTTGCACAACACTTGAAATTATATCCATGACGCCCCAAAATAGCTCCGTCGGTACCTCGGGTTATACGTCTTGACAGTAGGGATGTTCGATACGATCCAATATTTAGAAGTATCGATACTTTTGCTTCTCATACCCGATATTTTGGATCGATATTTTTATATCCGACACTTGGGTGTATCGATACATTTCACGAGTGTCTTACGATCCGGACTGTGTCAGAAAGAGTGACTAACTTCAGATTACTTTTCTTCTTTGTTTCCTTCCGCTGGATATCGATAATTTTATTCCAATATTTTAGAGTATCGATAAGAATCAAATCATATCGATACTTTTCGTGGATCTAAACATCCCTAATCTAGACAGCTTGTCGTGCTTGTCAACTGGGTTGCAGGGTGCGATGTTGCCTTTACTATCTTACATTTTGCTAAAATCTTATGACAAATAAAAGCTTCAAATGAAATAATGACGAATATGAACGGATATGCATAGAATTTAGAACATAAATTCATATTGCAAATTTCAGATTTTCTATGCATGGACTTGAACCGGATTTTTCGGTATTTTTACCGAAAAGAGAATATTCACCGATAACATCATTCTCCACGATTTTTCAATTTAAATATTTCTATACTTGCCGAAAAAGAGCTGAAACCAAAAATAAAAACTAAAAGTTAATTTTATGTAGTCTTCATAGTTTTATGCTCCATATCAATCATACATATGCATACACACTCGGGCAGTCGGGCACATGAGAGGCGTAGATTTGGGTTGCCTATGATCACGAACGCACATCCTCATCCCTTACTCCGCTTGCCCTGAATTGATTTTTGTGCATATGTTACCGCTAATATCCAAAATCCGCTAATATGCATAAAAACTACACATAATAGGAATTATGCGTAAATACTAAAACCGTCGGTTAGTATGCAAAATAACGGCACGTATCAGGAATTATTAATAAGTACTAAAATAATCAGTTATTATGCATATTCACTGTCCAAATTAGAAATTATGCGTACATACTGAAGCTACCAATATCTTATGTTAGTGATTAAGCATAATATCACGTAACGTCAAATTTGAAATGCTATGTAGTTAATGATAAAATAGAAATATATTACGAGTAAAGTATACCATTACCTAACATTTAATATATATGTAATTCTACAAAACTATATGGTATGCATAGATGAAAATTAAACATATTCAGAAATCAGAACGAAAAAAAAAAAACATAACCGTAACATTTCAAACGACTACATAAAAATTATTTATATTATTATATTTATATTTATTTATTGGAACAAGAAGAGCTTTGATGGCACTTACTATTGCATAATCGATAATTATTTTTACAGCGGCAGGTATTGTTTTGGCAGAATTTTGTGCAATTGCATCGTTGATAACCTTGATTAGTACCAGAAGCAATTGCAGCTGCTTTTCGAAGAGAAGTTGAAATAGCTGGAACATCACTAATATGAAGGAAGTCCGAATTTAAGCAAGGTTCAAATTGAGAGCGCACATATAATTGCTGTAATATCCCATCCTTTGTTCCAAGCCTATAATTTCCATTATCTTCATCTACTTCCATCACAACAGCAATTACATTGCGGAAAGATCCACGAGCACGGTCGACATCCGGAATAGGAACAGTGACATTAGATTTTGTGATGCTTCACTTCTTATTTCCAAAATTTGTGTATTTCGATTTTCTAGTGCTCTTGGAATATTATTTGGGTTGTTTTCGTTATTATCTGTTTCCTGTTCATCTATCTCATAGTCGTAACATTGCAAAAGAGCATCCAAATCCTCCTCAGTAACAATTTCTTGAATACTTTCTACAGGTCGATTTTTAGTGGCAAGACCAACTTTCGGTTCACAGCCAAACAAAGCTTTATATGGCGACATTTTCACTCCAGCATGGAAAGACCTATTTTTCATAAATTGCGCTGTAGATAAGCCTTTCGACCATTCTCTAGTTTTGTTGTCAGACATCCAGGTGGCTAGCATTGCCTCAACGTCGGCGTTTGCTCGTTCGACACTCCCTTGACTTTGGCTGTGACGGGGTTTTCCATTTACCAATTTCAGACCTGGCCATTCCACTGTTAAGTTTCGTATTATTTCATTAACGTACTCTCTTCCATTATCACTGAAATAAAAAAAACTCATAAAATAGAATTAAAAGCATTAACAGTTAGGTAGTAGGTACCTGTGTAGTATTGATGGAGCTCCAAAAATACAAAAAATATCTTTGATATGCTGGCTTACTTCAGATGCCTTCTTTGATTTTAATCCACGTAACATAACAAATTTAGTGAGATGATCTTGGTAAACAAGTATAAACTTAAATTCACCATCAGCTTCAGACTGCATATCTATCAAGTCGACTTGAGCACGGCTATTAAATTCTTTGTGAATTATTGGTTTTACAGTGATACCTTTTCGCTTTTTGGATCGCTTTAAATGACAAACTTCGCAAAGTGACAAGTATATTGAAATGATTTCTTGTGTAATATTCGAATACTGTTTGGACATTTCGGTCTTCATTCGATCTCTTCCTCCGTGACCTATACCTCTGTGACAAACGGTTAAAATATCAAACATTTCTTCAACGGGAACAACATAGCGAACATCTCGTATGTCAATCACTATATTATTAGAATCTTCATTATTTTCCTTTCCCGTTTGCTCTTTATTTCGCGTTACAAGCTTTTCAATATTTCCGACTTCAACTATTCCAAATCTTTTAAGTCTACGATACTGTAATGGAGTTTTGGGACCATTATTTGATGAAGCATCCCTAACCTAGAGAAAAACATCAGGAATTAAACGTTAAAATATAGGCACTATATTAGTTTAAAATCATTCTTACCTCGGATAAAAGCACGTCATATTCTTCCTTGAATAAAATGTTCAATCGTGAGTTTGTTCTTCCCTTCAACTTCTTAACTTCATCGACAAATTTAAATTTAATGTTATCAATAGGTAGTGCAGTCATTGCGATGAGAAACTCCAACAACAAAACAATCAAAACATAACCTCAAACTTCAACGCACGCTTCAAGGCACGACCAGTCGTATTTTGTGAGGTTACATGTATAATCACTAATATACACAGCAGATATTATGCATAATTCCTATTGCTGTGTCAGTTATTATCAATATTTACTAAAAATATGGCGATATTTTGCATAATTACTGACGATTTTAGTAGTTATCGATAATTCCTGATACGCGCCGTTAGTTTGCATACTAACCGACAGTTTTAGTATTTACGCATAATTCCTATTATGTCTAATTATTATGCATATTAGCGGATTTTGGATATTAGCGGTAACACATACAAAAGGTACAGACTGGTAGATTACCGTTATTACCTCATCACAGGATAAGCAAGAAAGAAACCGAAACCTGTCTGTTTTCAAAATAGATATTTAATTAAAATGACAGGTGAGTTCATGAGTTCAGGGGCAAAACAGAAAAATATTCACAATCCTATAAGCAAGAATCGAAAAAGGAGTTTACAGAATGGTTGCAAAGTACTTTGAAAAAGCGACCAGAATGCACATTGTAGAAGTTGTAATATAGAACTATGCCCTCAAAAAACATGTTGTGTGCCCGCCCAATACAATAACAGACGTTTTTCATGACTCAAAGGTCCTTGATCTACCACTGATCTTGGGACGGCATTTTCCTTATACCGAATTCAACGACATTATTTACCGATTGCGTTTTTTTTTGCCGGTTAGGAAACACTGCAGATGTGCAGATTACTTTAAAAGCAATTGATATCCCAGACGTATTATAATAATAGAAATAACAAGAAAATATAACAATGTTTGGAGATACGTATATTTTCATAAATAGGTATTTTTGATTCTGTCATAATATCTAGACGATCAATAATAGGTGGATGCGGATACTTTTACAAATATCGATGTTTTAGGACTCAGAAATGCAGAATGTGCTGTTTGTTTACATTTGGTGTGGATTTCTAGATCATAAAATGGAAAAAAAATTTTTGATGTAACAAAAGATGATGAACCAGATGGAATATGTTTTATATCCTTTTTTTGCAAAATAACAAAAATCGGTACATTTCTACAGGTACGTATTATGTACAACACCCTGTACGTGATATACAGACAAAACTAGATTGCCATGCATGAACAGTCGTCAAAAACAGTGAAAACATCCTTCTAAATATAATAGCTAGAAAATCGACCTATTATTTCTCTCATTTTCATTGGTCCATTTAAATAACTGACCGTCTTTTGGGAAATGATAAAAAATTTAAATTCTATGAAAGTTATCCTAATTCTAAAAGCACAAAGACATAATATTATGTACCTTATTTATAAAGCAACCGTTTTTTTACGACTTTATTCAAACTTTCAATAGAAATTACTGATATTCAGAGAGCTTTGACAGCTTCCGTCAAATTGCATTTCGATAAGGTCTTTTCCTATTGGTCCAACTGACCGTCAAATATTAATGTTGGTGAAATTGGCCCAAAATTAGTCGAATAGGCCTATACAATTAGTCATAGACATTCTTTCCCCGACCCACCGGTAGTTACTGTCCATCTGGCAACGTTGTCCCTTTCCGCATCTGTGCGGCATCGCTGCAGCCAGTTCGTTCATTTCGTGCATGGTCCGTGAATGTTTTTTGGGCTCCAGTACGGATAGGTTAGAGTCTGCCGAATCGGTTAGCCGCCGGTCAGATTAAGGCCCGTATCGTCAGTCGTCCCTACAATTGTAGGGCGCCTTTATGGCCTCCTTGATTGTCATACTCCTTTCTTTCCTTCAAACATTTCTAGATTACACTTGTCCCGTGTCAGCGTCAGCGCTCTCCTATTGTGAAGATATGTTTTCTTTTTAAATTGTAGGAAATTTCAGGTTGATAAAACATGATATAACTCAAAAGCAATTTTGATGCAAATAGATGTTTGTGACATAACCTCAAAATAGAGTTCTGACACGGAGAAGTAGAAAATCATGACAATCAATGAGGCCATAAAGGCGCCTTACAATTGTAGGGACGACTGACGATACGGGCCTAAATAGCAAGAGCACGTGGATCAAAAACATTTCTCTAACATTCTAAGTTTAAAAGGCAAATGTATGGGGAAATCTATGATGTGAGAAATATGGCTTATAGGTATATAGAATTACTGGGGTTGGGAACGTATACCAAGACCAAAAAAATTTCATATACACGCACCCACCACTACAACCCCCAGCCCCCGAATTTCAACCACTATAAAAAATTGTCTCTAAACAGCCAGGACACTCTGAAACGTCATTTTCGGCTTTTTTCTCCACCGCCACTGGACGGATTCTCAAAAACTATAAAGCCTTTTCATCCTTGGCATCGTAGCAACCTTGCGTGAAAATTTCATCTAAATTCAGGCGCGAAAGACAAATCGACGAAATGAGAAACTTGGTTTTTCGTACTTATATCTCATAAACATTCAAAAAACACAGTATCTCATTTTCGAAATTGTTCGCGATTACTATACTTCCTCATCCAGTGGCGTGGAAAGTAAAAGCGGAGCTGGGGCTGGAAATTGGCTCGTCTAGGGTAATACCTTAATATTGTTGGAAGATATTAAAATACTACTTGTTCTTTTTTTAACCAAAAATTATTAGGACCAAAAATCCTCCCATCGATCAGAATATAGCGAAATACGCTCAGCAATTTTCGTGAACATATACAAGCATATTATTTGACACTAACCTTTTCAAAGAGGATATAGTAAATATATGTAACAAATTCTCATAGATGACTCTCATTTTATCTCGGATAATTTTTTGGACGCGCCAATATAGCATTATGTTGGATATACGACATATTATGTAAAAAATTCTGGGATCATGCAATATCCTTGAAAGGTTATTTGAAAAAAGAAGTTTGAGACGCGCACTTCAGATGCCTATATCGGGTACCCCGTATACATTGTTTTATACAAAGTTTACATTTTGTGCGCAAACTACATAAAGATTATTAATATTATTACTTTAACATTATTTTAAACAAAATGTCCGACAAAAAGCTCACTGTCCGAACCTCATGATCAATCCTAATTTCAGCGACTTAGGTATGCTGAACAACATGCTGTCAAGTACTCATCAGTTGATGGTATTTTCATGTTCGAAAAATAGCCCACTTCGATAGCCCATTGTCCTACGTATCGTCGACCGTTATTCGTTACCGATTGATTGTGAAACACGCAGTCTGATGTCTATCGGGAAAACCAACGTCGTTATTCAGTGTCGTTCTACATACTTCACCAGGCACTCAAAGAATTGCCGGCTTTAGTTGTTTGATTGAGAGTAATTCTATCGGAAACAAATCAAGAATGCATTAGCCACTATTTTATAACATCAAGAGCAAATTATTCCAAGACATCACCCACAGACATGTTACTATCAATATCTCTTCAATTTATTCAATATGGCAATGCAAACGTCAAAGGTACAAGGTATCAAAGTAAGGATGCAGAAGGAACACAAACGCAGTGCTTTTTGAAATACCCCCAAAATTATTACATGTAGGGCCGATTTCACCAACATTAATATTATGGACCAATGGGAAAATACCTTATCGAAATGCAATTTGACAGAAGCTGTCAAAGGTCTCAGAATATTAGTGAATTCTATTGAAATATTGAATAAAATCGTGAAAATTCGACTGTATTATAAACAAGACCACTTTTTGATTCGAACATGATGCTTTTGTACAGAAAAAACAGGACAACTTTCATGTATTTTGATATATAAATCCCAAAATTAACGCAAGATTTGAATTTGCCGCCATTTGTGCAGTGAAGTGTTGGCAACCCTGAAAAAAAGCAATTTAACAGCTAACAGTATAGGGTTATGAAAAATGGAGCGTTACACGATAGAACAACGTGTCTTCATTATTAAAGAATATTTCAAAAATAGTGAAAGCTTGGCGGCTGCAGTTCGAAAATTTCATACAAAATATGACCGGAATAGTGTTTTAACTTCGTCAACTGTGAAGAGATTAATTGAAAAATTCATGGAGACTGGATCCGTTGGAGACGCCAAACACACTGGTCGTCCAAAAACAAGCCGTTCAAATGTGAATATCGAAGGAGTGCGTGAGAGTGTTGCGGACAATCCAGGAACCTCAATTCGACGTCGTGGACAAGAATTGCAAATGTCAAGAACCTCTCTACAGCGTATACTCACCAAAGATCTGTGTCTTCATGCTTACAAACTTCAATTAACACAACAATTGAAGCTTAATGAAGATGCAGAGAGAAGAGAGTTTGTTGAATGGATTATTGAACATCAACAAATGGACCCTGATTTTTCAAGCAAAATCATCCTAAGCGATGAAGCACATTTTCATCTTGATGGCTTTGTCAATCGCCAAAATTGCCGCATTTGGGGTTCGGAGAACCCACGTGTGATTGTCGAAAAAGAAATGCACCCACAACGCGTGACTGTCTGGTGTGGATTTTGGGCTGGAGGCATAATTGGGCCATATTTTTTTGAAAATGATGCTGTTCAAGCAGTGACTGTTACTGGTGCTCGATATCGCGACATGATTACACAGTTCTTTCTGCCAAAATTGAATGATATTGATGTACCCAATTTGTGGTTTCAACAAGACGGTGCCACATGTCATACAGCCCGTGAAACAATTCAATTACTGCATGAGACATTTCCCGGTCGTGTACTCTCTCGTTTCGGTGATCAAAATTGGCCTCCTAGATCGTGTGATTTAACACCATTAGACTTCTTTTTATGGGGTTATTTGAAATCACAAGTCTATGTCAACAAGCCCACAACCACCCGTGCATTAAAGGAGGAGATTCAACGCTGCATCAACGAAATTCAGCCACATTTATGCAGAAGGGTCATGGAAAATTTCGACAAAAGAGTGCGCATGTGCATGCAAAGCCGTGGAGGCCATTTGTCCGATGTGTTATTCCATACATAACCCTATCCTATGTACTTTATGAGTCAATAAAAATATAACTATTAAAAGACTAAAAATGGCATTTTCTATTTAATTCAAATCTTGCGTTAATTTTGGGACACCCTTTACTAAGTGACATATAAATCCGAACACCCAGTTTAAATGGTTTTATTTTAATAAAAGTTGGTGAATGTATTTATCTTACTGTAAATAACAAGTGACAAAATTTTCAGCCTTAACAGTTGGACATTCCGGTTTTTATACTGCTTTTTTTTAATTCACTAACGCTCTAAAAATGAATATTTCAGCCGCAGTAAAGAATCAACGTTGGCGGATTTTGGTTCTTGACATCCTTGACGATCGGTTACGATGCCTAGAGTACCGAGACCTGTACGATTTCGTCAACTTAGTGAGTTTGATAGGGGCCGTATAGTGGGACTTCGGGAAGCTGGACTTTCTTTACGGGCAATTGCAGTTAGAGTGCAAAGAAGTGTAGACACTGTGGTTAGGTGTTGTCAGGCATGGCTTCGAGAAGGCCGTACGCAAAGAGCAAGGGGCACTGGACGCCGCCGTAGAACAACAGACCGTGAAGATCGCCGCCTAAGATTATTGGCCTTAAGGGACCGTTTCTCCACTACCAGGTCCATTGCAAATGAATGGTTTGCAGAACACGGAAGACCTATTGGCATGTGAAATGTTTACCGACGAATGAGAAGTTTTGCCTTGTTTTCATACCGGCCACACTGGGTCCTCCCTAGAGAACACCGACGTAATCGCCTTGAGTGGTGCAGACAACGGTCACTCTGGGATCAGGAATGGAACAGTATTGTCTTTAGTGACGAGTCTCGATTTTGTTTAGGCATGCACGATGGTCGTGGCAGGGTTAGAAGGCGACGTGGTGAAAGGAGGAATCCACAGTTTTTTGTTGAAAGACATGTTCATCACACTGTTGTAGTTATGGTTGGTTGGTGGTGCTATCTTGACACCCTGGCAGATTCAACTTTCCAACAAGATAATGCCCGACCACATGTTGCAAGAGTCACAATAGACTTCTTTCAACATAATGATGTCACATTGTTACCATGGCCACCAAGATCTCTCGACTTATCCCCAATTGAGCACGTGTGGGATATGATGGGTAGGAGATTGCTCAATTTGCAACGTCCTCCTCAGACTCTAGAAGCACTTCGAGAGGAGTTGGTGGTTGCCTGGAATGAGATACCACAGGAGGACATTGACCACCTGATCAGAAGCATGCCTAGGCGCGTTGGAGAATGCGTAGCACATCAGGGTGCATCCACACATTATTAAAGGTCAAAAGGCTTTAAAGCAGTGCAATCATTTTGAAATTTTTATCATTTACTTATTATGCTTCATTAAGTATTTATACAAAATTTTATTAAAATGAAACCATTTAACAAAACATTAAATTATGAAAAATGTCATTTAAGTCCAAAAATCAAAAAAACTAGTAATGTTTATTGTTTGTCTATTTTTCTTTTTTGACTGGCGGGTATATCTATCTGTCACTCGCAGGGTTGCCAAGTCTAACGACGATCACGTCCCGTGGTGGAGGGTGCGAAATGAATCTTTTAAATTTGCTGGTTTTGAATTTTTTTCGTGAAAATATACTAGGTATCATGATTATAAGCATCTTTGGTAGATTGTTCGATCCGGAATGGGAAAGATCTCCTATTTATGAAAACATTTTTGGTATCATCTAACCGTTGCAATCAGTGCACAAACACTGTGACATATGATTTATAGCATAAACCGCTGCCCTATCAACACAACTGATGTAATCAGTAAAGCAACTGATGATTTGGGCATGTCTGGTAAGAACCTATGAAGTGAAACTCGCTAACTCCACAAATTTGAAGATTTTGTACAATTTCTTTGAAAATGATGAAAGACATGTCTGATTTGGCAGGGTAATGTCGCAGCCAAATGGCAGTCACTCTTTGTGACACAGTCCGGATGGAAAGATGACGATACTCGTGAAATGTATTGATACTTCTAAATATAGGATCGTATCGAACGTGCCTACTGTCAAGATGTACCGACGGAGCTATTTGGCAGCGTCATGGAAATAATTTTAAATTTTCATTTGCAGTTTTTCAAGTGTTATGCATTGATTTTGGGAAAAATGTCACGAATAGTAGCATAGTAGAGTATATTTCAACAGTTGGCGGAACTTACTCCACTGGGACCAGGAGGGTGAAGCGGGATATTAATGCACAATCTGGCAATCCTGTCGCACCCTCACAAAATGGCCGCTGTCAACCACACAAGTCACCGTGTTGTCATTGACTAGGATGGAATTAAACCTTCAGAGTATGTTTTGTGACTGGTACCAAGAGTTGACAGATCCCACACATGTGCCACCCCTTGAAATGCAATAATCAGCTGTATTGAAATAATGTCTAATATAAATATAACCTAGAATGTGTACTCGTGAAAAAAGAAAAATATGGCAAATTTGTAGTTTTTTTTTGCAGGTTTTAGGTTTGCTGGTAGCTTTAAGGAATATATTTGGGAATTTCTTAATCGCTGTGAATATAGTGTGGATGTTTGTTCAGTTCCTGAACAACGAAAAATATTCAACTTTATTGATGTATGGATATCAAAAAACCTGAATGGTTTTCTGGGAATATCAATCTAAGGTGCCATAATGGTTCTGATGAACGGTAAGTAAATGAATGAATGTTTGGAATCGAGCAATATCTTTTGGTAGAGCCTGTCATCAAGTAGGTGCTTAATGGCTATCTGCAAGAGGTTTATAGGAAAAAACACCCAGTATCACATATCAATTGAAGAAAATAATATAAACATGAATAAAAAATCAACAATAGTAATTAAAACATGAATTTAATTCAAAAATCAAACATTTCTTAAAATTTTGACTGAATTATATGTAATTTCTTAATATTCAATAAGCTGGTGATGTTTCAATGACAAGTTGTCGTCTCATACTTTGACAGTATTTTGTTTTCAACATTTCATAGCTATTGGTTGCTAAAATTTGTTGATTGGAACTTGAAGCTCATTCGCTGTATCTGACGGTCTGTTACCCTATAGGTGGAGAATAACGGACTGTTGTCGGTGACATTGGCCCTTTGTCTACCAAATAATTGAACCAATGAACGACTTTCCGTATAATATACCGAATAATACGAGATACGTATAATATGATATAGAGGGTGTAAACGTCATGATAGTCATTATTTAAATGGGTTAAAGGGGGTTAAAAGAAGCAAAAAGTTTCATATAACATGGGGGTCAAAACGGCATTTTTTTAGAGAAAAGCGACTTTAAAGTAAAATAAAATCTGACAACACCGCAATGCCAGACGCAAATTACGACGGAACTCAGTGTAAATAAAGATGGAGTTTGTCATTTTTCGCTCTTATATATTATTTCATTATTTGATAATGTACTCTTGAAATGCAAACAATTAAAACGGACTTACCACTGTCTCAGCGCTTCACCTGGTGTGTGAAAGTTTATTGAACGTATTAAAAAAATCCCTACTTATAAATAGATACATACATGGTTTCTCTTTTTAAAACCCATACTGCACTTTTTTTTATTTAAAGGTGTTCAAAATGTTGTTCTCCACTTTCCACACAAGCTTCATTACGACGAACCCAGTTTCTTCTTACTCTAGGTCCTCGAAGTTGTCCATTTATTATTTCAGCCGCATTAAAACTTTTTTCGCGAAGTTGTGCTTCAGTTGTTATTGAACCAGCCCTTTAAGTTCTCCCCAATACCACAAATCCATCGGATTGAGATCAGGAGATCTTGCTGGCCAGTTTCGAGGATCAGGAGCATTTCGACCGATCCAGCGATTTGGATAATGTTCATTCAAATACTGAATGACGACTCTAAAAATGTGTGGTGGTATATCTCGCAGATCTCGAGGTAGAATATTGTACAATGAGGTGTAGTTAAACTGGGGTGATTTTATATATGCCATAGTTCTAAAACGATTAGCTTTCAAAATGGAATTTCTGGTCTTATAGGTGTGATGTTCATTTTGTGTGCTGAAATCGTTGATGTTTCGCTTTACATAGTTAACACACTTATATACATAAATACATGGAACTGTCAAGAGGTTATTTTGAATAAATATGTTTTTGCAACTTTCGGCAAAATTAAGGTTGAACAACAATCTAATGATTCGTTTTTGTGATATAAAAACTGTTGATGCTTGTGGCTCTACCCCAGCATAAGATGTTATAAGACAAATGGCTGTATACGAGAGCATAGTATAGTGATAATAGGCTCTTTTTATCTAAATACTGCGTCATATTTAATATGGCATAATAGCCTTTATTTAAATGCATGCACGCATTCTCAGTTTGGGTGCTGAAGGAGAGATCTGCATCGAACCAACTACCAAGGAGTTTCACGCTATCCAGTAACTGTAAAAAAAGCTTTAAATTTAATGCAGTCTTAGCAGTTTAGTGTACGGCTTTTCTAATACGAAAGTTGATTGCGCTTTATTTAGGATCATCTTGTTTCTTTGGCACCAAACTTCCACTTCTTCAAATACGACTAGGACATTTTTGTGTTGTTCATCTACAGAACATCCAGATACAGTAATCGTGGTATCATTAGCAAACATTGTAACTTTGGTATGGGTTAATGTACATCAAATGTATTTAAAATTCCGCGTAAAATCCAAAATTGAATAACATGCAGGATGTTCGACTAGACAGGGTGAACTAGATCCCCAGAGCACGACCGGGCCACCAGGGCAGTGTCATCAGCATAGAGATAGGTTTCACAGCTGCTGGGGCAAGGGACGTCATGAATAAAAAGTGAATGAAGGACTGGTCCAAGAACCGAACCCTGAGGGACACCGGCTTTGATAGGCCGTGTTGGCGACAAAACGTTATTAATATTGATCCGAAATTTCCTACTCTCGAAAAAGAATTTCAAAAGTTTTAGGAGCCAGAAGGGGAAGTCCTTATGGATCAATTTGTAGAGAAGGCCCTTGTGCCACACCTTATCAAATGCCTTTGAGACATCCAGTAGCAAGATGCCAGTACTTTCGTTACGGGTGAACCCCCTGGTTACTCGTTCAACAAGCCTTATGGCCTGTAGCTCCGTACTATGCTCAGACCGAAAGCCAAATTGCACGTCAGGAATCACATTGTGGTCTGCCGAGAAATTTTCAAGGTGACGTCGAATCACCTTTTCAGCGAGCGTAGAAGGAGCTGACAGTAGACTCATGGGGCGATAATCCTGGGGGAATATCGAACCCACCTTCTTTGGAATCATTATGACATCAGCGGTCTTCCACGCCGTTGGGAAGTGCTGGGGCCTTAGCATGGCGGAGTCTCAGGAGATGCCGCTGATGTGCCGTGCAGCTCTTCAATTGAGGAATCTTCTGAAGATTCCTCTGAGGAAAAATCACTAACGGAGGCACTACTGCCACTGACGCCGTTGGCCCTAAAATATCTCCTGACGGATCTTACAATATGTTGCTCCTCGTCGAGGTCATTATCAAGGTCATAGTTGGGAGAGAACTGACTTTCCATTGCATCAGCGAAAACCTCGACCTTTTCCTCTGTCATACAGACTATGCCCCTAGGACCGTGGATGTGCGGGAGTTGTTCTCGCTTTCCGCTTCTGAGCGACTTTGCAACTTTCCAGAGAGCAATACTTGAGTCAAGCATCCCCGACAGAAAGTCGCTCCAATGCTCATTACGGAATTCATGAAGAGCATTTCTCACTTCATGAAAAAGATTCGTTGCTCTGTGAATCTCATCTGGGTGACAAGACCTCTTCGCTTGCTTAATTGCAGCTCTTTTGTCAGAAATTTTCTGACGAATGTTCATTTGACACCAAAGTGTAACGCCCCTCAATACCATGTGAACATTCAATGGGCGCAAACTGAAACCGGTAGCAAGCTATAAAACAACGAAACAGCATTACACAACACAACCACAAGAAGTCGTATGGGTTTCCTATGTGAAAAATTATATGAATCGGTCGCATAATATAAATTACAAGTAGTATTTTCGCATATGTAATGCGTATATTTAATACGCATTGAGGACATTTGTCCGCGGCCCCTTTGGCCAATTTTATGCTCTGATTAGTCGCTGTCCGTCCCGGTTAACCGACATCCTTCAAGTGGTTTTCGTGTTTCCTGAACGAATTGTTAGGATCCTGTATCGGCAAATGGGATACGACAACACGATGCAAACACAGAGGCGTAGTTTTATCACACTAAACTTTAGAAAAAATGTTTCTTCCTGTGCGAGCCGTCCTATACAACGCCTCGATATTCTCCAATAGTCTAAGGGTGGATTTCACAATTTAACAAACCATTATTCTGCACCAATAGAGTACGAGTACCAAACAGTCCGTTAAATATACCCAATCAGCCTCAAGATCTCTCCGTCAAATTTTTGGCAGCAAATAGCATCAAAGTATTCAAAACAAAATACTGTAAAATATGAAGTGACAGGTTGCCATTGAAATCTTTTCAGTTTATTAAATATTATGAAATTATGTAAAACTGAGCCAAAATTTTTAAAAATGCTTGATGTCTGAGTAAAATCTGTTTTTTCAGATTAGCTGAAGGTTTTTCCATGATTAATGCAACTTTTGTAATCCATATGTGATTATATCACCTACTGTGTGCTTATAGTTTATCCTATATTTGCAAACTTGCACTTCCAAACACTTAGATGAAAAAGCCTTTTCACTCAAATTTTTGTTAGGTATTGCATTTCAACACATTCATACACTTCTTTCCAGTTCCTCAACGATATTTTAACCCCACTGGTCCGAAACTGTTCAACAGTTTCAACATTCATACATTCAATTGCAGTTGCAGTTTTTTGTTTTAATTTCAGTGTATAATCGGTCGCACCATCGGTGATGGTACATTCAACATAACCACGTATTTAGGGGTTCGTGCAGATTTAACGTGTACACGACAGTGTAATATGTATTTCTTCACAAAAAAATCTTGGAGGGAGCACTTTTATACGGAAATTTGTTGTTAAAAAATTCCATTTTTCACACATAACAAAACAAGTGATCACAAAACATAGAATACAGTGACGCTCGAAAAGGAGAATAGACCAAAGGAGATCGGAATTGACATTTGAAATTAGTGTCTCATAATGTTAGTGATGGGAGAATACATTTGCGATCAGTGGAATGTATTGGAACGGTTAAAAAATATGAATTGAATCGTATTTACGTTATCTCGACTGAAAGACTGGAATATCTGCTCTGTTTCTGTGTATATATTTTTTGTGGTATTGTTGCATAAAGTAGTTGGTTCACAAACTAGTTCCTAGAACTGAACGCAACTTAATGAAACGAACTGGAAAGCACATAACTTTTTCAAGTAATCCAAGAAGGGGCAAATTGTCATTTCATCACACTAGTGATGGGAGAATCGAAAGCCTGAGATTCGCTTTGCTTCTGTGGCTCCGAGATATAGGTAGTGTTTTCTTCTGATAAAACTAGCGCAGTTTTTGTGTTAAAAATACTCTACTTTGGTTAATACCTTTGATCCTAAAGTTGCTCCCATAACAATATTAAACAACTCTCATGTCGTGTCGCGTATTTCGAAACGATGTCAAGGGCCGGCAGGGGAAAATCTTTCTCTTAAGGATAGACTCGGAGTATACGGTTACGGATGTTTATGATTCCTCTCGATATCGATATATCGTCATGAAACCATCGATGCGTAAAGTATTGTATCCCCACCAGTCACCAGTCAAAAACCTTAACCTCCAATATTTTATCTATTTATAATTCTTTTTAGCTCTTATTTTTCAGTAATTACTAATAATTATTCTATTTTCTTGCAAATCCGCACAATTCAACAGGTATGTGTAGCTATAATGATCACATATACATATACACACAGTATATTGAACAACAAATTTCGAGATTGCCATGTATTAACAAACGACCAAACCTGCTGCCAAATTTAACAGCTAGAAAATCGACCTATTATTTCTCCCATTCCCATTCGCTGAGGGGATAACGGATGGTCAAATGTACACCTATAACATAAATCAAAATACATGAAAGTTGTCCTGTTTTCTCTGTACAGAAGCATCATGTTGGAATCAAAAAGTGGTCTTGTTTATAATACAGTCGAATTTTCACGATTTTATTCAACATTTTAATAGAAATCACTGATATTCTGAGACCTTTGACAGCTTCTGTCAAATTGCATTTCGATAAGGTATTTTCCTATTGGTCCATAATAATAATGTTGGTGAAATCTGCCCTTATCATATTAACAAATTTCCCCGAAATAATTGTAAAGTCTGGTTTCAGTGGCGCAAGTTGTCCAAGGGGGTATTTAAAACATGGACGAATAAAATGGGTACACCAATTTTTGTTTGAAAACTTTTTATTTGACAATAAAGAATGAGAAATAGTTATTTATAATACAAGTGAAAAAAGTACTACATTTTAGCATGAGATCGTATTGTTTCCCAAGGCGCAGCAATTTTTTTCTGTGACGGAAAAAACGACGATTTGTAATTGAAAAATTATATTATTAGAATATTTAAGTCAGAAAAGTATCGATGTGCAATTTGAATTTTGAAATTAGTAGGCGTTGCTAAGGAAGCTTTTAAAGGAATCAAATATCTGTCAATTTTTGATTGAATCCCAAAAAACACCTTTTCTCATTGTTTGTTGTCGAATAAAAAGTTTTCCCACAAAAATTGGTGTACCCATTTTATGCGTCCATGTTTTGAATACCCCCTTGAACAACCTGCAGGAATAAAACCAGACTTTACAATAATTATTGCGCACACCAGGGGTATTTTCGTTTAATATGATTAGACTATACCAGCACAGGCTGACAAAAACAAGCCGACCCTCTTACCCAGAAAGCAGGGCTGTTCTGAAGGTTTTTGATACGCTGTATCCGTGGTCCAAACCTGTCAGTTGGCTCTAGTTTTAGAGATATTCCAATCCAAACGTTCAAAAATAGCGATGTTTGATTACATAGTCATGCCATAAGTTCTGTCCCTCGTTTTCAAACAAGTGTAGACCTGTTAATACTTGTCCGATTGTTTACATTGTGGTGTCAGTTGATTAAGCGCTTTTCGGGTAATTACATATACCTCAGTTTGTATTGATCTCTCGAAGCATAACGATGGAGTGGGGCAAGGCAGAGAACCGTATTGCAGTGATAGCTTTACATAAGTGTAATCACAGTGCTAGTCAGATTTTTGAACTCTTACGCGGCCTTCAAATATCGCGTAAATTTGTGTCTAGGACCATTCAGCGGTACAATGAGACGTCCTCTGTTGATGACAGGCCAAGAAGCGGAAGACCTCGTCAAGTAAGGACTCCAGCAGCCATCAAAGCCGTAAAAGCCAGGATTCAAAGGAATCCACTCCGGAAGCAGAAGATCCTATCCAGGGAAATGAAGATTCCTGTCCGGACGATGTCGCGCATCATTAAACAAGACCTAGGGCTAGGGGCTTACCGGAGACGTACGGGCCAGCGACTTACGGCCACCTTGCGACACATCAGGGCGACAAGATCCAAGAAGCTCTTGGAGAGGTACGCAGCTGGGGGATTCCGAAAGATTTTGTTCACGGATGAGAAAATCTTCACCATAGAAGAAAAATTCAACCGACAAAATGACAAAGTGTATGCAAGGAGTTCACAGGAAGCTTCGGAGATCATTCCGAGAGTTGAGAGAGGCCACCACCCTGCGTCAGTCATGGTTTGGTGGGGGGTGTCCTACGAAGGGGTCACTCAGCTCCATTTCTGTAAACAGGGCGTGAAAACAAAAGCGGCAAACTATCAGAGCGACATACTGGATCCTATCGTCAAGCCTTTAAGTGGTACATTGTTTGCCAACCAACACTGGGTCTACCAGCAGGATTCCGCCCCCGCTCACAAGGCTAAGAGTACGCAGCGCTGGCTGGAAAGCAATGTGCCAGAGTTCATTGCTGCGGAAGATTGGCCCTCAGGGAGTCCGGACCTCAATCCTTTAGACTACAAGTTGTGGGACCTGCTAGAGCAGTTGGCCTGCTCCAAAGCCCACCGTAATATCGAGTCCCTGAAAGCGGATTTGATCCGATCAGCGGCAGCTATTCCTTTGGAAGCTGTGCGTGCAGTGATAGATGAGTGGCCCGCGAGATTGAAGCAGTGTGTGAAGGCCAAGGGGGGACATTTTGAATATTTGATTATGAATTCTAAAAATGTTGTCGAATAAATAATATCTTTCATATAAATATATCTTATCTTGTTTCATTTTTATCATGAGATTATCATGGGACAGAACTTATGGCACGACTACGTATATTTGAGGATATGTAGCACGGCGAATTATTTTTTTCCTTCGAAAGACCTCAAACCACACGTTATGATTACGTGTATGTGATTTGTGTAAGTTTTAGATATTGTAAACTAGATCGATTAAGGTTTTATCACAAGAAAGTAGTCTACAACTCTGAAAATACGGACTTGGATGAAATTTTCACATAAGGTTGCTACTATGCCAAGAACAAAAACTTTTTGTAGCTTTTCGAAAATTTTGGTAGAGTAGCTGCGAAGTTACAAAGCAAAACACGAAAAAAAAAAAACTTTTGAAGGGATTAAAAATTGATGGTTAGTGGTTGTAAGGTGTTAGGGTTACCAACTATACTGTTAAAACAGTAATACTGTTCTTCACTAAATTGTACTTTTTACAGTTGAAAAAAATAAAGTATACAAAAATACTGTTTTCAGCATCATAGACTGGTAAGCATAGAGATCCAAAGAAGTCTATGAAAAAATATCCAAGAAAAAATATTCTCGAAATGAGTACTAGTCAAAAGTGGATACATCTGTCAGTAAACACCTCAGAAGGATTTGATAGTATTCCTAAAATTGTTTCATATTTACTTTTTGTTCCCGCTACCTCAGCATTTGCAGAAAGAGTTTTGTCGGAGATGAGTGCGAAGTGGGGGGATAACAGAAAAACAGCTTCATTAAATTTATATAACAACTAACCTCCTTCTTTATTTTAATATAAATTTTAATGGTAGTGAGGTTAAAGAAGCTTTCCAAAATGACAATACTCGAACATTGATAAGTTCTGCGAGAAAGTGGTAAGGTTTCCCAGCCGAGTTCAGAAATTTTTTCTCGGGTCACTTTTGCGGTATGAGGCTTGGCGTTATCCTGCAAGAATATCACTTTCCTCCGATTGATCAAAGAAGGCTGTTTCTGGATGAGTGTTGCTTGTACTCGTTGAAGCTGCTCACAATGCAAGTTAGCAGTGATGGTTTGACCCCTTTAGAAAAACTTATAATGGACAATTCCAGTTGCTGTCCACCAAACACACAACAAAACCTTGTTTGGGTCCAAGGAAGCCTTGGGCGTGTGTGATACCGAATTAGTAGGCGACAACCAACCATACGAACGCTTAGAATTCGAATACAAGATCCATTTTTCGTCGCAGGTTAATAACCGATTAAGAAATGGTTCATTAGCGTTGCGTGAAATGTTTGCTGAACAAATGGTAAGACGACTTATTTGTTTATCATTTTTCAGTTCATGTGGGACCCATTTGCTTAACTTCCAGGTATTTCCTAGCTGATGAAGATGCAAACGAATAGTTTCAGAACTCACTCTGAACATTTCTGCAAGTTCTTGGCACGTTGTCCTGGAATTTGCGTCCACAACCTGTCAAAGATCCTCGTTGTTCATGATTTTTGGTCTCCCTGAGCGCGGTCCATCGCTCAAATGAAATTTTCCGAAGACAATTTTTTGAACCACTTCTGTGCTGTTCGATCACTAACGGCATCATCTCCGAATGCGGTACATATTTTTCGCGCCGCCGCTGCAGCTTTTGTACCAATTTCGTACTCATACAGTAAACAACTTCGAATTACTGTTTCATTAGTCGCCATTTTCAATTATTAAAACTAGGTATGTATGTGAGAAAAGAAGGATTCTTACTAAAGTGACAACAGGTAACAAACAATCGCTATCGATCAACAACATCCATGCCAATGAGCGATTATTTGGTTACCTGATATTATTATAAGTATATATGTAGTTTATGTAGAAATACTACCAAAAAAGTATTAATAAAGGAGTAAACACTGTTCACTTTTTTAAAGTACTGTTTATTTGTCTCCTCATACCAAAATATACTTTATTTCTTGTAAAAAAAGTGGACAACCCTATAGGGGGTGGGGCGTTTGACAATGGTATATTTATACGCCTTCAATAACGATACTTCTACGCACCTATTAGTTTGACTCATCATAGAGTTCCCGCTACATTTACCCTTAAAACATATTTCCAACAATCGCGGTCGTACGTTGCAGACGGCAGTCGCTTCCGTACTGCTGTGGGCTGTGGAAGTCAATGTCGCAGAAAGGGAAGGGTTATTCATCAGAAAAAGATAACTTTGTATAAAAGCGTACTGCCTCAAAAACTTTTTGAAGGGCGGGGTAGCATATATCGCCACAAGGATCCTAAAAAGCCCCAAAACTGTACACAAAATCATGCTAAATATGCAAATTTTAATTGTATGATCCGGTCCGACTGACTTGATCCATTCAATTCTTTGTTATACGCATCCTTATTTAACTTTTTTATCAGATGGGCTAACTTGTGCATTTACGAACTGCTGACGGCGTTGCGCGAAAGGTAGAGAGTCAAAATACTTGACGCCATTTTTTACTTAGAGGGCGTGGGTTTAAGCCGTGCACTCTTGCCTAAGCCGTCGCTTGTGTCTAAACAGCCTGCCCCTTTCCGCGTATTGTGATTTTTGCATAACAGACACGGACGTCTGTTCGACAAACCATAAAAAAACCGCCGTCGCGGCGTAAGGGTAAGGGGGTAATTATCGTCAACTGCAACATATTTCCCTATATGAAAGGGCGTACCTATGTCCAGTACATCTATAAATCAAAAAGGACAAAGCTATACAGGCAGGACAATGTCCTGCAAGGTAATAAATATGTTGAGAGTATTGTAATGCGATTGTAAATGCTGGATGTAAGAATTCATGTACGGTCATGGTACAAACCGCACATTTTCGATACAGCTGGACTCCATGTTTTCCGCTTCATTGTCATTCCAGCTACTCTTCCCAGAGATATTCGACATTTTTACTTCCCACGCCTACTGGCGAGAAAGTATTGTAATCGCGAACAATTTCGGAAATGAGATATTGTTTTTTGGGATGTTATACATAACATGTGCATCACGAAAAATCATGTTACTTATTTCCGTCGATCTGTATGTCCTATAACCGCGTAAGGATGAAAACGCTTTGTATCATTTGAGATGTCTAGTTGAGGCGGAGCTAAGGAGCAAAAACACGAAAAAAAATTGCAAAAACTTCGTTTTTTTGTCATTTCAGAGGCTCCTAATCATTTCCAGAAAATTTTTCTGTGTGTGTTGAAAATTGGGGGTTGGTGTTATGGGTGTGGGGGAAGGTATATCTCATTTTGTTGGCAGCAGTACATTTATACGCTTCCAACCCTCGTAATTTTAAGCACCTATCAGTACATATTTCATGCATCAAGGGAATTTTTTCAAAATAAATTTAATATTACATCTGAATCAAATTTCTGGAAATAATAATAACTCTAAAACCTGACAAGGTACTGAACTATGCTTTTTGAGGGAATATCTAATAAAACACGATTATATAGGAAGCATTTATGTAAATTTGTAAACCTAATTGCTGCTTGATTGCAACAAAACTATTTTTTAAGTGATGTATCATTAAGTACCTGTCCAATAAACAGTTTGCAGTCTATTTATAGTCAAATCCAGTCTACCTTACAAGGTCATAGATGATATGCTAAATGTGTACTAGTTGGCTATTGTATTCTTTATTATGTGGAAATCTGTGGTGGGTGTGTATGTTACAATGTAGGTATAATCAACGTATAAAACAATGATTCTAATTTTTATCTTTTTGCTTACAGATACGAAGCTTTATGGCAACATTATGTTTATTTGAGATAATTTGTATGATTATTTGTATAGTGTTTTGAAGCACTCACAAAAATATATACAAAATATTTAGATACAGTCTACTTGTGAAGGTATGATATGGTATACAGGGTGATTCACAAGTCGTGACCAAAAATGAAACATCATACACAGGACCGCATTTTAAGGGAGGGCTTCTATGTAACATTTTTTCCTTCAATAAAACGATACGAGGTGTTGAAGTTTAAAAATAGTTTTTTTAATATCTTCAAAACCGTCAACTGGAATGAACCAAAATTGGTATATGTATGCCAGTTTTTTTTTCGAAACGCGCAATTTTTCGAATTTTGCCTTCAATTTGCTACAAATAATTACCCTTGTAATTTTTTCCTAGATTGCATCGTTTTACACAAATTGGTAAAAACCTTTGTGGTAGGTTGGCGTCTGTTGGAAATCTACGTTGATACTCCCGAGAAACCGCTAAAGCATTTCCATTACAGAATCCGTACACAAAACAAATATCGGCGTATTATTCATCATTGCTAAATTCCATTTCACAACACTCAAAAATGGAAAAAGGAAACTTTTGACTTGACATTTACAAAAAAAAAATGGTACCTAGTACTATCTCCCAAGAAACGTTAAGTTGGTATCAAGACCTCGAATTTTATTTTGGAACTAATTGTATCTCATCTCTTCATGAATGATCTAATTTATTATTGCATTTTATACATTATTCCGAACACCTGTAGTAAAATCAGATTAGGTAAACTAGTAACAATACTAATTTTATATGCAAACGACATAATTCGGTGCATGAATATCATTAAATTATTGATAATGCAATCCACATTTATATGCAATCTCAGGGTACATAAGCCTGTTAAGCAATCAGCAGTTATTTAACAAAAAAAAAGCGAATAACGTGTTCTTACGATATTTAGCATACATTCGTATTTTATTACTGAATGCAGTTACTACCATCAGAGGCATTTTATACCGTTATAATACTGAATTCCTTATAATACTGAATTCGGTTTCTTTCTCTGTCAGACCCGAATATACAGGGTGGTCCGAAATGAATACCCCAAAAAGTAATCCTAGATGTATTAGTAAAATGTCACTTGTTACTGATATACAAAGTGTTAAAGCTCAATTCTCAAAATCGTTTTTACTGTATTACTTAAGCCATTTTACTTTCCACTTTCCAATTGATATATTACGTTTTTTAAATGTTACGTGATATGTACTATGTACATATAAACAAAAAAACCAAGTCACTCACTTCCATCAGTTACTTCTATGCTAAGGACGTAAAAGCTTTGTAGGTTTTGAAAATTGATCCAATGGAGTCGGAAGTGCGGGCATAAACGGAAAAAATTGCTCAAACTTCATTCTTTGATGTTACAAAAACTCCTGACTTGGATGTTCATTAAAGGGGTATGACATCGAGATAGAGGGTTGCAGGGAGTGGCTGAGGGTTTTCTCAATAAAAAATAATGGCACAGTTTATGCAAAAAGGTTATGGCATAAAATAGTGAGATTGCAGGCATTAATAAATACCCTCCTCTAGACGCTGTCTTAAAAAATACTATTTAAAAATACAATATATCGTGTTCCGCACCCTCAGAAGTCTCGCATTTCCAATGCTCATGTTGGTATCACAAAAAGTTTTAGCTATAAAGAAAAACAGATTTTAAAAACTTAGCTTCAACATCATCGTCATATCTCTCTCATTAACGAGCATGGCTTGATATTTTCGTTGATTAGTCAATTTTTAACATAGCGGTTCGTGGGACCTTTAATACAATTAAAATAGTCACTAGTCACTAGTAGGTTTGTCAGTGTTTCAGTCTGGTTACATAGAAACCAGACAGAGCCAAAAGAAAAAAGACAAAACAGAAAAGAATGAAGGAGAAGAGCAAAGAAAAATAAGTGCAACTGTTATGAAGTGTCCTTATTGCAGACCACCCTGTATTCATTATGTCCACACGCTTTCTACCTGCGATAGCGTGCCATAGGGTGTCAACAATAGGACTGCCGACTGTCGACCTTTTAAAGCTCATCCTATGGATGCAACTTTCACCTTTTCGCATGCAACCCAGACTCACCTTCGATGCAAACTACGTGGTCTCGGATCTGCTGGGCTATGATGCCGTCTGGAATAAGGTCTATGAGGTCGTAGATGGCATAAATTGAGGGATGGACACTTTCGAACCGTTGGATTTCCTGCCTGATGGCCAGGGAATTGTTCAGGAACGGTTGCAGATGCACCCGGGAGTTCATCTTCGCGTCAAACTTCTGCACAGGTAAACATTATAACAACAATATCGACGCGTTTTTATAAAAATAGAACGGGCGGTTTGGGTTCATCGCGATTTGAGGCAGCATCACTACGCGAGTCAGGATTTTGCACCACCGCGATTATTCAACGGGAATTTTGGCGGTTTTCTGGAATTATTTGTGGATTTGATTGTAAAACATTGTAAAAATTAATAGGTTAGGTGTAAAGTTACTCCCACTCCCACATCACAACCCACCATTTATGCATTTTCTGCGATGTTGCCAAGTTAAATGTCTATTTCTCCCCAAGCTTTAAAATTGAATCTGCACTCTGATCCGACGTCCAAGTCCACAGAAAGTAATTCTTAAAAAAATATAATAAGATCACCAAGGCCGTGCGAATCATAAAGAGTATTATCAAAAGTAATCACTAGATATTTAAACTACATTCAGACCTTGATGTAATGAGGGGTTTTTTTAGTCTTAAATGTGATGCTTGAAAAATTACTCTCGGATGAAAGTTCTGGCTGTCAATATTCTTGATGTCGACCAAAAATTTCTTGATCTCCATGATCCGATTGCTAAACGAACTTGCTAATCATTACCTTCCTCGTTCAAAAACCCAGTCGTGCATATTATACAGAAGGACTAAAAAATAGCGACACCATTTCTAGGGCAGAAAGTATATAGGCCCAAAACTAACACGGAAGGTTCATATCAACCTAGGTTCTCAAATGCCTCTTGGCCGAGGTACTGTTGAAGTTGCATAACTTCAAAATTGAAATATAATTAATTTCTCTGAATTCTTACAGAGGAAAAAAGAAGTTTATTTTATACGCCACTAACTTTTTAGAAACACCATTTGCATTTTTGGATCTCTTGAAAAATTTGTGTAAAAATTTATTTGAATATTCAAGGTACAATTTGCATATAAACTATAATACGCTTTACTTTGAAACGCGCTGGAGCTAATGACGTTTGACATCAAAAATTGTATGTATCTGACCACAACGTTATTTGAACAATATTCATGTTTTATCCTCAATCATCATTCAACTCTCCCTATATCTCCAAAATGAGGTTTATATGATTTATGTCCTATGTTTATAAGAACTCATATGTTATTTTTTGTGATGTAGAATTATAGCCATTATTTTTAGCCACCCTTTATACATGTGACCCTTTTAGTACCATTGACTTGTAGATGGGCAATCGAGAACTTGTGAAGCAATGATGAATTTATGTATAGTAGGTTCATACTGATAAGCCTCATACAATTCCTGCACTTTATACTATTGATGCTAGTGCATTACATTCTTTTCAGCGTGTATGCGACAAATCTTCATAAATATATATAAATATAAACGTTAAACTAGTTGCATTTTGATTAATGTCTCTATATCTCAGATGAAATACTAGATATGGCAACAGCGGTTCTGCAGAAGCTAGCAAAGGAATGCAAATGATGAAAACAGGTAGATGGCACGAGTATTTATTTTATGGCGCCATCTGCATGTCAAACGTAAGCATACTATGAAAATCGCTACAGTTTTTTTATTACGTTAGTTATAATTAGACATTTTTGACAACAGCTGGCAGCACCATAGCAAGTACGTAGTGGCACCATCTCTTATTGATAATGATAAATATTACAAAATGCAATACAGTTTTTTTCAGCATATTAATTGTTAGTTAGTTATGACTTTCGATTGTAGGTAGGAGCACCATTATAGGGCTACAGTTTTCAAAAATAGTTGATTTACTTTGGTTAGACATCACTATTAAAACATTTTCTGCAATGCCAGACCATTTTTTCTGCAGTTGTACGGAAATAAAAGAAACTCATTTTTCACTGCGTTTGCTCCATGTATCGAAACAAAAGAAAAACCTTTGTTTTATCTCTGGATGAATATCTATGTAAACAAAAGTACCCATAAATTGCGAATTATACAAAGTAAAATAGGATGGAAATCGCGAGAGTCACGAATAACAGAATCGTTCCGAAGGCGCTAGTACTGTTGAACCCACGTTGAGCCGTACAAACTACAGTAGATGCATTTTGAAAATCGAGCTATCGATTAGAGATGATCTTAGCAGCGACTTGCAAGTCGCCGGGATATCGGTGACAGCGACCTTAAAGTCGCCGGTAGATTTAGCAGCGCTTTAGGTCGCTGCTTGTCTATGGTCGCTGCCACCAGCCAGCGACTCCCTGGCGTTGATTAAATTACTCGATATTTGGCGGCGGTTATCCATTGATATTAACGAGGTGCAGATGTTCAGGTTCCTGAAGATTTGAATTAAACTATATTTAAGGTTTTTGTTTTTAACAATATTGAGCACAAAACGAAAACACATAAAATCATAAAAATACATAAAATATCTTTATATGAATCTTAAAAAGTGAAACAAAATACTATTTTACCAGTCAAAATAAAACTTTTAAAACATAACAAATGTAGTATAAAAATGCTTCTTTTATATGTTAAACATTGCTTAATAAACGAAACATTTTTCTATGAAACAGGAAAAATTATACGAAACATAAGATTATTCTGCCCGTCAAAATAAAAGCATTGAAACATAACAAATAAAATAAAATATAAAATCGTGATTATAATCATTGCTAAATAAGTAAATTAAGTATTTTTGTACAGTTCAGAAAAAGTAAAACAACACATGAGATTATTCTGCGAGTTGAAATAGAAGTTTTAAAACATAACAAATATAATACATGAAAATAATGATTTTCTTATAATCTTTATCTTTGCTAACGTAATTTTTTACGAAGTTCGCATTAGCGTTTAAAAAAACCAACATTCGAGCTTTATGTGCTTTCAATCGACTCCGTCTTTCGCTGATGATCAAGCCTGCCTTCGAAAATAACCTCTCGCACGGCACTGAGGTAACTAGAGCACAAAATTTTTCACGGACCACCTCGCTTAAAACTGGGTAGTAGTGGTTAAAATCTCTCCACCACTTACAAGGATCTTCATTACGGGGTAGTAAATCTTCTTCTAAATATCGCTGGACCTCAATTATCGCTTGAGAGGAAGCCGTTGCTTTGGGCTTAGTACTTGAAGAGACAGTTTTTTTAAAGGATCCCCAAACGGATAATTCATCTTCTGACTCACTATCACTACGTTGGTTATTATTTACAGTTTCCTCGAATCTATTTCTAGTTTGTTTTTCCAAAAATTTTGCTGTAACAATGCCAATAATATTTTTTTGACATTACTGCTTAGTTGTTCATTATCAAATACAAGCATTTTAAATCTGGGATCTAAAAATGTGCAAGCAGTAAGGGTGTTACTATGTTCCACAGATTCAAATCTATCGAACAGACCAGAATTTAATTTTAAAACCACTTGGATTACATCTGGATGAAAGTCCTTTTTAGTCAATTTTAGACAAACTGATTTTAAACCATTAACTAAAGGTATAACCAAAGAAGCAGTTGCATATTTCTCGCCACTAATTGTCTTAGTGGCACCTTCAAAATGCTTTAGTATTCGACATAACTGGTCACATATCTCCCACTCTTCTTGCCTTAGCACTGGCAGGTCCTTGTCCAGCACTGCTATGGTACTTTTCAGGTCATCTTTTAGGTCAACAAATCTCTTCAACATATAATATGTCGAATTCCATCTAGTTTTAATATCCTGCAGCAATTTAAGTGGTTCCTTTCCAGAATTTTTTTGTTGAGTCATCAACTTTTCAGTTGATAACGCACTGTGCTTGAAATGTACTACAACAACTTTTATTTTATTTATCAATTCCATTATATTGTCATTTACGGCCAAGGCATTGGAAACTACTAAATTTAATGAGTGGGCAAAACATCCAAAATGTTTCCAGCCGAGCTCCTTAGAAATGGCACCTTTTATGTTTGGAGCATTATCTGACACAGCTAGGATAATCTTGGATTGTAGATTCCAATCTGTAATAATTTCTTTCAGGGTACGAGCCAAATTTACACTTGTGTGTTGAACTTGTGACTCTTTGCAATCTAACAAGACAGATTGCATTTCAAAATTTTCACTGATAAAGTGCGCTGTGACGCCTAAAAAGCTGTCATTATTTTCTGACGTCCAATTGTCAGTCGTTATACATACATATTTCACACCATCCATTATTTCTCTGCATCGATGAAGGCATTCTTCATATTTTGCTGGAATGAGCGATTTTGAAATGGTTTGCCTGTTCGGAATCTCGTATGCAGGATTCAAGGATTCTACAAAACTTCTGAAACCCTGATCCTCGACCATACTGAATGGCTGAAAGTCATTGTAAAACATTTCTAAAAGTTTTTCTGTTATAACTTTGTTTGCACTTACACCTAATTTGTTTGCAATAAAACTTGATATCTTTATTTGATTCGTGATACTTTTTTTCACTAAAGCAGGTTTGCAAATATTTCTAGTCGAAGAAATAGAAGACGTCGACGTAGAAGGTGCAATATAATCGTGATCGGTTTGATCACTAACACAGTCCATCGTAGATTGCTCGGTTCCTTTTCTCGTGCTCAGAACCTGAACTGTTGGGTGATTGGTTTTTAAATGTTTCCTCATGTTTGAGTTTGTCGTTTTGAAGGAAATTCTTTTTTTACATACATTACATTCTGCATAGTTATTTACTTTATCACTTACTGAAAAGAAATTCCAAATATCACTAGTCTTTTGGCGCTTTGACATATTTATAAGGTGCTTGCAACTCACAACAATAACAATAAAAACTAACAAAATAGGTTAGGCTACGCTGTAGCGACCCTGTACTTCCCGCGCGATGATGGTGATGTATATATGCTTCCTGGCAGCGACCGCGACCGAAGCAGCGTTACAGCTACCGATCAGTGGTTACCGATATCGATACTTCCAAACAGCGATCTTAGTCGCTGCTTCATGGAGAATCAGGTCGCCGGGACTAACGGCGACCATTCAAGTCACCGGGAAAGGTCGCCGGTACCGATATATCGATCATCTCACTATCGATCCTAAAATTCTCATCGCTACACTAACCACTCGCCGTAAAATGTCAAATGTCAAGCTCCAACATGTTGCAAAAAAATGGACAAGTGCAATGGCTGTGCTATGTGACTTTGACAGAACAAATATTAACGAAAAAACGTTGAATGGACCTGAAATCTCTTTGTCTGATGCTGATAACTATAGCGACACCATGTCGACGGATAGCGACGAGCTGGACATTCAGCAGGAACTTAGAAATATAGAAAATGTGATCAGTCTGACCCGCACCAACATAGATGCCCTCAATGCGAAATTCGCCGACTTCCAACAGCCCCCGGCTATGTACCTCAAGGAGTATGAGGACCTCACTTCTAAGCTGCACGAATTAGAGATCAAGCGGCGCATGTTGATCGAGCAATTGAGCAGCGGTAGGGAAAGCCCTGAGGACCTGTCTGACCAATGCTACTCGACACAGGAACCTAACAGGCCGCAATATGACACCCTAACAAGGCCTAAGTTCGTTAGGGCGCACTTACCCAATCAGCAGCGAACCAGTGTGCAGGTCAGAGAGGGACTGACTCTTCGAGAAGCCCTATCAAAGGCCATGAAACTACGAAACCTGGTGTGTGAGATATGTTGCGTATATTTAGGGGACTCCAACATCCCTGTTAACTGGGACATTGACATTAGCACGTTGAACTGTGAAGAGATCACTGTGAAGATATTAGATAAGTTCCCGATTCCTCCTACAAGTATTTCTCATAATTTTGTTAGAAAGACATTTTTTTCATTGGTGTTTTGTGAGTGTTGCAGAAGGTTACTCTTTCAAGGGTTTTATTGTAGGACTTGTGGTTATAAATTTCATCAAAGATGCGCTGCTAGGGTGCCATCATTATGTCATCAAGTAAGTATGCAAAGAATAATGTGTATTAAGTATCATACACAAAAATATCAAAACATCGCAAAGTTGTCCTAAATGTGGCAATCAAAACAATTTTGTAAAAAGAAGACTTTTGAACACATCTTGTATTGTACTTTTCTGGAAAATCATGACACAGTCAGTAAGGCAAAAGATAGAGATTCTCATAGAAAAACTCAAGATTAGACAAAAAGTAAGCTTTGTTCCAAAATGTTACCCCATTTTTACCAGAATAGTTACTTTTATCTTTCCTTGCACCATAGTCAGTTTGGAAGAAGACTCATAACTCCTTCCATTTTTAAACAGATCAGATCAACTAAGTCCAAATAATCCATATTAATATCAGAAATCGTGCCACAAGTTAAACTTGTTTAATAACCTCTAGTTAGGGTTAAGTGACAGTTTGAGACTCATTTGTTCCCATTTGAAAATGTATTATTTCAAACCCTTCTGCTGAATATTCATGAATTTTGAGTTGTGATAGTCTTCTTTCAAACTAACGGTATGTTAATTAAACAAAATGTATTTATTTATTTATTCAACTTACGGACGAACCCATTATACATGTGTATTATAAATAGAAAAATGCACTGCAAATGTCACGTAAGTGGCGCTACATATGTGCTAACAGTAACATATAATAGTATATAAGGCAATCAACTGAGATTATCATCATCATCTGCAAAATTTAATACAGATGTTCAAATGAGGAAATGCAATAATCATAAATTCAAGTATTACAAAATCAAAAGACTACTCAAATGTAAACATAGACTTTGATAAATTTCTAACAATATAATTATATAATTTAATAAATATATAATAGTTAGGCCATATCTCAATCATGGATGGTTTTGAAACTTGATTATAGATGAAGCATTTACTATAGTCTTACTTAGCCAATTCTAAGTGTAAACCACTCAGTTTGAAAAAAAATTCTCATCAGCAGTTTGGCCACCTTACGGCATAATTTTTATTGATACCACCTAAGTTGAGGATGAGTTGATAGATTGAAAATTTGTATGTTGCATTTATAGTGTTTTTATTATCTTAAATGTTTCTATGAGGTCCCACCACAGTCTTCTATGCTAAAGTTTGATGTTTGAATTTTTCGAGTCTTATTTCATATGGTAAATGTCTTACTTCTACTGCTAATTTAGGTATATATATTCTTTTCTGATCCATTTTGAATATTTCTAATCTCTATATCTTTCACTTAATAGGGGCTCCATAACCTTGACCATATTCAAGCATGTCTTATACACATAGTTTGAAACTATTTCAGTGTTTAAGTGCTTAAATGCTTGGGAATACAGGAAATTTTGACTGTTGGCTTTTTCAACTACTAAATTTATATGTGTCTTCCACTTCAAATCATTTTTTATAATTACTCCCAAATCCTTTTGCTCAGTCACAGTTTTAACCTCAGTTTGACCAATATAGTAAGAATGCTGAGCATTATTCAGAAAAAATTGAAGAGTCAAGTGGATGATGGAGGTATGTCACAAAACTTAGACACAGCTGAGAGGATGCTTAAAATAATCTCATTTTTCTGAGTTGACCTCTGGATTAATTGAGAAACTTAGATTTACCTTAATTGTCAACTTTTCCATGCCAAAGTCTGTGCTAAGTGAAGATGAAGATAAGTCAACTTGTAACAAAATGTTACGTACCTCTTTCACCTTTATCCATAGGATTCTCTTAATTACCAGGATTTATTTAAAAAATACATCTTAAAAAAACCTGTCAGTAATTGGCATTTTTCTGAAATTGACCCTTAACTTTTGAATCTTCACAGGTGCGTATGGCAGATGCATATTACAGAGCCTTGCTGGCAAGGCCTCCAGAATCTGTAGGTATTATTCATCCTGGGTCAGCTGATATTGGTTTATCTAGACAAGCAAGGCATCCAGGGACCTTAGGGCACCATGATAGGTCCAGTTCAGCCCCTAATGTTTGCCTAAATAGTGTTAAAGGTGGTGGGGATATACTCTATTCTACAAAGTAAGCATTTATCTAAGTATTGCATCAATGGATCAGTGACTTCTTTTTTGAGTTAAAAGACATTAGTATTCACTAGCCTAAAATGTTAAACCACCTCTAGTTATAGTATTACTTTGTAAAATGTAAAAACTTTGAAGGTCTGAAGGCAATGGATCTCCACACTGTCGAAGTACCCAGGCATCTCCAACAGGATCCCTGCAACCTCGCAGGCCTAGGGCAAGATCAGCTGATGAAAGCAAACCTCTTCTAGCGCCTAGAGAAAGTATTGAAGATTGGGAGATTCGGTCTGATGAGATTCTTGTGGGTTCAAGAGTTGGATCTGGGTTAGTAGGAACTTTTATTGGAGAATAAAATATCTTAACCATGAGAAAAATACTTACATCTGTTGTTGATTTTCCTAGATCATTTGGTACTGTGTACAAAGCACATTGGCATGGGCCTGTCGCAGTAAAGATGCTAAATGTGAAGATACCTACAGTTGCACAGTTGCAAGCATTTAAAAATGAGGTTGCTGTATTAAGGAAAACTAGGCATGTTAATATTCTACTTTTCATGGGGTAAGTAATAGCTAAATAAAATTACCATTCAAATTACCCAATGCTTTTTTTAGAATCCTTTTAAAAAAATCAATCATTACATTTTAGAAATTTTGGTTCATCCACATTTCTGTCAAGTTTATATTGCCCATATTGCATCACTTTATACAAGAAAATAAGTTTACACATGCCTAAAAAATTGAACTACTTTCATTATTAATCTTGGGAACACCTCAAAAATTTCAACTAAATTGGGTGGATGTTTGTTTGGTATGGAAACAAAGGATAGTCCGATTTTATTACTACTAAACGTGTGTAGTTCTACGCCTGGCGAATTGCGAGATATTTTGTTTGTACTGAAACAGTTGCATAGGCAGAATCCTAAGGCCCGTATCGTCAGTCGTCCCGACAATTCTAGGGCGCGTTTATGGCCTCCTTGATTGTCATAGTTTTCTACTTCTCCATGTCAGAACTCTATTTTGAGGTTATGTCACAAACATCTATTTGCATCAAATTGTGCTTGCTTTTGAGTTATATCATGTTTTATCAGCCTGAAATTTCCTACAATTTAAAAAGAAAACATATTTTCACAATAGGAGAGCGCTGACGCTGACACGGGACAAGTGTAATCTAGAAATTTTTGAAGGAGAGAAAGGAGTATGACAATCAAGGAGGCCATAAACGCGCCCTACAATTGTAGGGACGACTGACGATACAGGCCTAAATACTAGGGCAGGAAGGGAAAGGCACTTTGTTAATCCAATTTTTGAACTGCCTAAGATTAATAGAACCAGGTAGAGCCTCCTCAGGTAGATTGTTTCACAATCTCGATACTGATGGGGAGTAGTTGTATTGGCCAGTTCTGGATGCACAAAGTTCTTCACAATTAAGATGAGAGGTTGAAATCAGGTAGGTCTGTCTGGCAGGCACAGGCACATCGTGCGGCGGCTTAATGCAGGAGATCTCTGAGGAGCAAAGCCTATTCAAATCGCGGTAGAAGAGAGCTGGATCGCTGTCTGTTAGAGAAGAGTCATTGATCAGTCGGACATCCCTGCTCTGAACATCATCGTGCATTGGTAATGTAGTCTGGACAGCTGCACCCTGAACATGTGAGCAGTACTCAATGCTAGGTCTTATTAGGGCCTTGTACAAAGTGAGAAGGTTATGTGCAGAAAAGTAATTCTTATCCCCAAACAAATAGCCTATCTTTTTCTCAGCAGCTGCCGCTTTTGACGAGATGTGTTCGTGCCAGGTGAAGTCCTCGGTGATATGGTCTCTGATCAGCCGAAATGGACGGCTGTTTTGTAGAACTTGGCCATCCATCGAAACTTGTTGAGCGTTAGGGCGTCTTTGTTAGTCAAGGTTCAGTATGGTGTTTTGGGATGAAGAGGAGAACCCATCAATTACGACAGATATCTTGCTGGCAGAGAGCAAGTCAGCCACCTATCTGGTAGGCGATAGGATGGAAGTTTTCATTCTTATGCAAGCCTCAGCTGATCCAATTCAGTCGTGATATGAAGAGTAACGACATAACACTCATCATAAGATTGGATGAGCTTACTCCACAGTTGCGTGACGTAAGCAAGAAAATCCCCTGTGGATCGTTGGTGTCGGTAACCATACTACTTGTTGCTAATCAAGCCGTGACATTGGAGTTACTCGTGAAGCCCCCGATTCATGCATCTCTCGATCTCCTTACTTATAACAGAAATCAGAGCTCTAGATCTGTAGTTGTAAGGGTCGGTGTTAGATCCTTTTTTTGTATGGGCTGGACATGAGCAAGTTCTAGTTTTTATGGGAATTTTATAATTTCTGGGATATATGGAAGAGACGCGAAAGAACTGGAGCAAGTTTCGCTGCACATCTCTTCAGTACAACGACAGGAATCGTGACCGGACGAGAAGCATTAGTCGATTTTTTAATTATTGCTATTTAATCTTAGGTTTGGTAATAAACTGAACGTAATCTAATTGTAGTTGTATACAAGCACCGTGTCAGTCTGCTTGACACTATTTTTTGTTCGTCAGGTGCGTCAGCAAACCTCAGCTGGCGATAGTCACCCAGTGGTGCGAAGGATCGAGCTTGTACAAGCACCTGCACGTGCACGAGACGAAATTCCAGCTGTTCACATTGATCGAAATCGGTAGGCAAACGGCGCAAGGCATGGATTACCTTCACGCGAAGAACATCATTCACAGGGACCTGAAATCGAACAACATTTTTCTGCACGACGACCTGACGGTGAAGATCGGAGATTTCGGCTTGGCTACGGCGAAAACCAGATGGTCAGGGTCTCAACAGTTCCATCAGCCTACGGGGTCGATTTTGTGGATGGCTCCAGAGGTGAGTCAACTAGACAAAGCAAACATTGAGCTCCAATACAAAAAATCAAACATACAGGGTTTTCCAATATTTTGTGGACATAGAAGTACCACGTACTTTTAGACTCAAAATAAGCCGATTGGACATGATTTACCTGTATGCAAAGTGCTTCGTTTGTCCGGTAGAGGGCGTCAGTCTTTTTTTAAACACCCCTTTAAGATATTTTTGGAACCGATAGTCCGGTTTGAATGAAATTTGGAACACACGTGTTTTGCTAGACGACCTGATATTTGACTTTTACAAAAAAAAAAGGGTTCGAGGAGAATTTTTTCATTTATCTCACACGACACTTTTTATTTAAAAGACCCTTTTATTTACTTCATTATTCGTCTCATAAAAATAAGCCACTTCGGTCGTTTTCGAAAAAAAAAAATGAGTTGCATCAAGAAACTCCGAAGCGTCTTATTAATTCTTTAACTGTAGTTAGCGAAAATAGTAGTTGTAAAAAGTATGATATTACTCATAACACTTTTATTTAATACAGGCAAAAGTGCGAATCTTTCATAAAAGGTGTTCAATATGACCACCATTTGCATTCCTGCACATAACAATACCGTGCAAAAAATTCAACTTTCGTTGTAATACGAACTTTTTTTAGAAAAGAGCTCCGAAAAACATTTCTTTTCTCGAAAACTATGCCAGATGTCCTGTTTTTATAAGAGACAAAAAATGAAGTGAATAAAAGGATCTTCTAAATAAAAAAAATCGATGGGTGGGGGTAGTTTTCACCCCTCTGGACCCTATCAGTTTTTTTTTTGTAAAAGTCCAATATTAGGACGTCTAGCAAAACACGTGTTCCAAATTTCATTCAAATCAGACTATCGCGTCCAAAATTATCTGAAAAAATGTGTTTATAAAAAGAAAACTTTGACGAAGGGAAAAATGATAAACGAAGCACTTTTGCATAGAGGTAAATCATATCCAATCGACATAGGGTTTAAAAATAAGTGGAACTTCTATGTGCACGGACAACCTATAAAACCCATGTTAACGAATTTATTATGTATGTACTATCGCCCAAGGCTTTTTAATAAGTTTTACTTTTTCATTGTTTGACCTACTGACCACTGTCAAGTTTTTGGCAAGATAGATACGATGGAAATGGAAATTCGTCTTTTTCTATAAAGTTCACGTGATGATATCATTTTAAAGCTACTCAGTAAAAACAACCAATTTTGGCAATAAAGCAATGCTTCAAATTGTTCAACTCTTTAGGGGTGCTAATACGTCAACATAAATGCTTGATGATAAATATCGTGTCTGGTTGATAAGCATTGCGAGTTTTTCTTGTAATGAATAAAAAAATATCATTAACGACTTTGGAGGATTTGGTAATGTAAGGCTACATGACCTACGGAAAAATGACACTGGTGTAAACATTTGCTTTGCTAAACTATATTTTTGAGGACTCTAGACTCTGGTCTTCTGTTTGTTGTGTCCACAGTCCATATCTGAAATAACCTTGTGTTCTATTCGGGTTTTTCCCGCATCTATAACTTTAGTGAGGTGTGTTATGATTGATGATATAATCTCCAATTTAGATAACAACCTAGCAACCATTCTTATCTTCCTCAATTCTAGTCAGGCATTCGACACCACATCTGCTTCTGGATAAGTGTACCTATCTTGGATTTTATAAACCGGCACTACGTTTCCTAGCGTCACATTTAAAACACAGTAGGGGTTCTTGTTATGTGGCTGAAGAACCGATCGATCGTGCGCGATCGAAAACGTTATAAAGGCAGCAGTGCACAAAATTTGTCATTTCAACGTACAACCACGTCTTTTGGCTTTAAATGTGCGTAAATCAATGCGGTTTTCATGCAGTATCGTTTATTTTATGTGTTTTTATGTGTCATTGAAGTCTAGCTCCCCTTTCCCAAAAACATCCCCAAAGTGGTGAGTAACGCGAAAGAGTTATTATTTCGTGAAAATTATAATGAAAAAATGCGGTTTTTGCGTTAATCGCATAAGACAAACATACCTCAAGTGTCCTTGAGTGGACATGGCATTAACTCGTGGTTTACCTCCAAAAAAATATATAGATATAAAAAATTACTATGTTGAATCAGATCGGAAACCCGTAATTGTTGAAAATCACCTTACGCCCAAAATTTTTTCGCGGATATCTGGTCAACTTACTGGGTTTACATGCCGTTCGCGCAAAAAAAATTATATTTCAAACAAATTGGCTTACGCCCAAAATTTTTTTGTGCGAATCGTGTTTATTTAACATGTTCTAACTTCCCACCAAGCCGTTTCCCCCAGGGGGGTCCGGAACACCCCGATCCGCACTTCGATCAGAATTCGAAAAAACACCTGTCATTTTTCAAAATCGCTTTACGCCCAAAATTTTTTCACTGATATCCGGTCAACTTAACGTGTTCTAACAGCCCATGATAGTCGATCGCTCGAGCGGGGTCCGGAACATACTTTTTCAGAGTTAGGGTGGGTTTACATGGCGTTCGCGCTAAAAAATTATATTTCAAAAAAATTGGCTTACGCCCAAAATTTTTTTGTGCGAATCGTGTTTATTTAACATGTTCTAACATCCCACCAAGCCGTTTCCCCCAGGGGGGTCCGGAACACCCCGATCCGCACTTCGATCAGAATTCGAAAAAACACCTATCATTTTTCAAAATCGCCTTACGCCCAAAATTTTTTCACTGATATCCGGTCAACTTAACGTGTTCTAACAGCCCATGATAGTCGATCGCTCGAGCGGGGTCCGGAACATACTTTTTCAGAGTTAGGGTGGGTTTATATGGCGTCCTCACTAAAAAAAATATATTTAAAAAAAATTGGCTTACGCCCAAATTTTTTTTGTGCGAATCGTGTTTATTTAACATGTTCTAACATCCCACCAAGCCGTTTCCCCCAGGGGGGTCCGGAACACCCCGATCCGCACTTCGATCAGATTTCGAGAAAACACCTGTCATTTTTCAAAATCGCTTTACGCCCAACATTTTTTCAGTGACATCCGCTCAACTTAACGTGTTCTAACAGCCCATGATAGTCGATCGCTCGAGCGGGGTCCGGAACATACCTTTTCAGAGTTAGGGTGGGTTTACATGGCGTTCGCGCTAAAAAAATTATATTTCAAAAAAATTGGCTTACGCCCAAAATTTTTTTGTGCGAATCGTGTTAATTTAACATGTTCTAACATCCCACCAAGCCGTTTCCCCCAGGGGGGTCCGGAACACCCCGATCCGCACTTCGATCAGAATTCGAAAAAACACCTGTCATTTTTCAAAATCGCTTTACGCCCAAAATTTATTCACTGATATCCGGTCAACTTAACGTGTTCTAACAGCCCATGATAGTCGATCGCTCGAGCGGGGTCTGGAACATACTTTTTCAGAGTTAGGGTGGGTTTATATGGCGTTCGCGCCAAAAAAATTATATTTCAAAAAAATTGGCTTACGCCCAAAATTTTTTTGTGCGAATCGTGTTTATTTCACATGTTCTAACATCCCACCAAGCCGTTTCCCCCAGGGGGGTCCGGAACACCCCGATCCGCACTTCGATCAGATTTCGAGAAAACACCTGTCATTTTTCAAAATCGCTTTACGCCCAAAATTTTTTCACTGATATCCGGTCAACTTAACGTGTTCTAACAGCCCATGATAGTCGATCGCTCGAGCGGGGTCCGGAACATACTTTTTCAGAGTTAGGGTGGGTTTATATGGCGTTCGCGCTAAAAAAATTATATTTCAAAAAAATTGGCTTACGCCCAAAATTTTTTTGTGTGAATCGTGTTTATTTAACATGTTCTAACATCCCACCAAGCCGTTTCCCACAGGGGGGTCCGGAACACCCCGATCCGCACTTCGATCAGAATTCGAAAAAACACTGTCATTTTTCAAAATCGCTTTACGCCCAAAATTTTTTCACTGATATCCGGTCAACTTAATGTGTTCTGATAGCTCATGATCACCTCAGGCGGATGTGAATGTTATTGAATAAACTATACAATATTGGTTTTGTGTATTTGTAATACAGAATGTAACAATATAGTGAAATAAAAGCGATTTTAATAGGTGTATCCGTGTAAGTCGCAGAATGTACACTTAATCAATATTGAACAGGTATTGATTACGGTGAGATGAAATTATCAGTTTCTTTACATGGCCTTATCATTAGCTGAGAGAACCTCATTAGTATGATTATTTTTCAAATCCGTGTATACATATGTTTGTCGACAACCGGGACCAGGTCGCCGATTTAGAATCCCACATCAAAATCTAATACTAATGTAATCACTTTGTGTCCCCAGCAAAGGTACCGGATGCAGGTAGTAAATACGTGCCGTTGGGCTGTTTGCAGGAATGTCGGGGTAATATAGACAATTGTAAGGGAATTTTATGTAATCCTCAGGTTGTAAGCAAAAAGGATACGTACAGGTATAGGTTGTAAAACAAGGATACATATAGGTAAATTTTTATTGGCATAATTTAGTTGTATTTGTGTCGTTGGGCATCTCGGGTTACAGTATTTCTTCAAAATACTGCAATGTCTGCAAACGAATTTCGCGAAAAAGTGAGTGTTGCACGTGTGATATGTGATATCGTGAAGTTGGTGGATGAAGTGAACTAGTGCCTAGGCATATCAAAAATTTCATGTGCGAGCATGGTGGCTATTAACGGTTATATTTAATCGAAAATAACAAAAGGTAAGCAGTACCCGGCCGAAATCGACAATTTCACTATTCTATCAACTGAAATAAAAAATGACAGGGAGATCGTTAAAATATGCGTGTTTTTTGGCATTATATTCTTTTAGGCGCAATCGGAACAATTGTGCTATATATGCCAAATGTACTCGACTCAGTATTTCAAATTTTCTGCGTCCGATATTGGTCGGGCTGGTGATGATGTGCAGTTTCAACAAGCAAGGGGTTCAGAGAATAAACAACTGGCTTAAATATCGTAGTGCCGATTACCAACTAGAGGTGATATCTAAAACCGACAAAGAACTGCTCAAAGATGGGCATCCGCAAGACATTTCCCAATTTACCACCTACCACAAAATTGCATCCGAAACAAAACGCGGGAACAGACTGCTGCTCAGTTCGCGGGACTTATCCGATTTGTTTCAATATTGCATTAAGCAGCATAACCAGCTTGACCCTTATTTGCGATATGTCGCTAGCAGTTCTCCTCTATACCGAATGCCAGTTAACATAGTTCCACCTAGAGGAGCAATTATACATTTTGAAGCAACAGGATCTGTTTATAACTGTTAATAACTACAGTATCGACCTGAGATGTCATCAGTCGACAATTCCTATTGCCGAACTGATCACATCGCAACAAAACATATGCTCTATATCTTTGTTTTTAAAAATGTATTGAGTATCGCCTTCAATAAGGTATATAAATGGCCACTGGTGCGGGCAGTGGTCATCCACTGGAGCACTGTAAAAAACATTTGGTCAATTATTAGAAATATATTTTTTTTTGTGAGAACGCCACGTAAACCCACCCTAACCCTAAAAAATTATGTTCCGGACCCCGCTCGAGCGATCGACTATCATGGGCTATTAGAACACGTTAAGTTGATCGGATATCAGTAAAAAAATTTTGGGCGTAAAGCGATTTTGAAAAATGACAGGTGTTTGATCGAATTCTGATCGAAGTGCGGACGGGGGTGTTCCGGACCCCCCTGGGGGAAACGGCTTGGTGGGATGTTAGAACATGTTAAATAAACACGATTCGCACAAAAAAATTTTGGGCGTAAGCCAATTTTTTTGAAATATAATTTTTTTAGCGCGAACGCCAGGTAAACTCACCCTAACTCTGAAAAAGTATGTTCCGGACCCCGCTCGAGCGATCGACTATCATGGGCTGTTAGAACACGTTAAGTTGACCGGATATCAGTGAAAAAATTTTGGGCGTAAGGCGATTTTGAAAAATGACAGGTGTTTTCTCGAAATCTGATCGAAGTGCGGATCGGGGTGTTCCGGACCCCCCTGGGGGAAACGGCTTGGTGGGATGTTAGAACATGTTAAATAAACACGATTCGCACAAACAAATTTTGGGCGTAAGCCAATTTTTTTGAAATATATTTTTTTTAGTGAGGACGCCATATAAACCCACCCTAACTCTGAAAAAGTATGTTCCGGACCCCGCTCGAGCGATCGACTATCATGGGCTGTTAGAACACGTTGAGTTGACCGGATATCAGTGAAAAAATTTTGGGCGTAAAGCGATTTTGAAAAATGACAGGTGTTTTCTCGAAATCTGATCGAAGTGCGGATCGGGGTGTTCCGGACCCCTCTGGGGGAAACGGCTTGGTGGGATGTTAGAACATGTTAAATAAACACAATTCACACAAAAAAATTTTGGGCGTAAGCCAATTTTTTTGAAATATATTTTTTTTAGTGAGGACGCCATATAAACCCACCCTAACTCTGAAAAAGTATGTTCCGGACCCCGCTCGAGCGATCGACTATCATGGGCTGTTAGAACACGTTAAGTTGACCGGATATCAGTGAAAAAATTTTGGGCGTAAGGCGATTTTGAAAAATGACAGGTGTTTTTTCGAATTCTGATCGAAGTGCGGATCGGGGTGTTCCGGACCCCCCTGGGGGAAACGGCTTGGTGGGATGTTAGAACATGTTAAATAAACACGATTCCCACAAAAAAATTTTGGGCGTAAGCCAATTTTTTTGAAATATAATTTTTTTAGCGCGAACGCCATATAAACCCTCCCTAACTCTGAAAAAGTATGTTCCGGACCCCGCTCGAGCGATCGACTATCATGGGCTGTTAGAACACGTTAAGTTGACCGGATATCAGTGAAAAAATTTTGGGCGTAAAGCGATTTTGAAAAATGACAGGTGTTTTTTCGAATTCTGATCGAAGTGCGGATCGGGGTGTTCTGGACCCCCCTGGGGGAAACAGCTTGGTGGGAAGTTAGAACATGTTAAATAAACACGATTCGCACAAAAAAATTTTGGGCGTAAGCCAATTTTTTTGAAATATATTTTTTTTCGTGAGGACGCCATATAAACCCACCCTAACTCTGAAAAAGTATGTTCCGGACCCCGCTCGAGCAATCGACTATCATGGGCTGTTAGAACACGTTAAGTTGACCGGATATCAGTGAAAAAATTTTGGGCGTAAAGCGATTTTGAAAAATGATAGGTGTTTTTTCGAATTCTGATCGAAGTGCGGATCGGGGTGTTCCGGACCCCCCTGGGGGAAACGGCTTGGTGGGATGTTAGAACATGTTAAATAAACACGATTCGCACAAAAAAATTTTGGGCGTAAGCCAATTTTTTTGAAATATATTTTTTTTAGTGAGGACGCCATATAAACCCACCCTAACTCTGAAAAAGTATGTTCCGGACCCCGCTCGAGCGATCGACTATCATGGGCTGTTAGAACACGTTAAGTTGACCGGATATCAGTGAAAAAATTTTGGGCGTAAGGCGATTTTGAAAAATGACAGGTGTTTTCTCGAAATCTGATCGAAGTGCGGATCGGGGTGTTCCGGACCCCCCTGGGGGAAACGGCTTGGTGGGATGTTAGAACATGTTAAATAAACACGATTCACACAATAAAATTTTGGGCGTAAGCCAATTTTTTTGAAATATAATTTTTTTAGCGCGAACGCCATATAAACCCACCCTAACTCTGAAAAAGTATGTTCCGGACCCCGCTCGAGCGATCGACTATCATGGGCTGTTAGAACACGTTGAGTTGACCGGATATCAGTGAAAAAATGTTGGGCGTAAAGCGATTTTGAAAAATGACAGGTGTTTACTCGAAATCTGATCGAAGTGCGGATCGGGGTGTTCCGGACCCCTCTGGAGGAAACGGCTTGGTGGGATGTTAGAACATGTTAAATAAACACAATTCACACAAAAAAATTTTGGGCGTAAGCCAATTTTTTTGAAATATATTTTTTTTAGTGAGGACGCCATATAAACCCACCCTAACTCTGAAAAAGTATGTTCCGGACCCCGCTCGAGCGATCGACTATCATGGGCTGTTAGAACACGTTAAGTTGACCGGATATCAGTGAAAAAATTTTGGGCGTAAGGCGATTTTGAAAAATGACAGGTGTTTTTTCGAATTCTGATCGAAGTGCGGATCGGGGTGTTCCGGACCCCCCTGGGGGAAACGGCTTGGTGGGATGTTAGAACATGTTAAATAAACACGATTCCCACAAAAAAATTTTGGGCGTAAGCCAATTTTTTTGAAATATAATTTTTTTAGCGCGAACGCCATATAAACCCTCCCTAACTCTGAAAAAGTATGTTCCGGACCCCGCTCGAGCGATCGACTATCATGGGCTGTTAGAACACGTTAAGTTGACCGGATATCAGTGAAAAAATTTTGGGCGTAAAGCGATTTTGAAAAATGACAGGTGTTTTTTCGAATTCTGATCGAAGTGCGGATCGGGGTGTTCCGGACCCCCCTGGGGGAAACGGCTTGGTGGGATGTTAGAACATGTTATATAAACACGATTCGCACAAAAAAATGTTGGGCGTAAGCCAATTTTTTTGAAATATAATTTTTTTAGCGCGAACGGCATGTAAACCCACCCTAACCCTGAAAAAGTATGTTCCGGACCCCGCTCGAGCAAACGACTACCATGGGCTGTTAGAACACGTTAAGTTGACCAGATATCCGCGAAAAAATTTTGGGCGTAAGGTGATTTTCAACAATTACGGGTTTCCGATCTGATTCAACATAGTAATTTTTTATATCTATATATTTTTTTGGAGGTAAACCACGAGTTAATGCCATGTCCACTCAAGGACACTTGAGGTATGTTTGTCTTATGCGATTAACGCAAAAACCGCATTTTTTCATTATAATTTTCGCGAAATAATAACTTTTTCGCGTTACTCACAACTTTGGGGATGTTTTTGGGCAAGGGGGGCTAGGCTTCAATGACACATAAAAACACATAAAATAAACGATACTGCATGAAAACCGCATTGATTTACGCACATTTAAAGCCAAAAGACGTGGTTGTACGTTGAAATGACAAATTTTGTGCACTGCTGCCTTTATAACGTTTTCGATCGCGCTCGATCGATCGGTTCTTCAGCCACATTTCTTGTTCTTAATATATTCATTCGATTTGGTCGCCAAAATTCAAAACCCGAGTTTAACTTGTTATGCTGATATGATACTCAATTATTGTTAAGCTTACCCCCTGATGATTTTAAAACGGCAAAGGCTGAAATTAATATTGCTCTCAAAAGTATTAATAACTACACTTCTATTAATATGAAACTCAATCCTGAAAAATCAAATGTACTTTATTGCAAGCAAGAAGCCGCGACCTGAACATATGCAGCACAGGTTTAAAATTCAATGATGTATGAAAAAATTTGGGCCCCCACGTTTTAGCCTGAAAATGTTATATACCAAGAGACACTTCCTCAGTTTTTAAACAAAAAAGCGACAATGTGAATCATTAATTATTTCGAAAATTTCGTATGGAATCATAACATATTATCATTGCCTAGATCAAATGTCGTCTACATACTACAGAAAATTCAAAATTCTTGTTGCCTATTAATAAACAAACTTAGGAAATATGATCATTTAACTGGCCCAAAGATTTATGCTGGCTCAGCATTAATATTGTAGTTTGTAAAATTTATTATATTTACTCATTCACCACTACGTTTATGGAACAAGCTAACATTTAGAGCAAGTATTCATGATTTAAATTTAAGGTACACGAGCACATTATCCATACCAACGCATCGCACAGCCATGTCTCAGCGCTCTTACTCATATACTCGTAACACCGCTAAATATTATAATGTATTAGACATCAATACAGTGAAATTCCTTTTCGCGGACACCTTTCTTACACGTGCACCTCCTTCAAGCGGGCAGTTTCTCATAGTACCGACGGACTCTCATATAATTTGCATTGTATTAACTCTCTCTTGGACGGACATTCTCCTAACCGGACAAAAAACAATAAAAATAAACGCTCTGTCTTATTTTTTCTATTGAGAGTACCTCTATTGTATTTGTCAATCGTGCCGAGCGCCATCTTCGCTGGGACTTTCTCGAGTAAACCGGGAATTCACCGACTTCTTCGGTACAAACGCAGAATATGTGGTGCATCTCTGCCCGCCGTGAATTAGGGACTGTCCAGAGTGGGTAGGGGATTTACTGACGTCTATCCGGAAAAGACGCAGTGGGTGACATTCATTGTAGAAATGGCTCCAAATTATGACATAGTGGTTGCAAGACCTAGATTGGAAAACGGCGAAAGAAACAGGAAACATTTTGTTATTTTTAGACATTCGGTTAAATAATATAAAAATCATATTTTTACCCTCTAATAGGAAGGTTCGCAATTTTTTAATCTTTACTCAAATCGAGAGATTTTGTTATTAAAAAACGATAAAAAAAAATGAGCAAAAATATTGATATTTACGTCGACTAAAAGCATTTCAAAGTCAAGGATCCGCGCGAGGCTGGAAAACGTACCTTAGCGCGAGACTAGACCGCGTGACGTCAGTAGCCAGACACACCACGCTAGCTGGCCCGCTGCATTTACTATTCTCACACCCCAGTAATCGGTTTGGAGTAGTTAGAGCTGGTACGATAGATTACTGTTAAATTCTACGAACTTTGACAGTGTTAAATGTCGAACAGAAAGTGGTGTTTTGTGCCAAAATGTACAAGTATGTCAAGAACAACACCACAAAAGCTGCCGCACAACGTTAAAAGTGGTTTGACGCAGCTCGACGGGATGTAAAATCAGTTTCTTCCTCGTCGACCATCTACTGCTGCGAAGATCATTTTGACCTGGAAAAATATATGGAAAACTATCTACAATACAAGATGAGTACCGTTCGAGCCCGGATGAATCCTAATATTGCACCTCATAAATTTGCATGTAAACTGGGTAGACAACTACGCTCTACGAAATGAGTGTTCAGCGAAAAAGGGCAAGGCAGAAAGACATTGCCAAATATTTGCAGAAAGTGGCGGCACGCCGGGCGGGACCCTCAACCGAAAAGTCCGAGCCTGAAGGCGTGGAAGTAGTTGAGGAGGAGCATGATAAACTGCAGAACCTTTAACAATAGAAGTTCAGTCACAGGTATATGACAAGGCATGTCAAACCAAACAGGTACAGTTTAGAAGCAAGTCAGTTCAAATCAAAAACGGAAAGTAATGGATGTTGCTGTATCGCCAATAAGAATTCCTGCGCTTGCTAAATAGATTTCAGAGCGGCAAAAAAAAAAAACGTTTGCAAGTGGAAAGTGAACGGGCAAATCTTGAAAGTCCCGCAATAACAGAAACATCCGAATCTGATTCGTATGAAGCCAGTGGAAGCAGTACTGAAGGTAGTAACAGCGAAGCTGACCAGCTTACTGCCGAGATCGTAGTCATTCTAAGCGCAATATTAGTCAACGTTTAGAACCTGGCTTCATTGCCCATCCCCCGAATGCAGCCCTAAACTTTGTTATTTTAGTAGCTATAAAATTCTATAATGTGACTGCCCCCCCCCCCCTAATTTAAGTATTACAGAAAATAGACCCTAAAAAATAAGATTCTCTCTACATCCCTGGAATTTCTCTCATTGAAAACATATTAGGTACCATACTTTACTTCAGAATAGTGTAATAAAGCCTCAATATGCATGCAAAAAGAACCAGTTTCGGGGCTCTTAATAGGCGTAAAAAGGTATGTATGATAATTTAAATTCCATAATATTTTACCCAGAGATAAATAGCCTTCAAAATTATTGTCACGAGCAGGCATTATTATGTCTTAATATGATTAGCTTTCAATAGACTAAAGCAAAGCAGGATCAATTTTTGCGGAAAAATACAAAAAAATACTACCCATTGGAGCTAAACAAAAAAAATTAGCTTCATACAGGTACTTACCGAACTACTTTGATACCGCTGGTCTGAGGTTCATTTAAATTTGCATTATTTATCAAAAATTCCACATTCACATGTGGTAAATTTCGCGAATCAGCTTTCTGATAACCTTGGAGCATTGTGCTAGTACACAAACGTCGGTCCCAGTTTATATAAATACGTATTCGTATACTCTTCATTCCGTATACAAGACAATACAAGATACAAGTACTCTATGAGGGCGACAGCACGTGTCTGGCTACTGACGTCACGCGGTCTAGTCTCGCGTACAGGTACGTTTTCTAGCCTTGCGTCGATCCTTGATTTTAAAATGCTTTCCGTCGACGTAAATATTGATATTTTGCACTCAAATTTCTTTGACCGTTTTTTAATAACAACATCCCTCGATTTTAATTAAAATAAGAGAAGTACGAAAAATGTCGAACCTTCCTATTGAGGATCACAAAGACATTATCGAATAAAAAAAACTCCATGTAAGAAGCCTAGGAAAAAATAAAAAATTGTACAACTCCCAGGGAATAATCCAAAGCAATTCTAAGCAACTGAAGAAGCTGTGGGAATATATGAAACATAAGTACGCTCTATGGTTAGAGCAATCGAATCACTTGTACATTTATCACATATTACAGGACAATGAAAGCAAATACCAAAAAGAAACTGTGAACTCCAAAGTTTACTTGTTTTGTCTGTTATGTTAATCTTTTGTCTACTGCTAAAAGAATGGTTTAAGAGTGTTTATTATTGATCCATTTGTTTATTTTATTTGCATTTGTAGTAAGAGATATGTATATTAGAATAAATATATGCTTGTTAAAAATTGTCATTGTGTCTTAAGAACCACTGGGGAGATCCACCTTAATCTTATGTGGAGTATTGAAGCCAAATGAGCTTTCTATTAAATATATAATAAAAGTATAAACTAACACGTGCAAAAAATCGACAACATCTCATTACAGTAGCGCTGTTTTATGAAGCTGTCAACAGAGTGACGGCAAACCATTGGAAAGATTGCATCCGTGGGATCTGGACAATATGATCGATATTCAAAGTTGTAATAATTAATATTAACCATTCGGACGATGATGCAAGTACTTCCAGCGATGAAAAGTATGTGTACGTCTTTCTATAAAAATAATCATTTATTTTGATAGATTATTCCAAGACCATTGAGGAAAATACGGACCTGTGCAACCTCGCTTTTGGGCATGTTGCGTTTTATCTAGACGTAAATGGACTTCGAATGGGGTATATACTCTTGTTCGTCATACAAACAGAACGGATTTATAGCATCCCAGCCACTATGAAACACAAAATAACCATTGAGTGCTTCTCAAGTATCAAAGAACCCTGAATGTAATGTTTGTGATTGTGTGAATCTTACTCTTAATAATGCGGCTTCTTTGAACGTCCAAACACAGCATGGAGTTGGGCGTCTTTTATAAAACACGTTAATCAATGCTTGTTGTTACAAAGTTCTTTACTTTTGACTAATAATATCATTTTTTCCAAAGGTAATTCGAATGCAAGAAGACAATCCATACAGTTTCCAATCGGACGTGTACGCCTTTGGTATAGTCATGTTCGAAATGCTGGCAGGACAACTGCCCTACTCACACATCAACAACAAAGACCAAATACTCTTCATGGTCGGCAGAGGGTACTTGAAGCCGGATCTGACCAAGTTGCGATCAGATACTCCTAAAGGTTGGTATTCATAATGATATAGTAAGCTTCTAATATGTATAAGGAAAATGCGATATTTTTATTTTTGTCATTTTAAAGGATTCCGTTGGATTAGATATAATATACGATATAACGAAAACAAAATCATCATGGACTTGGATATTGGGTCACAAAGTATTTTGATGTATTACCTACAGAAATTAAAGAATTACCTGTAAATAGATACAAGGAGGCAGTGAAACATATCTTAATCGAATCTCAAAAGGAAGAGTATTTCAAATATTTTTGTTAATGTACGAGGGATGTCTTTTAAGTTTTGCATATAGAAACATAGTAGGCCGCGCGGATCGAACGTCAGTACTGAATCTTAAGCTCACTCTTTAGTAAACTTAAATTCAAACTTTCACAACAATACGTGCAGTGTTCTCACTACAGTGAATTTTTGTGTCACCAAGTCATTAGAAAAATGGAACTCAACCGAGAACATTTTCGCTCCATAATTTATTACAACTTTCAGAGACAATTATCGCAACAAGAATGCCTTGCTAAGTTTCTGTCTGTTTTCGGCAACGATCAGTCGACAATTCCCGTTGGTATGGAGAATTCAAACGTGGACGGGTGAGTCTTAGCGACGATCCCAGGATGGGTGCACCAAAAACGGCAGTCACCCAGGAAAACGTCGATGCTGTGCATTGAAGATAGACATATCGCGATATTGAGGCGTCCTTGAAGATCTCAAAGACCTCAATTCAAAAAATTTTACATGAAGAATTAGGAGTGAGAAAATTAGTTTCTCGTTTCTCGTCTTGACTGAAGAGCAGAAAGCAGCCATGGTTCACTGGTGTCAAAAAACGCTTGACCGTTTCAATTCCGGAAACTCAAAAAATGTGTACAGCATTGTTAGTGATGGTGAATAGTGGATTTACTGTTATGAACCAGAAAATAAACGACAGTCGGCTGTTTGGGTGTTCCAAGGTGAAGAAAAGCCAACAAAACTCATCCGTGGTTCGAAAACGATGGTCGCGACATTTGTGTCAAAAGCGGGTCATATTGCAACAATTCCTCTTAATGAGCAAAGAACTGTTACTGCGGATTGGTATACCACCATTTGTTTGCCAAAAGTCATTACCAAGCTTCTAAAAATCAACCCCGAAAGAAGAATCATCATCCACCAAGACAATGCAAGCTCGCACACAGCCCAAAAAACAAGACTATTTTACGGAAGAAAACGTGGAATTATTGGACCATCCTCCATATAGTCCCGATCTAAGTCCTAACGATTTCTTTACTTTCCCGAAAATTAAAAACAGACTGCGTGGTCAAAGGTTCCAGTCACCAGAAGAAGCATTTGACGCATTCAAAAATGCCGTTTTGGATCTGCCAGCAAACGAGTGGAATAAGTGCTTCGAAAATTGGTTCGAGCGCATGCAGATGAGTATTGATCTTCGCGGAAAAAACTTCGAAACATAATAAAGTCATTTAAAACTACCTACCGTGTTGTTTTATTTCCATATGCAAAACTTAAAAGACATCCCTCGAACAACTTCATTGTATTTTTTACTGTGTACAATCGGTTTTTTAATTGCATTATACAAGGTCTGTAAATTAAGTAATGAGACTGGCAACGTAGCGTTCGATCTGGCTACACTGGATGCTCCGGGCTTGGAGGGGAGACGGCGGAGCAGGTGATCTGCCACCGGTACAAGTTTGAACTCGTTCGAGTCATTTGGTTGTCCGTAGCGATTTTTATTGTGAACCTGTTTTTCCTATTATGTTTTAAAAACGAGTGACATCAATTTCGTGCAAAGGTTTTGCTTTAGACTTGAGCACATGGCAACGGAAACTCTTACTTAACTAAAGCAGGACTACGGAGATAGTGCTTTGTCAAGAACCCATGTTTTTCGGAATTTACGGTATTTTCAGAAGGGAGAGAGTCGATTGAAGATGAACCACGAAGTGGAAGGCCTTCATTTTCAAGAACCGATGAAAATATCGACAGAATCCGGGATCTTGTGCGTTCAGATCGCCCGCTGACAGAATGATCGTGGAAGAGTTAAATTTGACTCACATCACCGTTCATGTGAGACCAAACATCAAGAACAACTAGGTGTTGTATCACGATAATGCTCCTTGTCACACAGCAATGTCAATAAACGAGTTTTTGGCCAGTAATAACATTCCTGTGACTCCTCAGCTTCCTTATTCGTTGAACAAATTAAAAAATCATTACTTAATTTACAGTACTTTAATTGTGTTGTATTTTAAACAGTGCCAAACGTTTCCTCTTTGTGACGTGTGTACATTGCACTTGTAGTTCTAACATGAATAAATAAATGAAGTGGAATGAAAGACAATCTACTTTTTTTTTCTTTCAGCTCTGCGTCGATTGACCGAAGACTGCATAAAATTCAACCGCGAGGAGCGGCCGCTGTTCAGGCAGATCCACGCGTCTCTAGAGGGCCTTCTGCGGAACCACCCGAAGATCAACAGATCCGCCTCGGAGCCCAACATGAACCGCACCCAGCTGCAGTCCGACGACTTCATCTACACCTGTTCCAGTCCAAAAACTCCCGTCAACTTCGGACCCAGCAATTTTCTCTTTTATTCCACGTGCACGGGAAATATTTAAGTGATTGATCGAGAATGTGACATGGATCTCATTTTTGTTGATTGTTTTGTCAGGTGTCAGGCGTGGACAGAAAGGAAGAGAGATGAAAAGATTGGAGTTGCCAAGTTTAAAACGTTTCTGAAGGTCATTCATATGTCATGGCCATATCGTAGAATTGACCATCGAGCGAACATTTCATGAAATGGCCACCTAAATTTGACCGTATCGTTAAATCGTCAACGTTTAACGATTTGGTCATCCACGATTGATCATATCGTAAAAGTAGGGTGTCCATAGAATGTTTACTAAAAATCCAGAATTTATGTTATGGACTTGTTTATTGTTCAAGAAAGTCATTTTAATTAAAACTACTAACTGTAAGAAATTAAAAACAAATTATTTTTTTGAACATTTCAGTTATCACAAATAAAAATGAAATAAAAATAAGTTTTACATAAATGTACAATAATATATAGTAAATGACAAACAATATTTCAGCTGGCACACGATTTTGACTAAATGAATAATGTAATTTAAGAGAGAAGTATTAACCTGTGAATTTCGTTCCGGACTCCATGGCTTTTTGACGTTTTGCGCGGTACATGCGTGACCCTCATAATACTCGAGGACTCGAGTACCTTTTTGTCCTACATTCTATTAATATCACTTTCATCCTCATTCGATAACCAGTTATTGAACACATAACACCTACTTCATAAGTGAATCTGCAATGCTAAGGTTTGTAGCGCCATCCCTGGGATATACTCCGAACTTTTTATAGAACCTATATGAACTGTTAAAAAAGCCTAGCGCCATCTTCGGAATTCCCTTTTACGCTGTGGAGCTAAATTTGAATTAAACATTCAAATTATATACAAAATAGTTTATGTAAAATAAGGCTCAACCTGATTTTATTTTTAAAGTGTGTATTTTTTTAACGCAATACATAAAAATAACAGGTATGCAAGTTGTTGATAATGTAAAAATAATCGGTATTACCGATGTACCGTCGCGTGCATAAAAAACTGGAACAGCACCTAATCTGTGATCAGACATGCATCGCCACTGATCTCTTATCAGTCTGGCAGTCCCTTGTTATCTCTTTATAAGATAAGGTCATCGATAGTTCAGGAGATATGTAGTACTCCTAGTATAAAATAACAATAAATAATCAGTCATTAGATTTACAATTAGCAATTTCTCTACTCCCTTCATGAGTTTCGAGTCTACTCGTGAACATTCTCCGAAACCACGCCTAAAAAAAGAATTGAATTTTATTATGTTCATGATAGGTAAATTTTTCCAAAAATTGTGGAAACCGCAAATATTGTGAAAGTTTTAGGATACCAAAATGTTCGATCATGTAATCCTGGTTATTCACTGATTACACAGTGCATGTACCTGGTTTCTATATGTAAACAAAGTTACTACTTACGTGAAGTTTGAAGTTCAGGAAGATGTAATGCAGGAAAAGCTGATCTTTTTAGACCTCTCTTGGTTCCAGGCACTTTATCACCTTCCGAAAAATGTAAGTCACACACCAAATGGCTTTTATGAATTTGTTTGTTACTTTTATTATCCAAAACTGGATTTCGCACTTGTATCAGTACAACCAGGTACCACGCACTTCTTAAATCCCCGCTTTCGATAGGCCTCCATTACAAAAAGATTAAGTCTGTAAATATATATTCAGTTTAAGGCTCAATAGATATCAGTATCACCGACACAAAACTAAAAAAAAAGAACGCGGGCGACGGACAAAATTAAACTTTCACTTCAAAATTACGAATACACCTCAAAGCATTGAACATTGGACTGTCAAAAATAACGACGGGAAACTCCAGCGTCAGCGTCACTCTGTGGTTGCACTCCGTACTAACTATATAAGAATATCAGGTTGCCTACCAAAGATACCTTCAAAGTCGCTAATTTAACTTTCTTTTATAAAGTAAGTGTTATGTGTTATTGAATGTCCATTTCGAAAAACAACGACTGCCGTGTTGAAATGTAGACAAATCGCTGCCAGCGCCTTTATCGGTAATTAAAGTATTTTACGATTTGATCAAACATGCTTTACTATTTCGTTGAACAATTTATTATCACTGATCTACACACATCATGATCTACCCAATAGATAATGATTCATTTCGTGAAATGCTTGAACATTTTTTGAAATGGTGAATTTTAGGATATGACTTCGACACATACATCTTGCCAGGTCCCAAAGTCGCTTTAATCGACATTTCATGCCTTGAGTGCATCAGATTACAGCATTATGATTATTACAGAAGGCGAAAATTTCAAACTCATAGGCGCACGCAGGAATTTTCCTCAACAGAAGGGTGATCATCGGCAAGAGATAACTTTTTATGAAAGTAGACCTGTCTTAAAAACCTTCTGAAGATTGCCCAGGGGACCGGGGGCTAATCCTAAAATTCTTCAAAATTACACACACATCCTCTTTTGCGGGCGCTGATGTTCAAACTCATCGGTTTTCATAATCATATTTGTTGGATACTCCTTTAAGTGAATCAATATGTTGCCGGACTGTAAACTGGTGCAAATTTCATTAAATAATTTTCTCAAAGAAAGGACCTCGCACAACACATGTGGAAAATGAGTCCCATTTGAATTATCTAAAAATTCAGTGTGATTTATTTCACACCTCCGTGAATGATTATTATTTCTTGGAAAGTTATTTATCTATAGTATTGATAAAACGCAATTTTTTTATAACCCCTGAATCCTAAATATCACAACAACACGAATCCCACCAAACGCATGGGGCTCAAGTTGGCTTTGATAGAACTTGATTTTTGACAGAGTGTCGCCTCTGTATAATACTCTGTGGTACAGCCTTGGTACCACAGATTATTAGCTACACCACTTGGTAGCTTGGTACAGTATTTAAAAAAATCAAATCTTTATAATAATCATTTCATAATGTGTAACACCGAAACTAAAAAGAAATTTAGTGAGAAAGAAAATGCATCTGGCCGAGATGCTGGACAAATTTAAAGGAATCGTTGAAAATAAAAAAACTGATAGCTGCTGATAGCTACTTTAAAGAACAATGTTTAAGAGCGAACACTATTTTTGAGCAGCTATTTCCGCCATTATTTACACCGCCATCTGCCATATGACGTTGACGCCTGTGCATATGTCATATAAGATATATGAAAGCCGCTTGCCTGCAGTGTTACCGGATTGGGCTCCGCATTTAGGGAAAAATATTAAAAGTGGAAAACTTTCATAATTTATTAATTAATAAAACACAAAACGAAAAACTGAAACATACAACAGTAGCAAATTAAAAAGCGATTCTTGATAAGTATAAAACAAAAAATAACAGAAGTAAACTAGAAAACAATTGTAAATAATTATAAAAAACATAAAATGAAAACAGTAGTGAAACAAAAAACAAGTCTATGTAATTATAAAAAAAATTAACAAACAGCAGTAAAATGAAAAGCAATTTTAAATAATTATAAAAAACAAAAAATAAAAACAGTAGTAAAACAAAAAACAATTCCACGTAATTATAAAAAACAAAAGATAAACATTAAAATAAAAAGCAATTCTATAATTATTAGGAATCTCTTTTTAATTTATTACTGTGTTATTTTAGTGTTTTGCTTCTTCTTCATAATTTTGTTTCATTAAAATATAAATTTTCCACTTTTCATATTTTTCCCTAAATGCGGAGACCAATCCGGCAACACCGCAAGCAAGCGCCTCTCAGATGACATGAGGCATCTCACTGCAAAAGGGCCTATATCCCCTTCCACTAATTTTCCACAATTGGCGAAAAACTGTTCCAAGTTAAAAGTTGTAACGGCTATAATTTTGTTTTGAACCGTTCCTATTTTGTTATAAAACAAATACAAGCAACAAAAATAATCGTGGAGTGAGTAAAGCGGATGTAATTTAGCTATAGAGTTTGGATATAGAACCATTTGCCGTAACAAAATGGATAAAGGAACTTTTGCTCCAGCTGTATAAGGATATAGGCTGTTTTGACGCAATAACACACTTATGGACGATTCTACCGCCGCGCTATAAACTTATTCCTGGAGTAATCCCCATAATATATATTGTTGAGACAATTTTCAACTTAGAATTTATTTTAGGAATGAGCTTATTACATGGTGGTAGATCCGGCACATAGATGGAATAAACAAGCAAACATTTATTTCCCTTAAAAAAATACATATGTCTACAAGAAATCAAAACTAAGATTCTTTAAGATCAACTCAATGCATTTTGAGAAAATATAATAAGTATTACACCCGCTCAACGAGATGTTCATGTTGATGTCCTTCACAGAACTCATTAACTTCTTCTTCGAGGTCTTCATCAGTTTCGTTTGTTGCTGCTGTATGGCTAGCTGTCACATCGGTCGTGATTCCCAACACATTTTTGTACAAGGAGCATTCTTCCATGGTGTCCCAGGTCTCGCCGAAGTGCTTTTTCAAAAGGTTTTTAACATCTTGGACCTTAGCTGCTTTCAATGCAACTCCCATTGGTATTTCATCAGGCAATAGGATTGATTTTATTTTTACACCATTTTTAACAACCAATTTGCCATTAGTTAAATCACTGCTGTAAGATACTTCACCCCTAACCAATATATTTTGTTGTGGATTTAGTGAGGATGAAACGCTTTGCTTCGTTAAACTTGAAGTGCCACGATGTAGTTTTTTTATAGTAAGTCCCTACTAAAGTTTTCCAGTCGTAAACCTTCAAGTCAGTGCCAAGCTTAAAAAGTGTGGAATGCTCTGAAAAAACTGTTTCATATTCCGATGGTTGTATTATTACTGGTAACTTACGCAGTTTTTTCTCTATGGAAGCAAACACACGATCTGCTGGCAAAAACGAGTGTCCAGTGATAGGGAAAATCATGTGGATTTCCTGAATGTTTGGAGGTGCGACTCGTGCTAAGAAGTAGCTCAGCATCCCAATCATAACTGAGTTGCGGTTTTGCCCACCGCATCCATCGGCGCATAATCTAATGACTGAGTAAGATGTCAAGTCAAGGAGTGACAATTGATGGAAAACCGCTGAGGCAATTTCATTAGCACCCTCTCTATGTTCATGTTCCATCCATGTATAACAATATACATTTTCCGGAGTTAAAGAGTCTTTTGAGCTTCCTTTTACGATTGAGAAATTGTATATATACATTTGCCTGCTATAGTAGGCGGTCTGATCCTGAACCTTAGGTAGAACCAGATTCTTCTGGCAGTCAAAACTCAGTGTTAAGAGATCTTCTCTTTTTTCTTGAAGTTTTCTGAAAAACACTGTATCGCATTCTGTGAAATGTAAGTTCACTCATTATTTTACTTTTATTCTGCGGACTGGCCTCATTTTTTATTTTAGATTTTAGTTCAATACACAGAGAGCAGGCATCGGTGATAGACGTGCCAAACCCAATGTTGTACTGCGTGGTAAAATTTTTTTGGAAAAACGTTTTCTTCGATTTCAGTGATTCATCACTCTGTTCATTGTTGTACATGCGATATAATTTGTTTATACTTAAGTTTCCTGGCAAGTATCGTCGATGCACGGACTTACCTCGAGAATAGTGGCTTTCACAACATTTTAATTTTTCTATGAATGTTTTAATAGCGGCCTTTTTCTTGTCATAAAGAGGATTTGGCCTCGCCCCACCTCCCTTGTCAACCGGCATTCTTCCCGTGTTCAGAAATTTCCTAGCTAAATTCTGAATTCTCTTACGTGATACTTGAAGGACGTTGACGAAGGTTTGTTGACAAACACGTATACAAAACTTTTCTGTACCGGACACTCTAATGTAGTAATTTGTACTAACCTTCTTCGTAGAGGTAAGTTTCTTTTTTGGACGTGGTCTTTTTGCACTTGTTGCCTTCAAATGTTTAATGATAAACGCATCTTGGGAGTTCTTTGCGCGCGTAGAGTAAAAATTCTCATGGAATTCTTTGATGTCTCTCATTGTTAACTTTCTGCACTTGAAGGACTTGTTAAGGTGGCCGCAACAAGGATATTCTGGTGGTCCTGGAGGATCATATCTACAAAAAATTAACTTGATAGCTCGCAATAGAAAGTATGCAATATTGTTAGGCGTGGTCTGGAGACCAAAAGGCCTACCGGGTATCAAGGCAAGGGCACTCGACATTAAATGGTGAAAAAGGTACTTCTCAAAATATTGAAAACGAAAAAAAAATTAAATACACAACTTTTTATATCTGTCATGATAAGGATAAGGTACCTACCTTTTAGATTTTGCAACGTTCCTTTTCCATTTACTAGGATATCCAGTACTCCGCCTAGCTTTTCCCGGTTCCGATGGGGTAATACTCTCGTTCAAAGGCAACAAACTAAAGAAGTTTTATTACAATCCTATACTTTACAATACAAACAACAATCTCCTTTCGATGCTAAACTCTAATAAACGTAAAATCCACGGCCTTAATGAAACTCGAAGCCGCATGACAGAATTCTAGTGGTTTGATTGGCTTGTTGGATATAGGCCTGTTTGACGCGTTGATGATCGTAAATATAGAACCTTTTGCCGCGACACCCTATATTTCATCGTAATTTTATATGGGATAAAGACACCTTTGACATATGAATACTTGACCAGTTGATGCGGCTATCGATACAGATATCATAACCGCCTTTTACTCACTTTTCACCAAAAATGGATATAGGCCCTTTTGCTGCGACACGCCTCACATATTTATGCACAGACATCATATGGCAGATGGCGATGAAAATAATAGTGGAAATAGCTGCTAAAGATTTTTGAGAAAAAATTTCATGAAAACTTTTTTTGTTTTACAATAATCTATCAGACTACCCTCCATAAGTTTTCAAGTGAAAAAACAGTGAACAGTTGTCATATTGCATTTCAGAGACCAATCTATGGTTATTTCCCAAGCAGTTAAAAAATCGTTTTACCTACCTTTGCTTGATGTTGTTCGATAATTTTTTGAGCTATTTGCATGAATTTTCATTGATTTTTTCAAAAGTTGTAATTATACCGATTTACTTTGCCATATAGATTTTTTACGTAATACCTACTCCTGCTAGTGTCCACAAAAAGGCGTAAGGTGTAATACTGCTTGCCTGTACGTACATTTTATTGGTTCCGATTGGTGTTGGGACGTGTCATGACCACGATAAGTGAAGGCCAATTGTCTTTGATTATTTATTTGGAAGATGTAAGGGAAAGCGCATAAGTGTAACATGGGTTTAAGTTGTTGCAACTTATAATTCTTACACCGTCCAATAAATGAAACCACAGATGTTGAATGGACTCGTTCGGTGACGTTTCTACAGCCTCGACAGCCTTTTCCAAAGTACAAACCAAATTAATTATATATAAGTTCATGAAATTATTAATCAGACGATGGTCTTTATTTATTTATTTTTGTGTTTGATGCAACAGACTTCATTTGCATTTTCCAAGAATACACGTTTTAAGGATCATTGTGGAAATCAAATTGAAAACGCGCTCCTAAAGAGTTTTTTAATGAAACATTGCTTTTAGAATAACAATCCTCCGAGTATTTGGTCTTAGAACGACAATCGACACATTCACCATTTTCTCAAGTCGGGCTAACTTCATCACACTATTTCTAAGAAACTTATTACATGATTGCTTTGACCCCATCGGAAGTTTTGTTCGGGAAGGCGAGAAATTGGTCATATTGCATTTTTAGGCAAATCGACTCGGATCCATTTTCTATGTTTTGTGCAAAGTCCTCTATTTATTTTTCGTGTTTTTGGTTTATTCTTAAAAAAAGGTCCTTAGCAACTTTTCTCTAGAGTTGACCATATTCGAGTTACAAGTATTTAAAGTCTGGAAACCATGGAATGGCAATTTATTATGCTTAACATTGGGAAAAATCTTTGTTGAGGTTGCTAAGTGCCTAAATTGAAGTTTAAATCTTTCCCTGCAACACCCAGAAGCCTGATGAGTATTTTAGGCTTAGTTCATTTTTAAGCTTTGTTATTTGTCAATAACATGCTGTTAATAAATAAACTATGTTCAAAATATTCTTCAAATAAGGTTTGAACTAGTCATAAAACTTAATTTTTTAAAATACTCCATGTTCACTCAGACCATCAACTACAAAACGTGACGAAATGTTCTGTCACTCCTTTTTAAACGTACTGTAGAGAGCTTGTATAACTACTGTGAATAAATACATTTGGTATTTATTTGTAATTGTGATGTGCGACTGAACGTTGTTGAGACGAGATTGAGACTTAAGTTATTGTCTATGTACATTTTGATTATGTAAACATTGTTTTGTTTTTAAAATAAAGACATTTCAAAAACGATATTGTGGTTTCTTTTAATCCATTGTAGGATTGATGATATTACAGCTATCCGAACTCGTCAGACATTACAGACAGAAAAAAACAACGACGCAACATTAATCTAAACCTATCCTCGCTGCATATTCAGGGTGTTCATTTGGAAACTTCCCACCACGGATTTAGCGAAAACTACGGATTAAAAGAAAAAACGCCGAGACACGTCAAAAGATTTGTCAAGGAGGGCAACTTTTTAACCAAAAGCTACTTCACCCCCTTTCGCCCTCTGCCTCCCAGGGTCATCCTCTTGGTAATTTTGAATGACAAGGGGTATCGAGTAACAGCTTGTTTGAAAGGTCTTTCGAAGTCCATTATTTTCACGTTTTAAAATCGGTCGATTAGTTTTAAAAAAAATTAGAAAAATCTTTATTCATCTTAATTTGTTCAGATAGAAAACAAAAACACACGAAAATATCACTTTTTATTTCAATAAGCGTTCAAAATGTTGCCCGTTATGGTTTGCCAAATTTACAACCCGTTTATAATTTAAAACGGAAACTACCAACATAAGCAGCAATTCGAAAGATTAGATGTGGCAACAACCCGAATTTTTTTCGCATTATTTTCATATGCAGATATCCTGGGCCAACTTCATTTACTATTATATCTGTTTAGTTATTTGTTGCTAAGGAAAAGAAAGAATTTAATTTGTTGTCAGTTACCTTCGAGACAATCTTGGGATAGTGAAAATTAATTTATTGATTCAGATTTCACTTCCAAAATGGTTTACACACTAGCCGGAAGAGTGGAAATCATTCTAATTTATGGTGCCCAAAATCGATGTGCTCGGCAAACCGCCGTCACGTTTAACCCCAGACATCCGGGGAAGATAACTTCGGATAGGTCGCATGTTTTGGGCCTTGTTACTAAATTTACTCAAACTGGATCTGTTGTAAATAAAAAACGTGATCGAGAGTTTTGGATGAAGGCGGTCAAGTTGAAGTTTTGGGTCATTTTGGAATAAATCTTAATACTTCATTACGCAAAATTGTTTGAATTAATACAGGTTTTTCTAATTTTCTTAAAAACCTACCGACCGATTATAAAAAATCAAACGTCAAAATAAAGGACTTCCAAAGAACTTCTAAACAAGCTATTACTCGATACAACTTGTCATTTAAAATTTTTACGGGGATGACCATGGGGGCAGAGAGAGGGTGAACAAGTAGCTTTTGGTCCTTGACAAATCTTTTGACGTGTCTCGGCATTTTTTCTTTTAGTCAGTGTTTTTCGATAAATCTGTGCTGGGAAGTTTTCAAATGAATATATTGTATTTATATGCTTTGGCATAAAAATTATGTGCATGGTCGCAAAAATATGTAGATAAAACATCGATGTTATGTCCATCTCTAATGATATATCTACAAGAAATCTACCAAAGAAGCTCTGGCAACGCAGGTGACAGGTTGTGTGATCTGTCACATTCGTCGGCTTCACTCGTTGACGTCTTCACCCCTTCCTTCCTGTTTTCTTTATTTTAAGGTTTTGTGTTCATCAGTGTTCTTTCTGTATTTTTCTTTTCACTTTTTTCCATTTTCTTTGAGGTTTTGTTTTCCATGTGGCATATTTTGTGCATGTGGGCATAGGTATGTAAATAGGTATTTTTTTGAGTACAGTTTGTGCTGAATTTTGGAGTTGCTCGTTCTTATATTAATTTGTACTGATTACCTAAAATGCACATCTTTGTTACTGAAACGAAAACTCCTGTGTTCTGTGTTTAGAAGCCGTTTTTACAGAACTACATAAAAACTCTTTCGAATTTAAAAAATTGGTTTCGCTTCTATTCACACCGATCTTTAGTAAATCTCTACAGAATTACCAGAGATTCTTATTATGAAACTTTTGTACATCAGATCAGGGAGCCCATATTTGACTATATCGATATTCAGAAAGCTTCCACGTGGAAAAATTGTTACATATGAGGTTTAATCATAACAACCACGTTATTTTGCCATCTTGAACTCCCTTGCGTGTTCGAGCTTTGACCAAAGAGGAGGTATACTATACCTCCACTGGTTGCTTTCCGTATGTCAGAGCCACGCATTTTTTCATGTGATTTAGGTACCTTTACACTTACGATTGGAACGCCGTTCAAACCCCACGCGAAAGAGTGTAAGTGTAAAGGTACCTATTGAAGAACTTGCACAAATTATTTCAAAGTATAGCATACTAAAATGAAATACATACATGTAGGTGTTTCAATCACAATTTATTACTCATTTAGATATATAGAATAGACATTAATTCACTACAGGCTGTTTGTCTAACTTCTGTTATGCTTAATTCAGGAGCTATTTCTGTGGGATACTCACATGCAAGATGAACTTCCAGGTAAAACAGCAGAATTAGAACTACATGCATATCCTATTTCAGAGAGCTGGGAATATTAACACTTCAAACTATTATATTCAAGAATTCTACTTCACTGAAAACAAATCTGGCAGAATTCCACATCAACAAATATTTAACCAGAAACTCACATGTTCTCCAAGTTCCCTTACACATACTATCATCCACTAAAGCAACCCAAATCAAATGGCCATAAAATTGCTCAACAAATTACTGGCCTCGGAAGACCTTGCCATTTGGATTATTTAAGAAGAGAGTGGAAACTATGTTGTAACAGAAGACCTACCACTCTGTGAATGAGTATTTAATGGACACAATATTTGCTTATTAATTATTGCTCCCAAAGCCAAGGGTGTGCTTTTTCAAGTTGTGTTAGTTTTTATTCTCTCCTTATGATTTTAAATAGCTTTTATATGATCTTACTTAACTTACCTATTCATGCTTGTGTGTCATATTTTCTGGTTTTGTTTTAATATTTGCAAGTATATTTGAATATGTTACAACTTTTATTTTTCTGACATGCTTGATACCATCAATCAATCGATTTATTTCCAAATATTTGGTATTACAAGCATCAACAAATACAGAAATGCATTTATATCAAAACATTTTGTCACCTGAATGCAGAAGTATTGTATGTCCAAATTAATTTTTTGGATTTTAACACCATCTTGTAGCTCATAGTCACCTAACTTTTTTCCTGTAAAGCATTCTATGTCCAAAATTTCTCAAAAATGTTAGGTAAGTCTGCCAATTGATTCTTAGTTAATAAATCTTGTTTTTTTACTGCAAATGCGCTGCTATATTTGAAAAACCTGTAATCTGTTCCCTTCAAACACAACAAATAGCTCTCCTGTAAAATTTGCATTTTGTTACTTAGAATACTTCTGCATTCAAGCAACAATTTGCAATTATAACATGCAACATATTAAATAAAAGTACATTAGAGTACAAAAACACATGAGATTTAAATACAAATAAGACACTAACAGTATTGGACTCCATAAATTCATTTAAAGAGTAAAGTCTGTTATCAAAAATTGATTCATTTAGGAGTGATGAATTGGTTCAGGGAGGTTATAAATGTTTTAGGTAATTTATTAAAGGACATTGGTGCATAATACTTTACAGTTAAACATCTATTTTGAAGTCTTAAGGAGGTTTTTATTTCCCCTCTTTTTAAGCGAGAAAGTCTCAATTCATTCTGATTCTTATGTGCATACATTATACTCAAAATCAGTTGTGATTCTTTGATTGTTTCAAATGTTCTTAGGTAGCAATGAATGAGCTTTATAATTTGGGTATGTACAAGACAAATATCACTAGACTGTGTGTGTATATCCTTAATCCTTCTGATTTCATTTTCGCAAGCAGTTGGTATACCTGTAGATATATACATTTACTTTGGACATTTGTTATGCTGAATTCCGACATTATTTCTATGGGATGTTGACAGTACAGGACTAACGCCGGGGTAAATCATAGCAGAATCAGGACTACAGATTTGTGAGCTATTTTTAAATGTGTACCTTAGACTATATACTCGAATGTGTTTTGATTTTACGATTTTTTTTAAATTGGTAATATAGCTTTGCTACGTCCGACTATAGACAGCTGTTTTCTGCTATTTGTTGACTCATTAGCGTGGTGTAGGCTTGATCTTTGGTAGGACAAGATGGTACTTTGTGCTGTCTTATTTTTCGATAGACCTTTGTTTCAAATGTGTTATCTTGGTAGCAGTGATAGATTTATAATTTTAGGATGCATAAGGCTATTTCCTTAAACCCAGAGACTTCACTTTCACAAATACTTGTAAAGCAATAGGTATTGATATTTATAATTACTTCAAACATTTGTTATGCTGAATTCCGACGTTATTTCCATGGTATGTTGACAGTATGGGGCTAATGTAGGGGTAAATCATAGCAAAATTTGGGACTACAGATTTGTGAGCTATTTTTAAATGTGTACCCTAGATTGCTTGAATCTGTTTTGATTTTGTGATTTTTTTTTCAAACTGGTAATATAACTTTCCTATGTCCGACTATAAACAGCTGTTTCGTGCTATTTGGTAGCTCATCAGTATGATGTAGGCTTGGTCTCAAGCAGGACAGATGGTACTTTGTGCTGTCTTATTTTGATAGAACTTCGTGTCAAATGTTTTATCTTAGGTAACAGTTACAGATTTATAATTTGAGCATGCATAAGGCATTTCCTTAAACCTCCTGACTTTATTTTCACAAATACTTGTAAAGCAATAGGTATTGATATTTATATTTCCTTCAGACATTTGTTATGCTGAATTCCGACGTAATTTCCGTGGGATGTTGACAGTACGGGACTAACGTCGGGGTAAATCATAGCAGAATCAGGACTACAGATTTGTGAGCTATTTTTAAATGTATACCCTAGACTATACAGGGTGTTAGGGAAATAATATTCATAACTTCAAGAGATGATTCCTTGCATTATTCTTAGCAAAAAAAGTTGATTATAACTTATGTCCGAAAATCAATCGTTTTCGAGGAAAGTGAGTTGTGAATAATTAAATTTTCTCAAACATTTGGCAACGCTGCAACGCAACCGCGATACGAGCGCACGACGACCGGAACTGATTCATCGAATTGTTTACCTTTGTATATTTTTGTTGAAAATATGCCTCGAATTATTGAATACTTTTAGAAAAACCAACATCCGTAAATCCCATAAAGTTGCAGTTAAATGTATTAGTAATCACAATACATAGATGTTTAAAATGGGAACCATGGGCATCTACGCAAGCTTGACACCGTCGAACCCAATTTTCTCTAACTCGTTGAAAAATTCCAGGCATATTACGTATTTCATTAGCGGCGGCCAAAACACGCTCTCTTAAATCATTCTCATCCCTTATTTCAGAGGCGTAAACTAATTTTTTTATGAATCTCCAGAAGAAAAAATTAATTTTTCAAGATCGAGGGATCTAGCCGGCCAGGCATTTGGAACATTTCTTCCTATCCACCTTTTGCCATAGGTATTATTGAAATGTTCCACAACTACTCGACTAGCGTGTGCTGGAGCACCATCGTGCAAGTACCACATATTCATTCTTGTTTGCAATGGCACTTCTTCCAACAGAACAGGCAAATTGTCTCTTAGAAAAGCTAAGTAGCTCTCACCGTTCAAGCGATGTGACAAAAAAATGGTCCTATTATTTGGTTACCAATTATTCCAGCCCACACATGAACAGAAAATGCGAATTTTTCTGTGCAATTGGATGGGGATTTTCGTTTGCCCAATTATGAAAATTCCAAATTCCATTTCTTGTAAAACAAGACAACACGTTGTGTACAAAATTGTGATTTGGTGCTTACCTAAAAACAAATTACAAACATTTTCTCTTCGTGGAAAATCTTCAGGCGAAAAAGCTTGAACCCTCTGGACATGATATGGGTACAATAACTGTTCCTTAAGGGTCCGATATACAATCCAGTGTGAGTCACCGACTTGACAAGCAATACTTCTCGTACTCCTTGTCGAATCCTCGTCAATTACATTCAAAATCTGTTCTTCGGTTTCCACTCCAACTTCACGATGTCTTCCGCGATTGTTAAAATTAGGCACTACACTCCCTGTGTGCAGAAGTCTTTAGGATACCTCTACGAATGTTCTTCTAGCTGGTAGCCTTCGATCAGGAAAACGAATTGCAACGAGCCACTCCGTAAATAATAAGCATATCGTGATACTCGCGTACCGACAACATCTCTTTCGTATCAAAATGCACGCACTGATACAGTAATACATACTGAATAATAAAATATGAGAGAAGCTACAAAATAATTTTTTTCTCGATGTAGGTATTTATTTTTTTGCCTACCGACACGATGTCGATCGTGGGCAACACGCGATACAGTGCAGGCGGAATACGACATTGCCAGTTGTGTGAGGGTTTTGTTGTATGTTTTTCATCGGAAATTTGTATTTAATAAGAAAATGATTTTTGCTAGCGACAGTTAATTAATAAATAGATGTATTGATACATTTTGCGCTATTAGGAATATGAATTTAAATTATTAAGGTGCAAAATTAATTTATTTCTTGACTAAAAAGAAATAAGTTCAGCATTCCTTTGCTCCGAGACGGTTGATTTTCGGACATAGGTTTTAATGAACTTTTTTTGCTTAGAATAATGCAAGGAATGACCTCTTAAAGTTACGGATATTATTTCTCTAACACCCTGTATACTTGAATGTGTTTTGATTTTACGTTTTTTTTTCTTCAAATTGGTAATATAGCTTCCCTTCGTCCGACTACAGATGGCCAACCTTGGAGAGCTGTTTTGTGCTATTTGCAACTCTCAGCACAAAGTGCCATCTGTTGCACTTTCGCAGTGGTCGATTCTGATATCAGATGGCACTTTGTGCTGTTTTAATTCCTCAGACCTTTGTTTCAAATGTTTTATCTTAGGAAGCAGTGATTTATAATTTCAGTATGTACAAAGCAAATAACATTCCTCCTTAATCCTTCTGACTTAATTTTCGAAAGTAGTACATCTATTTTTAAATGAGTATCCTAGATAATATACTAGAACCTGTTTTAATTATAGTTTTTTTTCTTCAATTAGTAATATAGGTTTCTTTCGTCCGACCACAGACAGCTGTTTCGTGCTATTTGGTAACTCATCAGCATGTTGTAGGCTTGGTCTCAGCTAGGATAAGATGGTACTTCGTGCTGTCTTATTTCTATAGACCTTTGTTTCAAATGTTTTATCTTAAGAAGCAGTGACAGATAATTTTAGCATGCACAAGGTTATATCCTTAGACCTCCTGACTTTATTTTCACAAATAGTTGTAAAGCAATATGTATGGGTATTTATATTTACTTCAGACATTTGTTATGCTGAATTCCGACCTAATTAACGTAGGATGTTGACGGTACGGGACTTACGACGGGGTTAATCATAGCAGAATCAGGACTACAGATTTGTGAGCTATTTTTAAATGTGTACCCTAGACTATACACTTGAATGTGTTTTCATTTTGCGATTGGAAATATAAATTTCTTACGGCCGACTACAGATGGCCAACCGTAGAGAGTTATTTTATGCTATTTAATAACTAATCAGCATAGTGTAGGCAGCACAAAGTGCCATCTGCTGTCTGAATCGACCACTGTGAATGTGAAAATCGAAAGTTGTTTGTTGGAACAGTGTCCCAGAGTAGACTGCATCTACTTATAGCCCCAGAATCGGCGGCATGTAACGGCCACACTGGTGATTCAGCTGACAATGCGAACTGGGATACAATTCAAAGACATCTTGCTGTTTGCACTTTCGCAGTGGTCGATTCTGGTATCAGATGGCATTTTGTGCTGTTTTAATTTGATATACCTTTGTTTCAAATGTTTCATCTTGGTAGCAGTATCTGAGATTTATAATTTCAGTGTATACAAAGCAAATACCACTAGACTATATCCTTCATCCTTCTGACTTGATTTTCGAAAGTACTTGTAAAGCCGTAGGTATAGATATTTATATTTACCTTCGACATTTGTTATGCTGAATACCGACGTTATTTCCGTGGGATGTTGACAGTACGGGACTAACGTCGGTGTCAATCGTAGCAGAATCAGGACTACAGATTTGTAAGCTATTGTTAAATGAGTACCCTAGAACTATATGACTGTTTGGTGCTATTTGGTAACTTATCAGCATGGTGTAGGCTTAGTCTCAGGTAGGACAAGAAGGTACTTTGTGATGTATTATTCCAATAGACCATTGCTTCAAATGTTTTATCTTAGGTAACAGTGACAGATTTATAATTTTAGCCTGCACAAGGCAACCTCCGGACTTTATTTTCACAAATAGTTGTAAAGCAATACGTATGGATATTTGTATTTACTTCAGACATTTGTTATGCTGAATTCCGACGTAATTTCCGTGGGATGTTGACAGTACGGGACTAACGTCGGGGTAAATCATAGCAGAATCAGGACTACAGATTTGTGAGCTATTTTTAAATGAGTACCGTAGATAATATACTTGAATCTGTTTCGTGCTATTTGCTAACTCATCAGCATGGTGTAGGCTTGGTCTCGGGTAGGACAAAATGGTACTTTGTGCTTTCTTATTGCGACAGCCCCTTTTGTTTTTATCTTGGGTGGCAGTGACATATTTATAATTTTAGCATGCACAAGGGTATATATCCTTAAACCTTCTGACTTTATTTTCACAAATAGTTGAGAAGCAGTAGGTATGGATATTTATATTTCAGACATTTGTTATGCTGAATTCCGACGTTATTTCCGTGGGATATTGACAGTACGGGACTAATGTCGGGGTCAACCATAGCAGAATCAGGACTGCAGATTTGTAAGCAATTTTTAATTGAGTATCCTACTTGAATCTATTTTATTTTTTTTTTCAAATTAGTAATATGTATAGCTTTTGTTCGTTCGACCATAGGCAGTTGTTTCATGCTATTTGGTAATTCATCAGCATGGTACAGGCTTGGTCTCAGGTAGGTCAAGATGGTACTTTGTGCTGTGTTATTCCGAAAGACCTTCGTTCCAAATGTTTTATCGTAGGTATCAGTGACAGATTAATAATTTTAGCATGCACAAGGCAACCTCCGGACTTTATTTTCATAAATAGTTGTAAAGCAGTAGGTAGGGATATTTGTATTTACTTCAGACATTTGTTATGCTGAATTCCGACGTAATTTCCGTGGGATGTTGACAGTACGGGACTAACGTCGGGGTAAATCATAGCAGAATCAGGACTACAGATTTGTGAGCTATTTTTAAATGAGTACGGTAGATAATATACTTGAATCTGTTTCGTGCTATTTGCTAACTCATCAGCATGGTGTAGGCTTGGTCTCGGGTAGGACAAAATGGTACTTTGTGCTGTCTTATTGCGACAGCCCCTTTTGTTTTTATCTTAGGTGGCAGTGACATATTTATAATTTTAGCATGCACAAGGGTATATCCTTAAACCTCCTGACTTTATTTTCACAAATAGTTGAGAAGCAGTAGGTATGGATATTTATATTTCAGATATTTGTTATGCTGAATTCCGACGTTATTTCCGTGGGATATTGACAGTACGGGACTAATGTCGGGGTCAATCATAGCAGAATCAGGACTGCAGATTTGTAAGCAATTTTTAATTGAGTACCCTACTTGAATCTATTTTATTTTTTTTTTTCAAATTAGTAATATGTATAGCTTTTGTTCGTTCGACCATAGGCAGTTGTTTCATGCTATTTGGTAATTCATCAGCATGGTGCAGGCTTGGTCTCAGGTAGGACAAGATGGTACTTTGTCCTGTGTTATTCCGAAAGACCTTTATTCCAAATGTTTTATCGTAGGTAGCAGTGACAGATTAATAATTTTAGCATGCACAAGGCAACCTCCGGACTTTATTTTCATAAATAGTTGTAAAGCAGTAGGTAGGGATATTTGTATTTACTTCAGACATTTGTTATGCTGAATTCCGACGTAATTTCCGTGGGATGTTGACAGTACGGGACTAGCGTCGGGGTAAATCATAGCAGATTCAGGACTACAGATTTGTGAGCTATTTTTAAACGAGTACCGTAGATAGTATACTTGAATCTGTTTCGTGCTATTTGGTAACTCATCAGCATGGTGTAGGCTTGGTCTCGGGTAGGACAAAATGGTACTTTGTGCTGTCTTATTGTGACAGCCCCCCTTTGTTTTTATCTTAGGTGGCAGTGACATATTTATAATTTTAGCATGCACAAGGGTATATCCTTAAATCTCCTGACTTTATTTTCACAAATAGTTGTTAAGCAGTAGGTATGGATATTTATATTTCAGACATTTGTTATGCTGAATTCCGACGTAATTTCCGTGGGATGTTGACAGTACGGGACTAACGTCGGGGTAAATCATAGCAGATTCGGTACTACAGATTTGTGAGCTATTTTTAAATGAGTACCCTAGATTATATACTTGAATCTGTTTCGTGCTATTTGGTAACTCATTAGCATGGCGTAGGCTTTTCTCGGGTAGGACAAAATGGTACTTTGTGCGGTCTTATTGCGACAGCCCCCGTTGTTTTTATCTTAGGTAGCAGTGACATATTTATAATTTTGGCATGCACAAGGGTATATCCTTAAACCTCCTGACTTCGTTTTCACAAATAGTTGTGAAGCAGTAGGTATGGATATTTATATTTCAGACATTTGTTATGCTGAATTCCGACGTTATTTCCGTGGGATATTGACAGTACGGGACTAATGTCGGGGTCAACCATAGCAGAATCAGGACTACAGATTTGTAAGCTATTTTTAAATGAGTACCCTACACCCTAGACATACTTGAATCTATTTTAATTTTTGTTTTTTTTTAAATTATAAGTAATATAGCTTTTGTTCGTTCGACCATAGGCAGTTGTTTCGTGCTATTTGGTGTAGGCTTGGTTTCAGGTAGGACAAGATGGTGCTTTGTGCTGTGTTATTCCGATAGACCTTTTTTTCAAATGCTTTATCTTAGGTACCAGTGAAATATTTATGATTTGCACAAGGCAACACACATAGTTGTAAAGCGATAAGTATGGATATTTGTATTTACTTCAGACATTTGTTATGCTGAATTCCGACGTAATTTCCGTGGGATGTTGGCATTACGGGACTAACTTTGGGGTAAATCATAGCAGAATCAGGACTACAGATTTGTGAGCTATTTTTAAATGTGTACAATAGACTATGTATACTTTATCTGAAGTCACTTGAAATAGCATAAAAACCTTTGGTCGGCGCGTTCTTTGTAATTTCTTCTTATTTTTTTGATTTGGGATAAAAAATACTTATATTGGGAGTTCAATTTATGTTGACTGAAAGTTAAGAAGTGAAAAAATTACAGAATTCCAACGTTTGACATAGGCAAATATTTACATAGCAGGTAGGTATATAAAAAGGTATATAAAGACTTACATTATAGGTATTTATATATCATCCTCGCCTTCGGAGCTGTCGCTAGAGTCATCTTGTAGAGGAATTACAACGGGATTTACAGGAGGCAAAACAATATTCCTTTTCTTTTTCAATAATATGCCTAGAACACTGCTTCCATATGTCTGTGGCAGCAATATGAGATACTGCATCTCTTATTGTGGCCAATAGCGATTCACTTAATTGAGGGGTCTGATTATGTTTTCTTACTTTTTTTTTAAAGCAGCCCAGACCAACTCAATCGGGTTAAAAATGCAGTAATAGGGATGTAGACGTAATACTTCATGGCCATTTTGCTGAAGCAGATTGCCAACAACATACTCTTTTTCAAATTTTTGTCTTTTAATAAGATCCAATAATATGGCTTTGGTTGATTTTTGTGGTATTTCCATTCCCTTATCCTTCATAAAATCAATAATGTCTTTTTTTTTGTGCCTGTATTCGGAATTTTGTTTTTCTGTCGGGAATGCTATGGCGCATTGTCCATAATAATCACTGAATTTGGGGAAATGTTTGGTATTAACTGCTGCTCTATCCACTTTTCAAATAAGTCGGAGGTCATGTCCTCATGATAGTCGGCACATGATTCTTTGATATTTTTGGCAGATAACAGCAAGGCATTAGGTATACATCCATTTTGCAGCCGTACTGCACAACATCATGAGTATCATACCACGTTTCATCCAGGTAAATCAGATTTCTTTTCTGCTCTCTATAGATTTTAACTTTGTGCAAAAATTCTTGGCGCAATTCAACGATTCGAGACGATTCCATAATCACCATTCTTTTATCTAATTTTTTGTATTGAAAACCACACAGTTTTACAATACAGTGCAGTGAGTCTAAGCATTTGTAATTATAAAAATCTTCAGGATAATCTTTTAATTTATCCCGTATCATTTCCAACGTGGGCACCAAATTTTCTTTATAAAATCCATATATTATACGACGAATATCTTCCTGAAAACCCACGTCTATTCTTTTTAATTTTTGCCCTATGCGCTTTCTGTGGAAGGAATGGTTGACTACATCTCCCCTTTTTATAACCCGATAAATGGTAGACCGACTGATTTTTGTCAGGATACAAATTCTGTTTTAAAATTTGATTTTGCGAGGAATCTGGATTTTCGTTTTTCAGACAATCATACATATTTCGGATTACTCTTTGGGTCTGTTCCTCTAAATCTTTATGAAAGAATTCTGCCTGCACAGGTTCATCAACCATCTCCTCGTGGCTTGGAGCATTTTCCAAAGGTCTCCAAAGACCCATATTTAGGACACACAAGAACAATCAACACAACAAGTAAACTGAGTATTCAAAAGTCAAAAACACACAAAAACTAATAAAATCTATGAAAAAACACGGACAGACTAAAGAAAACACGTTTATTCACCGCTACACGGCACTGGCTAAACTGTTTCAATTTTCAGTAGCCACCTGCACTTGTTCGGAGCTCTGAAATACTCACTTTCTCATTGGCTATGTCCACGCATAGTCGTGCTTTACTCCACGTGGACCGGTGAAACTGCTTTTGATCTTATACGGGGGATATTTGCTGCGAAATTTGGCGATTTTTGCAGCAACAGAGCGTGTTAAATATAGATATATAAAACGCACCCGGTATTTCACAGTGTTTCAAGTGACTTCAGATAAAGTATACTTGAATATGATTTGATTTTACGATTTTTTTTTCAAATTGGTAATATAACTTTCCTACGTCCGACTACAGATGGCCAACAGTGGAGAGCTGTTTTGTGCTATTTGGCAACTCGTCAGCATGGTGTAGACAGCTCAAAGTGCCATCTGTTGTCAGAATCGACCACTGTGAATGTGAAAACAGCTGTGTGTTAGAACTGTATCCCAGAGTAGACTGAATCTACTATAGCGCCAGAATTGCGATAGACCCCTTTGGTTTAAACGTTCTTATCTTAGACAGCAGTGACAGATTTATAATTTTAGCGTTCACAAGGCCTTAAACCTCCCGACTTTATTTTCACAAATTCTTGTAGAGCAATAGGTATGGATATTTGTATTTACTTCAGATATTTTAATGCTGAATTCCGACGTAATTTCCGTGGGATGTTGACAGTACGGGATTAACGTTGGGGTAAATCACAGCAGAATCAGGACTACATATTTGTAAGCTACTTTGAATTAACTACAAAATGTTTTATTTCATTGGTTGAGTTTCAAATATTTTATAAGTAGTAGTGATGAGGCTTTATAATTTTAGTATGTATAAGGGAAATGTAAATTTTGCCTCTATGCTGAATTCCGAAGTGATTTCTGTAGGATATTGACAATGCAGAACTCATTTTGGGGTAAATCATAGCAAAATAAAAACTACAAGTGCTAATTAATGCACATGAAAGATATCAAGTCAACTATTTTTTATTTAAGTTCTAATGTATGATTTTTGTATATAGATTATTTTTATTCAACAATAAACAAGTATGAGTAAATTTGCGATTTTATTTTCCCTTATATTATTTAACCATAAGTGGGAAATTACATTTCATTGAGAGTATATGTTAGGCGTATGAGATTTTGTCTTGAAAACAAGAGATAAAAGGGCAAATATGAAACAAAATACAAAAATGGCACATTTTCAAGCTTATGAGTCTACCTCATTTTACAGTGGTTGGGTATCAGTAAGTGGGTAAATATGGGTGACAAATAGATTATATTTGTTATCTAATATAAACACTAATCAAGAACAGTCTACTGTTCTTGGGATGTAAGCACTATTTTAATCTTAACAAAATTATGAAATGTCTCTTGTAGATCCTTCTGTACACTTTCTGTGATTTGTTTAATTTTTCCATCAGATGCACCAGCAACTAGCTTAACAATTCTGTCTGTTGGACACTGAACTAGAACAACACATGTGACTTCACCTGAAATTAATAAATAATCAATTTATTCAGAATTTATCAACAACCTCAAATTCTCTTACCCACCGAGAGATACTTTTTAGAAAAGGTCAAATTAATAAAATATCTATATACAGGGTGTTAGGAGAGGGAAATATTTTAACTGTGAATAGAGTCCACCAAAGTGGTTATAAAAACCCTATAGCTCAGTACTTTCGTGACCTTCATAGACAAAAAGATCGCATGGAGTGTTGGGCACAGAGTTGTAAGCGTTTTCCAAGGACTTGACAACTTTCTTTTTAAATAAAACGCAAACCACTTGAGATATCTCGAAAATTTTATTGGATTGAAGTATACTCAAAACATTTATGTATGGAATCCGACCTCGTCCACCACGGGCACGTTCCCAGCGATCGATTCGTTGAACCCAATTTTCAATGACTGCCACACATTTCGACAGAAACGGCCGCTATCTCTCGTTAAATATTGGCTCTGAACTCCTCTAACGACGCCGGCTTGTTAGCATACTCCAATGATTTAATGGAGCCCCACAAAAAACAAGTCTGGAGATGATAAATCACACGATCTAGGCGGCCATTCGACAGGACCATTTTCGATATAACACGCTCACCGAATTTTGACTTCAATATGTCGACTGTTTCACCCGCTGTGTGGCTTGTGGCACCCTCTTGTTGAAACCGCATTCAATTGACCAAAAAGATAATGTTGCAACATGTCTCTGTAGCGATCTTGACTAACGTGACGGTCATTTTCAATAAAGAAAAAAACTGCCCAATGACACCACCCGCATGAAAACCTCACCCTAGTTATTTTTTGTGGATGAAGTGTTTCTTGAAGCACATGAGGATTTTCACTTGACCAATAACTCATACTCTGTTAGTTGACGAAGCCGTTGAGCCTAAAAAGGGGCCTCATCACTGAAGACGATTTTGCGATGAAATTGGTATTTTTCTTGCAACATTTCTAGAGCTCAATTCGAGAACGTACTTCGGTTCGTATGATCGAACGGCTTTATTTTTTGAGTTAACTTGATTTGAGCGATGCCCAATTCTTGAGAACGCCGTGTTCTATTCGTTCGCGACTGAAGCTTGAACGGCAGCAATATTCTCGGCACTTCGACCAACCCATTTTCTCACTTGCACGTGAACATCCAGCAGCGAATATGTGGACTCATATTTTTTTACTAGACTATGAATTGCTTGTCTACTGGGTCGAGAATCGGCGTTAACGCTCTTAAAGTTGTAGTCACCGACTCGGAATTTCGGTACTAAATTTTAATTATTTCTAAGCGTTGTTCGTTCGTGTACTTTATCATGAAGAAAATGTTTTCTTTACTGAATGTTTTGACATTGACAGTTCGGTAATTCATTTATAGGTGCGTTCACAGTGAAAGTTCAAAGTTGGCAAGTCCCTATTGGAAAACCAGATACGTACATACAAAAATTGCTTCTTTTTCTCCCTCTGGCTTGTGCAACTAGTAATAATAACCATCATATATTTTGCTGTGTAATGCCTATGGATAACGATCCCCCTGATAGGGGATCAACTAACATGGGCATCTCTCCCACAGGGGAAGGTAGCAATACTGAGGTGGAAATTCGCCAAGGAGACATCCTGAACACCAGGATCGCAATCGATACTACGACAGATAAGTGCACTGTTTTCAATTTACAAAAACTTAGCAATATTCAGATTCGATCTATGTATTTGTTGAGAAAATTAATACTCAAAATATTGATACGGTCCACCCAATGGCCACAGGCCACTTACTACATAAAAAACTCAACATTCCAAACATTGTCAACATCGAAAAACTAGGTAGAAATAGAATCAATGTTCAGCTAAAAAGTTTGAAGGATGAAAATCGATTGGTTATAACCAGTCATTAGAAAATTAATATTTCAGAGCGTTTATTCCCAGTAATCTACTTTTTAGGAATGCAGTGATAAAAACCAGTGATACCAGTTTTGACGGGATATATTTATTTGAATTTTTTTGGGCTCCTGTAACTATCAATGTTTAAACATTAGGTAGAAATTGCTGGGCAGGTTGCCTATGAGCCCAAGCAGTCTATCATAGTGACCTTATTTTACCTTCCTACATTTCTTTAAACAGTGTAGTTTTTGAAGTAGACCCGTTCATATATAGAGTATTTAAGTGTTTTAGATATGAGCATGTGGAAAAGCAATGCAGAAGTTCATCGACCTTATGAATTAATTGCGTTAAAATAAAGGATTCGGAGCACAATTGCATGGATTTTCAGGATAGTTGTTGTGTTTATTGTAAGAACAACGATTACAAATCACACCTAAAAATTGCCCATCTTATGTGGATCTGGAAAAAATCAAAAAATTATGGATGAACAAAATTTTACGCTTCTGAAGGCTAAAAGAAAACACGGTAGCTCTTATTCCTTTATATTAAACTCAAACAATCGCTTTGAAGTGTTAGGTCAAGTGTCTAATACATAATTTGGACCTCTCCCTACCAAACAAACCTCACACAGTCAATCAGCAAACCTTTCACTGTCGTAACCAACAAATTCTCATACAGTTGCGCAGCATATAGTTAGACCCCTACCTCAGCAAGAAAAGAAACGAGATATTGTATCCCCAATCAATAATACTTCCATTCCCCCATGCGCCCTTTTTCATTTGGTCCCAGTAACCCCCTACCCCCTAGAGAATCAGAAATACTTGATGAGAGGCTTCTTGAGGCGCTATTAAAAAACACTACAACTTGTACGAAATTACTAAGTAAAGTAAAATCATTTGCGAAATTGGCTAATATTGAGAAAGATGAATACTAAATTGAAAATCATGCAGTGGAATGCTAGGTCTGCAGTTGCAAAGAAACACAGCTCTAATCAATTCTTGTATAATAACAACATCGAAATTGCCCTGATTTCTTAATGTGAAATTAAAAGGATACTCTATTATCAGGATGCCAGACAGCAGTTGCGAGACAGTCTGAATTTTAAAGAAATAACGTATACATCCCGCTTTGATGACATGCAACTATGAGGTGCAGATGTGCAAGTCACAGATTCGCAGCATTACATCTGAAGAAAACTTAGTCCACCTTCTTCCTATAGATGAATATACTCATACATAGAAAGAACAAATGAGACCTGTTTTCGAAACAATATGGGAGAAATATAAAAACACAAGAATAAATAGATATGTATTAATACATCCTAAAATCCACCTAGTTTAGTAACCACAAATACAACAGAAAGGCTGTGATGACACTAACAAGGATCAGATTGGGACACGCATGTTACATAGATCATTTATATCGGGTTGGTGAACTGGACACTGACCTATGCATAAGATCTAATGAAACTGGAAATCTTGACCACCTATTTTTCGGCTCCCAGAATATTACAAATGAATCTCTGTGACTAATGAACAAAATAACATCATGTATCTATTATGCTTACATAAAAAAGAGATCTATGACAGCTTGGCTGAATTTATCCATTCAATCAAAGTAAAGCTATGATCACCTTGCATGTTGTTGTTTCTTTCCTATTTGTTATATTCCTAAAATATTTCCCTCTACCAATGAAACGTTCATTATATATAAAAACAATGAACTGCACCTTTGTTACTGAAGTTTAGAAGTAGCAGTTTAATGTTATTATGTATTATGCCTTGAAAAAAACTAACTCTAAATGAACCACCAGTTATCTTAAATAGCACATTTGACCTATTGTAATTGAACATCATGCATGAAATATTTAGCTCTTCCTATACAAAGAACAATACAATATAACATTACCTGTTTCATCAACATTGAAGTATTCCATGCATGGTTTCAGGTTGTAAGGAATCTCTTGAGGAATAAAATCTAAGAGTTTTGCTTTAACTGTATTTGTTATGATAGTTTCTGTACTTTGATCAGTCCATACTTGTTCTGGAAATAACCATTCTCCAGGCTGAGCTTTGCTGATCAGATAGTTTCTCACATCTTCCAAGCCATCACCTAAAAGATTAATAATCAAAATTAATATTGGCCACTTCGAATGGCTACAAATTCTTGAATTTTAATAAAAAATGGCACACCAACCTGTTAGAGCAGATACCATGAATATATCTTGAAAATATGGCCAACCTTTCATATCAGAACCTTCTCTGTTGAAAGATTTTGTGCCTGGCATTGGTTTTCCATCTAGGCAATTTTCAGTCAGCAATCTTGCAAGATCTAACAGCTTTCGTTTGGATTTTAATGCATCTATCTGAAATTTAATTATTTATTCAGTAACTTAGTCAAATCATTCATTTGTGAATGCAAATCTTCCTTTTGTATGCTAAAAATTATAACTAAACAAATTGACTTGATTATAATTCATATTACAGTTTTATACAATTCTATCATTAAAATGAAGAAAACCTTAATTTGTTCTATATATAGTTTCTCTCTGAGGGACATAGACAATTAATGTCTAGAGCATAAAATATGGAATATAATACACACACAATAGGCCATACCTTATTGAATATGAGAAAGCTAGGTTTTGATTTGTGATACTCAAGCAGTTTTATAATTTTCATGTCCAACCTATCCCTTGTCCAAAAATTTGTAACATCATGTATGATACCAATCATGTCTGCATCTCTTGATACATTTTTACTGTCCCTTATAAAGGTCTTCTCTAAATTAAATCTGAAAAGTGTACCAGCACATTATAGATATATGCAATTATATCTCTACTGGTTTACTGCCAATCAATGTGAAAAATGATATATACTTTTTATGCTCCTTATCACTAACTATGCCAGGTGTGTCCATAAAAACGATCTGTGTGTTATCTTGTGTGAATATTGCTCTTGCTTTTCCTCTTGTGGTGTGTACTTTTGCAGATGATGGACATACCTGTAACATAAGCATTTGACTCATTTAACTCTCAACTTCTTTGAACTTTTGAAATTACCTTTCTGTCCATCAAATAATTGATGAATGTGCTTTTGCCAGCATTTGGCATACCTATTACTGCAACTTTTAGCAATCTACTATCGGAGTTGCAAGCAGGAAGAATTTCTGTTTGGCCAGTAGCAACTATCTCATTCGTGTTACTTGACAATTGTTTTATCTGGAAGATAAAAGTATCGGACTTCTGTAGTAACTTTCTAATTTGCTTGTACATCATGTTTAAGCGTCTTTTCTGTAGAAATGGAAATTCACTTTTTCATTTTTAAACGAATTTTAAAATCAGGTTATAAATCACGGATCATAAAAGACAAAAACACAAAAAACAAAAATTTTAATTGTCAAGTTCATAGAACAACAAAGTAGACACATAAATATCAAAAGTTTGTTTACGACAGCCATTTTCTCTCCTACGATTGAGGGGCTCAGTTTTATCTAGGGTCTGGTGATTCTACATATTCTTGTTCTGTGACAAAGGAGAAATGAATAAATAGTGTCAACTGTCATTTGGCTATTTCTGTTCTGTGAGCTTTGTGTTTTGTGCATAGTGTACTGCTTACTGCATTCTTTGGGCTACGGGTACCGGCATTTTTTGTTCATTTTGTGCCAGCTTGCTGTATAAAAATATCCTAATATAATTTGTTAGAGGCTCTTGGGCCCCAATCAGTGCATATATCATCTTCTATCAATTCACTGTTGTTATTCCAATTGCTCAAAATGCCGAAAAACAAGAAAGAAGAGTCAGATTCTGGTTCAGAGTCTGAGCAGGAAATGGTAGGTTTTTTCAATAAAAATGCGTCCTTCATTGATTCATGTAATTTTTGTTATAGAAGAACAAGAAATCCAAAAAGGACCATAAGAAAAAGAATTCTGATACATCAGATTCTGATTCTGGCCCTGAAGACGTAAGTAAAACCTTGAGTTTGAGTTTTTTTGTTTCGTATCAAAGCCATTGACTGAATCCTCATTTGTGTGACAGGTCCTTCAAATCTGCAGTAAATATTTCGGTCACCTCTTCGTGTAGATACTAATAAGATTGAATTACACTCACAATGTCAATTTTTTTTTGTTGGAAAAATATGTTTTGACTTTCCATTGCCTCCTTTGTGCTGCTCAGAGTAACTCCGTACTGCCCAACACCTGGCATTACCGTTCCACTGCTCCAGTTTCATGCACTAGCTTTTTATTCCGTGTTATAAATATTCTCTGAAATAATGGGGGATAATGCAAATGACAATGTGTCAAGATCCTTAAAGCTGCTACACACAGTGCCGGCGGCAATACCGCCGGGTTTATGCCGAGTGGCTATGCCGCCGGCAATACAAGCCGCCGGCACAAGCCGCGCAAAGCCCTCGAGCATCATTCCCGTTGTGACAGTCACATAGAAAGCTAGTGAAGTGCTGCATTTCTGGGATTCCATAATATATCATTTTCATGAAATTTTTCAATTAAGAGCAGTACAGCTTCGTCGTTCCAATTAAACGACATTTTAATTTGTTTAAACACACAAACCGCACAACACTACCACTCGAATGCCAGGAACGAAGTGACGCCGGCAAGCCGCGTAACCCGTCGGCACACCACGGCGGCTCCTTTGCGCGGCAAGGCTGGCGGCTTTGTATGCCGCCGGGTGTACGGCGGCTTGCCCGGCGGCCCTGCCGCTGGCACTGTGTGTAGCAGCCTTTAGATTACAATTTTTCACTTTTTGTTTTTTTTCCATTAAACTCGCATTAAACCATACCAGATCATGTAAGTTGCTAAAAAATCCATAATATATGACCCAGAGTCACAACATACATTTGAGGTGTTCCTGAATAATGAAGAACACAAAAAGGCAAGTTCATAGCAGCTTATGGTTGGCTTGATCTATAACTGGACACATTGAAAATAATTTTTAATGTCTACACTAACATATGAATTTGACTCATTTACACAGAAGCTGCACAATAGAAATGCAGATGTCTGACATGTCGTTTCATCATTCTAAAAGCATCATCAGGCAACCATTGGATAGTCTGACAATGCTCTTCTGAAGATAAAAGCAAAACCTATTTCACATTTTTATTGTTAGATTGGCAGTGTGATTACAAACATTCCTGTGCACATTTTTGCTACAGCAGCTTGGGAATGTCACACTTTCAGTGCATACAACTCTCAATCCAAAAGCACTGGAAAGCAGCTCTGGTAGTCAAATAAGCATATGGGTCCTGATCAATGTAGAAACTGGTGTGAATCAGTCTTATGTATTTTTCATGGTGAATATAAAATGGAAAGTTCGACTTTTCCAGGTGTTTGACTTATCCAGGTTTCCCCTGCATACCTCAGAAATATTAAAATAAGCAAAATAAAACATGTGGCATGTTAATAAGTCGATATTTAAGTGTTATTTTCAATAATAAGCAATGAGAACATTGTCTTTTTCACAAGTATCCATTAACGTAGGACAACATATGATTATCTAGTAGCATTTAAAAATTCCCCTTATCGGCAAATGACACAATTCTGACATATCCGTCAATTTTGTTTTTTTTATGCTACTAATTCATATTGCACTTGCTAACAACTCTGTTATTTAAAAACAAGCTACAAGCAACTTTGACTAGATTTACACCCTATTAATTATTGCCTACATTACGAACTAATCCAAATATGTCACAGGCTGATCAACTGTTTGTTGTCGTCAGTAGACGAAAAAACGTGATGAATACTCGTGAAATAAGGTTTAAGATTAATATGACCCTTTTGCGTGAGCTATACAGGGTGCTTCAAATTCGACCCTCACCTTTGAGATCTTGAAAACTGTAAGAGATACGAAGTCACTTAAATGGGGGCAAAGTTGCATATTTAAGTAACTAGCAAAATGCAGCTTAGAAAGTTTTATACATTCAAAGTACTTTCGGAGAAAGACGGAAAAAAAAGAATTTCCCAAAATCGTTTTACTTTATTTGTGTTGCATGCATAAAAAAATATAGTTGATGCTGGAGGACACGAGACGAAAACTCATTGAAATTCTAATTATGCCATCTTGTAGAGAAGAAAAAGTGGCAATAAACATGCAATTTATTTTGGAATCCCACGCCAAATAAAGTCAGGAAAAAAATAAAAGTAATTTTATCATAAATCTGGTAAGCGAATTTGACAACGTGTATCCCATTTTTGGAATTAGAATTGAAAACTCTATTCATTTGTGCAAAAATCTAGTATGGCATCTATAAGAAAAAATAAAGTTGATGCTGGATGACAAGAGACAAAATGTCATTGAAATTCTAATAATGTCATATTGTAGAGGAGAAAAAGTGGCACTGTTAATGTGCAATTTATTTTGGAATCTTACTACAAATAAAGTCAGGAAAAAATTAAAAATTTTGGGTTAATTTTTGTCTTTCTCCAGAAGTTCTTTGAATTTCGAAGTCTTCTAAGCGGCATGTTGATTATCTAAATACACATGTTTGCCCCCATTTATGCGACTTCGTATTAGTTTCTGAGATCCCAATGGTGAGGGTTGAATTGGAAACACTCTTTATACCTCTCTAATCCTACTTCGTCTTGAAACAATGGAAGTCCATACCTGTTTTTCAAAGTTTTTTCATTATTAGCATTAATGAACTGTGAAGGTTATTCAAAATTTCAATCTTATAGAACTCAAATACTACATTCAACCCAAAAAAGTTCTTTGGTTTATTTGTCAGAGATGCATGTTTTATTGTCTACTGAAAAATTTAAATTATGGGACTTGCGAGGTTTTCGCACTAATCAATTCAAATGTAATTCTAGTTGGATAAATCTGTTAACAGGTATGACATTTGATTTACAGAAAACCCCTGCAAAGAAATCTAAACCAGAAGTGAAGAAGGCTAAATCTAAAGACAGTAGCGAAGAGAACCAGTGGAGTTTAGGCAAAAATCGTTTTGTAAAGCTGACTGAATTCAAGAATAATTGGTATTTGGATGTTCGTGAGTTTTACAATGCTGATGGGGACTTGAAACCATCCAAAAAAGGCATTATGCTTACCATGGAGCAATGGCAGAAACTCAAGAATCATATGGAGGATATTGATAAGGCTATTAGGCAGAATGTTTAAGTACTTATTTTAGGCCAGCAACATTGATATTTTACCAAATTTCAATATAAATTGTTGTTTATCAGTTATGTTCCTTTTCATAGGTTTTTGTACTTTAGGATAGGGTTTTAAGTTGTAATGTATTTTAAACATTTAATGCTTATTTGAGAGGAAAGGTGTATTGTTTGATACAACTTTGTGTTCTAATTTGAGACACATTTAATGTTCAGTACTACTTGAGCTGTAATGCATTCTAAAATATGAATGTTTGTTTATATTTTGGTGAATAAAATGATTTCAATCTGCAACTCCTTTATTGAAATCGTGTATTGTTTTGAAAAATTAGTACTTTTGCTGTAAAGGTAACAAAGAATGTCTAAAAATTTATTTTTGAAAATTCTTGTAACTTAGTCTTGATAATATATTCAAACACAGCCAAAACATGACTAAGCCTTCTCGAAACAATAGTATTCTGTCTATTTGCTGAGAAGCTGGTCGATTTAAGAAATTTGAAAACTAGATTTTTACAGAAATGTTGAATTTAGTTCAGAAACTGTTTTGATTTTCTCCTTAGTCCTATCACAGAAACCAATAGAAATTGTGCTGTATGGCATCTTCACATTAAATTATAAGCAACTGTTATCAGATACATATTCAAAATCTGGTTTAATTACTTAAAATATTTTCAAAAAAAAAAATAAAAATCCAAATTTGAATTTCCTTGATCCATGCTTTTATTTTCTAGGGTTTTCTAAAAAACTGTTCCATTAGTAAAAATCTCTTGCAATGTTTGTTATTCAGTTTGTGTTACATAAAATCCAGATTCTACGTCACTGGTGGCAGGAACATTAATGTAACTATAGTTTATTCACTGAATCAAAGCAGTTACCTCACAACCTCAAATAATGACAGTGACGCACATGGTTGTCACATTAAAAATACTAGATCCTACTACGTTTTACAAAATCTACTTATGTGTTCGATGCATTCTTACAATCAACATTGTTGTATAAGTTCTATTTACTACATAATACCTCTCTTACGGACTGTAAAGGCAATAATGGAGCTCCATGATCTCGTTCCGTCTCAAAATATTTCTTCAAAGAACTGATGAATTGTTTTGCTTGTCGACCGAAACCTCGACATTTTAGCAAAATACTTAGAAGGACACCTCAGTTTCGATAAAACTTTTTATAACATAACAATGCAAATATTGAGGCAAAAAGAACGAAAATAAACCACAAATAAACAGCCGTTGGCGTAATGACTTGACACTGGGCCTTAGTCTCCTACGGCATATCTAGGGTCTAAGGCCCGTATGGTCAGTCGTCCCTACAATTATTGTAGGGCGCCTTTATGGCCTCCTTGATTGTCATAGTTTTCTACTTCTCCGTGTCAGAATTCAAAAACCGCTGAGACGTACTGAGCATGCGCACAAATAACATTTCATAGGAAGACGGAAATGGATAGCATGACGGCAACCATGTTGCGCGGTTGCGCCATATTGCACGGATTCAGAAATAAGTGATAGCCCTGTACAGAAAGTTCAGTCCCTTATATACCCCCTTGACGACAATTTTTTATTTTTCAAACATAAATAATTAGCTAATATAATATTACTTAACGGTAAAGACGATGTATCAATGTCGCTCTTGTTTCGGACATCCATTTCTATAGTGCGAATAACATTTTTGTTTGTGTTTCAAATGGGTATTTAGATTTGAGGTGTTTCCACCTGCATTCTTCAGTATCTTCGAGCACAGTTTACATCGCGCAGCGTTTTCGGACTCCTTTATGAAGTATTTCCATACGACACTTTTTGGCGGTACCATTTTCACCCGAAACAATCAAAAACAAAGACACAAAAAGCTAAACAAGCATGAACAAAAACTACAAGCGCAAAGGCTAGAAATGGCCGTCTCGTACAGTGTTGCCGTTCATTATTATAGCTTGGAAGGTATGGGAATCCCAAATCGGCCAAATCCACATATGTATGTAAAACTAAACTGCTGATCAGCTATACACAAGTCGCGGTAATAACTAATCGTAGTATGCAGTACTTTTTTTTACAGATCACGCAATGTCCTTAGTTTATGATTACGCCAAAGCTAATACGTTTGCATTTTACCAATAAATTGCATCTTTTTGTAGTCTTGCTCACAGCGGCATCTGTTGATACTGGTGAGCACTTGTATTTGAATTACCATACAGTTCTCTATATCACATGATAGACACAAATCGCACACGTCAGAACGCTAAAAATGATATTTCGGTATTTTATCGAAATACCGGTATATCAATTGATATACCGAGCACTAAAAACCGGTTGCAAAATACCGGTATATTTTTCACAAATACCGGTATGTTCGGTATACCGGTATACCGTTGCCATCCCTAGTTCTCAGTGCTCTCGACGACGCTGTACCGTGATCATCACATTGTTTTGGAACGATATATTTCGATTTTCACGGCCGCGTTTTTATGTAATTTCGTGAATATTTTGATATAATTGGTCAAGAACATGAATGATGAATAACGAACTGAATATGTACGCGTACATCCCATGCTGTAGAACCAGTCAAATTCAAATTACATGGACTTCCGTTTTCTTCTTCTTCATCCAGAATTAATGCAATAATTGCAAATTCATCCTCTGAAAATTTTTCCATTTCGACCTAACGTGAACACAACTGTACTGTCAGACGGAGAAAAATACTAACCGGTGTGAATTGAAAACACATCAGCGAGAATTACTGGCACGTTACGGCACTGTCACGTCACGGCTCAGCGTGAATAGAGCTAAAGGGAGCATTTTAGATCCCATGTTTACAGGAACTTTTCGTTATTTTTTATCTTTGTGTCCTAGCAACGTTGCCACATTTTTATGAAACACCCTGCAGAACTGCTTCTCTTACCTTACTCTAGTTATTATTCACGACAGCCTTCCGGCATATCTTTTATTCAAGTATAATCTTAGCAAGTCTGGCAACGTTGCAACGACACATGGTCCGACTTTGATGCGCAAGCGTCACTGTTCAGTTTAAATCCCGCCGTCGCGTCGTCTTATTTTGTTCGCGAGTTCGTCCAAAAACTTCTCAAATCGTTGGTTTTTGCAATTCTGCTATATTCTGTTAACGGTTAAAACATCAAATAATTGTAGCAGAATATCAAATTCGGTATAATGCACGTCGCGTGTAGTGCTGGGTCGAGTGCGTGGACTTTTATTTTCGCTACTCCTTCCAAGGGAAAATCTAATCCAATTCTAAGGTAAGGACGATCATTATATTCATGTTCTAGATATTTCTTCACAGGTTATTTCATTTTATCGAAGAAACTCAAAGCAAATTTTTTTCGGCTATAGGTATTATTCTTTTGATAGGCTTTTGACTTCCTGGCCTGACCTATTCAGGCTTTACACGCTTCGGGAGGACTGTATCTGTATATGCGTTCCAACCCCAGATCCATTCGTTTCGCACTAGTGTGAATGAGATTGATTTTGGAGAAAGAAATACCTACAATATTGAAAGCCATGCAGTAGTTGGCAATCCAACGTTTCAATGCAACAAGTAAAAGGTGCTTACTTGAAAATTTATCTGACCTTAAAATCATTTTGAGGGTTATGACCAGCCTCATAGTCAACGATATACTTGAACTTAAAGTTGTCGGCAATTTGCATTGCAAAGACCATTTGCGCCTGCAGGAATTCCTCTCAGGGGGTGGAAGGTCATTTATTTTTTTGTTATACATGTTCCTAGCTAATATCTCTCTCAGAAGAGCTAACTTGTGCCAAACATATTTCTCTACGAACGGATGTCAGCGTTCCGTGGGAAGTAAAGAGTCAACTTGATGCTATTTTTTTACTTGTAGCTCCGTCGTGTCGCCCCTGCTTGATCGATTATAAAAATGACAAAGATTTTTCGTCCTTGGCATAGTGTCAAAATTTCTTCAAAATCCGAGCGGTACTTTCCATACTAACATCCAATAAAACAATGTAACAGTTGAAACTTATCCTGTGAGGTTTATCATATTGATAGGACTCCATTGTCTGGTCGCTTATCCAAACCATATGTTTTCTCAATTAATAAAGAAAAGAAAAATAAATGAACTATCACCTGGAAGATAGATAGACAAAATATATATTGCCATTAACTGTCATTGTACGGAAGCAGTGTGCTTAAGGCCCGTATCGTCAGTCGATTGTTTTCTACGTGTCAGCGCTCTATATTGAGGTTATGTCACAAAAATCTATTTGCATCAAATTCTGCTTGCTTTTCAGTTATATCATGTTTTATCAGCTTGACATTTCCTACAATTTAAAAAGAAAACAGATCTTCACAATAGGAGAGCGCTGACGCTGACACAATACAAGTGTAATCTAGAAATTTTTAAAGGAGAGAAAGGAGTATAACAATCAAGGAGGCCATAAACGCGCTCTAAAATTGTAGGGACGACTGACGATACGGGCTTAAGTTAGACCTTCTAAGAAAAATGTTAGTTACGAACATGTATAACAAACAAATTGAACGGATGAAGTTCGTCAAACAGGTCCATACAATTAGTCCATAGCATCCTTTCCCTGTCCTACCCATAGTTCCGTCCATCTGGCAACGGCATGACGCCTCTCCGCAATATCTGAAAGCATGATGCGTCTCACGCGGCAGAGCACCCACAGAGCAGCAGGCATGCAGAACATATATGAACACCGGCACGCCGTTCGCGGCTGTTTTTCTATCGTTGTGTCAAGTGCAAATGTACGGGGTAATCTATGATGTATGAAATATGCCTAATAGGTGCGAAGAATTATCGGGGTTGGAAGTGTATTTATATATAATATCAAAAAATGCGTTACACATTTCCCCACCTCTACAACCTCCTATCCCCAATTTTTGAAACCTACAATTTTTTTTTTGAATGATCAGGATCCTCCGAAACGTCAAAAAACGAAGTTTGAGCGATTTTTATTCCTTTGTTTTTGGTCTTTTTCTCCGCCGACACTGGACCGATTTTAAAAAAGTACAAAGCTTTTCCGTCCTTGGCATAGTAGTAACATTGTATGAAGAGTTCATCAAAATCCGACCGGTACTTTCAATGTTATAGACGGGACAGGCAGACAGACAGACCGACGGAAATAAGTGACATGTGTCCGACTATAAAGTTGTATATAAAAGCTATGAAGTCTAATATGAAGTTTTTCATGTAATATTTTTGTATATACTGTCTCATAAAAGTGATATCGAATAATGTTGTATTTCTATGGATCAGCGTGTATATTTTCACTGGAAATGATAGTCCTATTTTGTCGGATTCCAAATATATATTGTTTGTTCGACTTATTTTTATTACTTTAGTCAAAAATTTGGAGCTTATGTCATTTAATTTTAATCATATCTATTCCTGCCGTATATCAGACCGCATAGGCGGCCAGATGTATTACTGGTTGGAACTCGAATACACATAAGCAAATGACATATAAATTTCAAGTTTTTGACCATACTAATGAAAATAAGAATGATAAACCACATATATTGAAATATATAGGGTGTTCCATTACACAAAATACAACTTATCCGATAGCACTTTTCTGAGCCACCTTGTGCAAAAAAAAATTTTACATGAAAAACCTCATGTCAGACCCTACAACTTTTATACTTTTTTCAGGAAGGTCATATGAAAAAGTTAGAGGGGGTCAATTTATAGCCGGACATCTTATTTTCAAAATCTTTCGCGATTATCTATCATACTTCTGTTTCCATGGTAGATGTATATATATAGTCTAATTCATATTATACGAAAAAACCCCTGGTTTGCGAAATAATTATAAAGTCTGGCTTTATTGGTACAAGTTGTTCAAGGGAGTATTCAAAACATAGACGCATAGAATGGGTCCGCCAATTTTTGTGGGAAAACTTTTTATTCGACAACAAAGAATGAGAAAACGTGTTTTTTTGGGATTCAATCGAAAGAGTTGGCAGGAACGAAAACACTCTTCATATAAGATTCTTAGGTATTCATAAGACCTACAAAATGAGACCACACGTAAAAAGATCCGACTAATAGCAAAAAAGTTTTGGCCGAAACCCGAGGCAAACTGCAAGTTTTGGCACTTGCGGGTAATGGGACCATGGTTTCTCGCAGATGTTTGAGATTCTTCAAATTCGTAGGATTTGTACTTCTAAATAACCACAACAAAATTGGTCAAGCAGTTTTTGAGAATTTCTAATTGTTTATCTCAAAACACCTGTTTTCCGGCCATCACTACTAGTTTATTGAGCAATATACAGGGTTAGTTCAAAGGGCATTTTATAGCAAAATACACTAGTTCACCTAGCCTATATGAATCGCAAACCATTCCGGAAGATAAATGTTATCCTTATGCAAAAAAGAATGGGTTACGTTTTTTCTTCTAAACAAATTCAAATATTCCGTATTTGTGAGTAATTCGCAACAAAAGATGATAGACACATCCGCCTTGTTCTAAAATGTGTATGCTTTTCGAATATCGTAGCGCATTTATTCAATTACTCACAAATACGATATGTTTGAATGTTTAGAAGAAAGAAACGTAACCTTTGTTTTTCTCATAAAAATACCATTTCTTTTTCGGAATAGTTTGTGATTCATATAGGCAAGGTAAACACGTGTATTTTGCTATTAAATCCTATCTATTGAACGAACCCCGTATATTGCTCAGTAAGCTACTAGCGATGGCTGGAAACAGGTGTTTTGGGATCAACAATTAGAGAATCTCAAAAAACCACTTGACCAATATACTCCAATTTTGTTGCTGTTATTTAGAAGTATGAAGCTTACGGATTTGAAGAATTTCAAGTAGTTGCGTGAATTTATCGTCGCATTGCCGACAAGTGCCAAAACCTGCATTTTGCCTCGTTTTTCGGCCATAACATTTTTGCTATTAGTTGGTACTTTTCACGTGTGGTCTCATTTTGTAGGTCTCATAAATACCTAAAAAGTTTTTTCGTTCCTGTCAACACTTTCGATTGAATCCCAAAAAACACGTTTTCTCATTCTTTGTTGTCAAATAAAAAGTTTTCCCACAAAAATTGGTGTACCCATTTTATGCGTCAATGTTTTAAATACCCCCTTGAACAACTTGCACCTATACAACCAGACTTTACAATTATTTCTGGGAAATGTGCTAGTATGATTAGACTAGTAGGAAAAATGTGTGTGACTTACGGGGATTGTCCGGAAAGTAATAGGACTCATTTTCTGCCGCCATGACTGTATTTCGGAGCAAGCGCGCACCGACTGGATTTGGTAGAGGGCGTTCCTAGCTAACGAATGAGCGGCTGGTCAGTTGTCTCCGAGCACTTGGAGAGTCAGTACAGGCATTTTCGCGCGACGTGTTTCTGTGAGTGGTGCAAGCCGAAAATGCAGCGTTCGTTAGAGCAGAGGTACGCGATTAAATTCTGTGCGAAACTCGGTAATTTTACGACAGAGACGTTTGATATGATCAAGCAGGCTTACCCAGTTGTTGCTTTAGCAAGAAGTGGTTTGTTTCGGTGGCACCAGGCTTTTTTGGAGGGCCTGGAAGAGGTCGCTGATGAAGACCGTGCTGGAAGACCTTCGACTTCAACAAACACCGATAATGTCACTCGTGTGCGCAAAGTTTTGAACTCAGACCGTCGACTAAGTATTCGTTTAATTGCCCAGATGTTAAATTTGCCAAAATCTGTGGTTCATGACATTGTGACACAGCATTTGAACATGCGCAAGGTGTGCGCGAAGATGGTCCCAAAAGTGCTCACTGACGACCAGAAATTGCGGCGAGTGGAATTGTGCCAAGAAAATTTGAACATGTATGAAAGTGACCCCCAATTTTTGAATAACGTAATCACAGGTGACGAGTCGTGTATCTTTGAGTATGATCCCGAGACAAAGAGGCAAGCTTCCGAGTGGCACACGACGGCGTCTCCTCACCCAAAAAAGGGAAGAATGAGCAAATCCAAAGTGAAAACGATGCTCATTGTCTTTTTTGGCATCAAAGGCATGGTCCACCATGAATTTGTTCCTCCTGGACAAACCGTCAACGCCAAGTTTTACGTGGAAGTGCTCAGGAGACTCAAACGAAGGGTCAGTCGGGTCCGATAAGACATCGCTGCCGACTGGAAGTTGCACCACGGCAACGTCTCGGCTCACACCGCCTTTCTTGTGAACAGCTACCTGACCAAGGCCGGCATCCCAACACTTCCGCAGCCGCCCTATAGCCCAGATGTGCCCCCCCCCCGGACTTTTTTTGTTTCCTCGCCTGAAAAGGCCGATGAAAGGCAAGCATTTTGAGACGACAGAGGGGATCCAAGCAGCATGCACCGCGGCTCTCAAGGCTATTCCGGAGAATGCCTTCCGTGACGCCTTCAATGCTTGGAAATCGCGCTGGCAGCGCTGCATCGACGCAGAAGGAGCCTATTTTGAAAGTGTTTAAAGAATTTTAACGATTGGCTCAATTAATTTTTTTAAATCGACTCAGTCCTATTACTTTCCGGACAAACCCTGTGTTATGTCCCGCCCAGTGGCGTAGCAACTAAAGCATCTCATTTTATTTTTTATCGGGATTACAAAATCGCCTCGCCAGTGGCGTTGGAAGCAAAAAGGAAAGAGCGGGGAGAGCAGAGAAGTTCCGGTCGAAGGGTTGCAATTATATAGGTATCTAAGATTTTAAACTGCTCTAGAAAATCAATTTTAAGGTAAATGTACTAACGAGCGGGATAGCGTCCGCAATAGAATTTCGAACGAGCGACCTTTTCATTTATGGCCGACCGGCATCGCAGAAATAGAAATACACGTTGGATAAAAGTTATCTTGCACGAAAATGAAAACAAATCGCGACTGATTTCGCGATTCTCCTGCCGGTTGCCGGCATTGTTGGAAATATGAATCCGAACGCGAACGGCAAAATAATGAACTGTATAATGGAATGGTGCTTTTTTTCTGCTGGTGCTGCTGTTCGGCGTTAATGATGGTAGGAATTTACAGTTCAAAAAAATATTGCCGATCGTAGCGATTGGTGTATTTAAAGGAAAATAAAATATTTTTGGCAGATCTGTGGCATGCTGCTCTCTACCCATTTTACAGTCAGCAAGAGCAAGATATACATGTGTTGATGTTGTTCCTTGCAACTGCCGAGTCTTGCAGAAAAATCAATCAGTTGGATTTTTCGTGCAAATTTGTCGGCAATTCTGGTTACTTACAAGTTACCAACGTATGCAAGTGTCCCTAGACAGGTCCGATGGCTTGTGTGGTTATACTTAATTGTTTACAGATACTGTCTTTTTTACGGAGTATCCATTACGCTAAAGAAATGGCTGATTATCTAGTAATATCTCCCATATCGACAAATGACACACAATTCGGACGGATCCGTCAACGCTAGGTAGACAGAACCGTATTTTGTTGTGGGTTAACAATTTTTTTTAGAAAAGTTCGTTCTCATAGAAAAAAAACGCTTCAATCAAAATTTCTGCTAATATGATCAGGTAGGAATAAAATTACAGTTTTTGACTGTTAATCATCTCTACTTTTTAGAACTTGAAACACTATACGTATATGATTTTAAAGGGCAATGAGGCAGCCATACAATTAATTCAATTCAATTCATGTGTACAAATTGATAGATGTTCTATTAATTAGATCTGAACATTAGTCTGGTATTGCTAACAAGTTAGAATTTAGAAAAATGTAAGTAAAATTACTCTTGCCATAGTTGACATTTCCAGAGTTATTACTGCTCCATCATAAATACACCATCTATTTCATATAGCCTCAAAGAAAAAAATTGCATGAAATCCGGGGAGCAGGCCGAGAAATTTATTGCGCCCTATACTTCTATTCGGAAACTCATTATTTAGATGTTCATGAACTTTTCGTCTAAAATGTGGTGAAGCCCTATCATGTAGAAACCACATATTCTGTCTCACATTTAGAGGAACATCTTCTAATAATTCTGACAGATTGTGTCGAAGAAAATCTAAATAAACTTCACCTGTCAGTCGAGGTGGAAAAAAGTAGGGTCCAATAAGCATGCCATCTACCAATACGTCTGCCCAAACATTTAACGAAAATCTAAGTTGAAAACATAATTGTTGTGGAAATTGTGCACCCCATTTCGTGTAAATGTGGCCTCGTCAGTACACAAAATTAATTTCTCTCTATCTTTTACAACTTTCATATAGGTGATTTTTCGTAAATCAATTTTTTTGACGAGTTCTACAAGCAGTTAAAATAAATTACTCAACTTTGAAAACACAATGTATATTATGACTGCTACAGAGTTTTATAACTCACCAAATCGGTTTTTAATTCCGGATACGCGTTTCGTTATGACAGCATCTCCAGGGGAAGATTACAACTGCCTATTCTGATTTTTCTCGATCCGCCCCTGTTCAGATTCGCAGCTGGTGCGCGACCATCCAAACGGCGTGGCGGTACAAATGGAGAGCACTCTCTAAAAATTGAAATATCTGATATCGCAACGGTCAGCATAAAAAAATTAAAAGGGAAAAATAAAAGATTTACGGATCGATCTCTCCGTGTAAAGCGTGAGTATATCCAGTAGCGGCACCCTTAGTTTTACGTAAAAAAATTGTAAATTGGCGTCTTCGCTTCACTAAAAGAAGGCAGGTACTGCTAACTTTCAAGTGTTAGAAACTAACAATAATTAACAAAGATTGTTCTAGATTTTACATTTTTAGCAATAATTTGACGTTACGACGATCATATCGTAGCCAATAACACGAAGTGACGAAGATGTTTCAGAAAATACGAAAATTGAGTTACGTTGATTCTTATTACTTAAAAAAGGTTGCTCTTCAATATCACGAAGTGGCATAAGTCAGTTTCTAATATCTTCAGAGTTATAGAAAAATAATATTAGACTTATCTCATTCTAATAGAAAATTAGATTTCACGAGGGAGCTTAACTCAACTTACGCCAATTTGTAAAATTATAAAATATACAGGTCATTTTACAGCGTATGGCTTATCGAAGTAAAATAGCCGACACACGTAAAAAAAACTACCAAAAAAAAAGAAAGGTCTCGAAGGTAAAAAAGCCGCAAATATTACCTTACAATCAAAGGAAAGCAGTATTTGGTATTTATAACTCTATTTTTGCACACGTTAGGTGTCTCGGAATCGACAATGGAATCGTTGAAGGAGATGGAGTGGACAGAATCAGAATTCCTTATTGCGACAATGCTTTTATATGCTGTAGCTGAAACTTCGAATATAGAATATATCTCATTATACTATTTTGAGTCATTTCAAGGTCAAAATAAAGGAGATTCTGCCCAAAGTGCAACAACAACAGCATTGTCCAGAGTAGGTGAAATTTTTATACCTGCCCAACTTCCTCCAGTTATTCGCTTGGCAAGACGTAATCAGCCATACATTGTGCACGAACTTCAGCACAACGACTTTTAGGATTTTAAAAAATGTCCCAAGAGCTGAGAATTTTGTCTATAAGAACCTCAGATTCAGGGGAGCCTATAAAACTGACGGTTTTATAGAAATAAAGGTTAAAAAACATGAGCCGCTAACAATATTTTGCAAAACTAGTCACCTGCAACGCGCATACAGCGATCTATTTAATTTACACATTCCCGGTGGAACAGCAGGTACTCTATACAATCCCTAGGAATTGTCTTCGTTACCTAGGTAAAGTATGGAATGGATAATAATATTCCTAATATTTCATACATTGCTTGGACAACCCAGGTATTTTATATATTGCCTAGGTTTTGTATAGAATACCTGAATTGTACAGATTATCGGTAACATATAAATACCAGCTCCTAGTCTCACAGGATTTTACATTTAAAAACACCGTCGTATTTCGGAAAAAAATATCTATACCTAGAGGAAGTATGCATGCAATATTAGATGCATCCCACGCCACATTACATCTCTACTGCAGAACACATACATTTAAAATACAATTAAAATTTATAATTCTTAAGAACTACAAATTTCTTACCCAAATTCAAGAGAAAATTTAAAGAAACATCACTGTTTAGGAGCAACATCTTTTTTAACCAATAACTGACCTTATGTTTTCTTATGCCTTTATATTATACTTTATTATTGTTATTATTATATTCAGATATTCATTTTTAACAAATTCTAGTTTATTGTTAAGGGGATTAGGTGATAAAATAGATGTAGTACCTAAATCTTGCATCCCGTAATGTTATCAGAAATAAAAAGTCGTTAATCATTATCATTTCATATAAAAAAGTAAGATAGTTCAAATGACACCTCTTTTAAAAAAAATAACTTCATAATTCAAATTGTATGTTTCAATAAGAAGATTTATGAAGAGGCAGCTCTTTTTAAATCCTTATTTCAATCAAATTCGTCTTTTTATTGTAAATATGTTCTTAGGCCCGTATCGTCAGTGGTTCCTACAATTGTAGGGCGCGTTTATGGCCTCCTTGATTGTCATACTTCTTTCTCTCCTTCAAAAATTTCTAGATTGTATCTGTCCCGGGTCAGCGTCAGCGCTCTCCTATTGTGAAGATATGTTTTCTTTTTAAATTGCCGGAAATTTCAGGCTGATAAAACATGATATAACTCAAAAGCAAGCACAATTTGATGCAAATAGATATTTGTGACATAATCTCAAAATCGAGCGCTGACACGGAAAAGTAGAAAACTATGACAATCAAGGAGGCCATAGAGGCGCCCTACAATTTTAGGGACGACTGACGATACGGGCCTTAGACACAGTCGATATTGATTTCGTTTTTCATTACCTGAATGTTAGGCGTGTCGGAGAAAAATCTAGATCTAGATTTCAGGTATTTTCTATTACTAACATTTTCTAGGTGATGCTGTTTGATATACACCTTGGGAAAAAACATTATTATACATTATGATGAGGAAGAGAGATGGAAATATACAAAAGTATGCAGGTGCGTGAAAGACACTCGATTGTAGGATACTATGTGGCAGCGTCGTTGTGTGACGGACAACGGGGTAAAGTAGAAGAGTGATAAAAGAGAGAGATGGCAGAACGGGCGCTGGCGCCTGCCGCTTAGACGGATGCGCTCAACAAATGCGATTTGTTTCTCCCATTCGCAGAGTTGCCGATACCAATATGTCATATTTCTAAGAAATCTAAGTCTACCCAAATTTCGGGAAAAATAGCTGCGGATTCCACATAAGAGTATTCCAAAAATGAAAAAAGTTCAAACTATTAAAATTGTATTAATGTTTCATGGTTCAAATCATATTTTTCATGTTTGTATATTGTTGTATAAATGATTTTGTAATCCCTATTCTTGTTGCCAGTAGAGATACAACAGTATTGAGAGAAATCATGGACCGCTAGATAGGGCTACAACTACCATATGACTATCAAATAGTAGTGATAAACAGGATTTGTTTATAGCACAGTTGCCTGGTGTGGCGAATTTGCGCCATAGGGGCGATTTAACAACTTTGAAGGACAACTATAACGGTTACTATGGTGCCCGGTATTCGGGAATCTGGCAATACCTGATGATTCCTAACGTTTATTACGCCAGATTGTTTGCTGACTTGCGCAGTACAACATGACAATCAACGTGACTGAGCACCTGGTAATCCTGGTTTAAGGTGTTATATTTAAAGAGCTTGGGGCAGTTAGGTATCTAGGTCACATTTTTTAATGTATTTTGAGAAATCGGTAATGTTGAGTAAATACTAGATCACGTTTCTTGCTTAGTTTACTGAAAATTCTACAATAGACGTACATTTTGAGAAACAGAGATTTGGTGACGACAAAATCGTAAAAATATAACGCATTTTCGTAAAATAATTTCTTTGTTGAAAATACTGTTTTGGAAGCATCAAACTGCACCAGATTCTTGCGTCCCCAGGTGGTGATATTTTATTTTTCAGTCCAGCTCACCAGCAGAAATCAGCTTGACACTCTGAATCCTTGCATGTAAAGCGCCGTCACCAGCAAAACTGTGGATCGTATTGATCGTACAGGAGAGGAGGTAGTTGATATGTAATCTCTGAGCCAGGACCGATCTTTGTGGAACATCCGTGTTGACCTCGTGGGATGAAGAGGAGAACCCGTCAATCACGATGGATAACTAACATTCAGCTCCGGCCGAAGGTTTGTTAAAAGCCGAACATCAGTCTCAATTTCGGCTTCGGCCAAAAAATAAACCTTTGGTTGACTCTGAAATTTTGCCATCCACTGTCAAATATTTCTCGGCGAAAGACTGGCTAGATTACTTTCTATCCATAACAAAATTCAAGAGAAAAGATTGAATATATTTTCCATCCAATTTTATGACAGAAGAATAGCTTGACTGAATGGCTGGAAATAACGTTCCTGTATGGGCTGCAAATTGTGAAATTTTGGTGAATGTGAACACAAAATGCGTGACGTTAATTCAAATTTATAGTGAAAGTGCATAAGAATAGAGTATCCGACCGAAACGAAAACCGAAACCGAAATTACGGTTTAATTTTAGTTTGGGCCGAAACCCAGACTTTTAACTAAGGAGTATGATATGGGTTATGGGAGGTTGATACTTTCCTATGGGGGTAAGATAGAAGTGTATCTCAAAAAAAAACTTATTAGTAATAATAAATGCAGTTAAGGAAAACTAAAACAGTAAGTACTAAATTTGTCTCATACTAATCGTCATTTGTTTGTCTGCGCGGTCCGTGGGACCTTTGCCCATTAGTCACTATCTAGTGTTCAGTGCGAGCCGTGACCTGAATGTTTGCGAACTTGCTCCACTGTGTAGTCCACTGAGTCACGGAACAGAGGGTTACTGTGTGAACATTTGTCTCTTAAAACACAAAAAATATGTTTCTCACATTTTGTAAAGAACAAACAAACAACAAAACAAAAATAACAACTTATTGCCTGATGCACCAATACTATTTAACGTCAGTTTAGACGGAAGTAGTTTAATCCGAAGATTTTATTGCACACGCACTAAAACCCCGTTTAAAATTTTGGAGTGTAAAGATCGTAGTTCATTTTTAGTCTTCAAACATGAGTTTAATTGGCCATGATGATATTTTACAAATACTGATTTTCTAGAAGAATTATTCATAGACCAAAAACAAAAACTACTTCCAAGAGATTACTAACTATAGCATCTTTTAGGAAATTTAGTTTGTACTTTTTCAAATATTCTGCCTGAAATTGAGCCTGAACTGAAATTCCTGAAATTGTTTTCGAGGGGGGCACAAGTTTGGCAAAAAATCACGTTAACACGTGCAGGCCCCTGGGCCAACCCTAATATCTTAAATAGAAAGGGGAGTCGAGTGATACCTTATTTTAAAGGTCTTTCAATTCCCTTTATAATGATATAAAATTAATGTACTTCAGTTAAGTAGTTTTGAAGATTTATTGATTTGAAGCTTAAAGTAGACTTTAATAGGTACATCAGATTAGTTTGTACTACTTTCAGAAGAAATTTGACTAAAAGAATTTACTTAATAAGTAAATGCTTTTCTTCACTACGCCCATGGTTTATTTATCATTTTGTTGTTGAAAATAGCTATTGGAGCGTTTTTTTTGTGACAAAAAAGTTATTTCTTGAAGGAAGATAAGGAAATATCTCGTACTTATTTTAAATAGGAATTTAGTACCTACCTACATAGTTTGCGATTGATTTGACCAAACTTTGTTGCTAAAATAACTTGCAACGCTTTATTACATAAATTAACCATGGTATATTCCACAGCAGAAAGAGTTGAAATTATCGAAATATTTTTCGGAAACAATCAGTGTGCTAATGGAACAGCAGAAATATTTAAGGAGCGACATGAGAACAGTAACGTGCATCGAAAATATGTTCTAGAACTTGTAGCTAAATTTCGGGAAACTGGGTCAGTCGCCAATAAAAAACGCAACATTGAAAATCCCATAAGGAACGAAGCAATAGAAGTGGGGGATTTAGGGCAAGTTTATGTAGATCCTACGTTAAGTACCCACAAATTGGAGACTGTGTGTGGTGTTAGTCGACGTACTGTACAACGGATTCTAAAGGCCCATAGTTTTCATTCGTATAGAATTCACCTGGTACAAGAACTTAATGAAGACGATTTTGATCGGTGATTACAATTTTGTGAAGATATGAGTGAACGAATTATAAACGATGAACATTTTCTATTCAACACTTGCTTTTCCGACGAATGTTCCTTTTTCTTAAATGGCGTAGTAAATCGTCATAACTGCCGATATTGGTCCAATTCTAATCCCAGAATTTATCATGAGGTTCATACACAGCAGCCACAAAAATTAAATGTTTGGGCTGAAAATTTGACCGGTGAAATGTATTTGGAATTACTAGAAGACGCCATAGATCCTGCATTAACAGTCATAATTGAAAATCCGAATGATCGGCGGTACATTGAGAATAGGTTGATGTTCCAACAGGATGGTGCCCCACCACATTACGCATTACGTGTTCGACAATATTTAGATCAGACGTTTCCAGATCGATGGATTGTTAGAAGAGGTGCCATTGAATGGCCCCCAAGATCGCCAGATTTATCACCTTTGGATTTCTTTATGTGGGGTCATTTAAAAAGCAAAATCTATGCTACTCAGCCAACATCATTAGAAGACCTGCCACAAAGAATTGTGAATTACTCCTCAAATATCGCAAAATTTTCGGCAACGTTTTGAGCAAAATCTTTATTATTGCATGGAGAGTCATGGTGGTCATTTTCAACATTTACTTGCCAAACGGCTCAGTTCATTCTTCATTTTTAAATTACTTTGCTGCCAAATGCATTGATCTCCACTAATTATGATGTATTAGTTTTATTTAAGCTTTAAATCAATAAATCTTCAGAACTACTGAACTGAAGTACATTAATTTTATATCATTATAAAGGGAATTGAATGACCTTTAAAATAAGGTATCACTCGAACCCCCTTTCCATTTAACATTTTGGGGGTGGTATCACCCCCGCTTAGGGGGCTGCACGTGCTAACGTGATTTTTTTCCAAACTTGTGTCCCCCTCGAAAACAAAATCGACGGGTCTGAGCGTTTTTCAAAAAAACACTGAGTTGCCAGTAAATGCGTCTGTTTCGTTTTCGATGCGCCACCCTGTATAAGAGTATCAAATACACTGGCCTTAAGCGAATGTCACACGATCGTAAATACTCATCACTCAGTATTTATCATGGAATGTAATATTTATACACCGTGTACCCAGGACGTCAGTCGTTATTGATATACAAAGTATTTTAGAACTATGGGATCAAACTTCTAAGGGTTATTCAGTATAACAGTAGAACACATTTGAGTATAGGGGCCCATATCCGGAAAAGTGTCACTACGGCACTACGGCCCTAAGACGCGAAAAAATTTAGAAAGACGATGAATTGCCTAAATTGGATTTAATGAATTCAATTTTTGCCTTTTGTACATGATATCATCACAACAATTGTTCAAAATGTCTTCCTCCAACCTGAATACACCGATTTAAACGTCGCACATGACTAAAAATTTGATACTCGTTTTGAATGATTTCAAATGCTGCTGTAATTCGTCCAATTAAGTCTTGCTCTGTTTCTACTGGAGTTTCGTAAACCAAAGACTTTACATGTTCCCATAGGAACGGTGTATTCAGGTTGGAGGAAGACATTTTGAACAATTGTTGTGATGATATCATGTACAAAAGGCAAAAATTAAATACATTAAATCCTATTTAGGCAATTCATCGTCTTTCTAAATTTTTACGCGTCTTAGGGCCGTAGTTACACTTTTTCGTATATGGGTCCCTATACTGAAATGTTTTCTACTGTTACACTGAATAACCCCTACAAATTTGATCCCATAGTTCTGAAACACCCTGTATAAGGATACATAGAAATCCACTGACAATGGTCAGTAAATACAGGTGGTACAGACAACAGAAAATACTGATCGTGTGACATCCGCCTTACTCCCATGTTTCTTAGTTGTATTTATGCGATGAAAAAATTTGTATTCAGCAACCCCATTATAAAAAGCTTTTTTCGCGGAAAAAGTGAACAAAAGGAATCGAACAAAAGGAATCCTTCAAACGCTATTTGTAGCACAAAAGTACATTCCGAAGTAAAACAGAAAGTGTCCTTATTTTCTTTTTCAACATAGCATGGCGTCTTTTAATTTGAGGCAGATACTGTGTAAGAGCATAGACGTAGGATACGCTTTTTCAAGGGGTGAGTTATCAGTGAGGGGTAGATGAGCTTGTGGGAAAGATATCTACCACATATACAGGGCGTTAGAGAATGTTGTCTAGAAAGGGCTGAATCAGCACGTGAAATTATGAAAAATGTTCATATACCCGGAAGTTTTCCGTATTTATGTTGCGAGGCAACAAATTATGCTGATGAGTTACCAATTAGGGTGAAACAACTGTCCATGGGTGGCGATCTGTGGTCGGACGAACAAAAGCTATAGCTAGTTTTTCCAATTTCAGTATATCTCCATGTTTTTGGCCGTTAAACGAGACCACATATGTAGGACTAACTTTTTACTAACGTTTTCTTCCTGAAAGTACAAACGAAAAAGTCAGTGACAATATATTTTATATTCCTGCTGACAGTTCATTTGTTTTGGCTGCCACTATACAGTTTCTGCAGTCTGATTGGTCCGTTATGGTCCTTTACCATGCCAAGATCATCATCATTATAATGTCAAAATGGCCCTGAGCAAGACCAGCAGATTTCAGAACCAACAAGTGGTGGGCATATCCTGTCCCAAAGCGACAAACGAGCATCTATTGTTTTGCATGTACCAGACACGTCTATCTCGCTCCTCGTTCCGAAAACGCCAAGCGACTTCGAGAACGCAAAAACCCGTTCAAAACTGTTGTCGCAACACACCTTCAAACTGCGAGAAGTAGTACACGTCAGTATCTCAATATGCTTTAGAAAAATATGAAATGCGGAAAAGTCTACTCGCTCGAATTCGAGCCAAGTGTTTCCGGGCGTATGATGAACTATTTTTCATTATTATACGTGCTGAATTGGCAGCATTCTAGAATCCCCTGTATACGACTGATTGCTTTAAGGATATTGACATGTCAGTATGAATCACCTTGAATAGGACCTTCGTTCTTTGTCCCCTCCAAATTGTGACGCCACAGTTCATCAACAGGAAGAAAAATGTATCACTGGTAGGTATTTCATTATTGTCCGGCGATGCCACATGGGGACCGTTTTTTCAAGACCCTTTCTTCCAGATTAGGACACTGTAAAGAAAAGTTACTAACAGGCGCAGCTCGCCATTCTTCATAAAGCTCCAGCAATAATAATGGAACCCTTGTGATTTTCACTTTTGCATGGACCGATATTTTTTCGCGCTTAGGTAGGGGATTTATATGCTCAAAAGGACTGATAAAGTCTAATAAGATTGTTTTGTGAAAATGAAATCTTAAATGAAATTTATATATTCTTGAATTGTGCCCAAACCGCTTGTACAGTTTTGCTTTCACTAGCGAGGAGGATACTCCAAGGTCTCCATTCGAATATGGTAGATCATCTGAGATGTAGAAAAACTCACCGCTGACAAATTCTGTAAATTAGTTAAATATAGGGTGCTTTAAATTTGACACTCACCATTGGGATCTATGGGACTGTAAGACATACTAATTCGCTTAAATGAGGGCAAATTTTACGTAATCAATAAAATACCGCTTAGAAAGTATCGAAATTCAAAGTACTTCCGGAAAGAGATAGAAAAAACGAATTTTCCCAAAATCGTTTTAATTTTTCCTGACTTTACTAGTAGTGGTATTTCAAAATACATTGCACATTAACATTGTCAATTTCTCTCCTCTACAAGAAGGCATAATTAAAATTTGTATATGACGTTTCGTCTCTTGCCCTACAGCATCCATTTTTTCTCATGGACCCATACTGGACTTTTGCACAGATGAATAGAGTTTTGAATTTTGATTTATTTTATACATTGGCATTGCCAAACCATAGTTACTATAAAAAAGAGAATTTCGTAGGTAGGTCATGAAATTATCAGATTGTCATTTGTTTCGTATACCAGATTTATCCCAAAATCACTTTTATTTTTTCCTGACATTATTCGACTTCTATCACCATTTTTGATTTATCATATGGACGCTATATTGGAATTTTTTATATTTAAATGGACTTTTCAGTACTAAATTGGTCATGAATTGGTTTGATGAAAATTATAAAAAAATAAAAGGGTATGGTGAAACCTGAACACAAAGTAAAAATTCCATTCCATTAGGATCTCGGAAATAGTAACAGATAGGAAGTTGCTTAAACGGAGAAAAAGTTGTGTATTTAAGTAGCTAACAAAATGCCGTTTAAAAAGCTTCTAAATTGAATTCAAAACCGAATTCTTTCAAAACCATTTTAATTTCTGTCTGAACCTATTTTCAAATTCTAATTCAAATTCAAAATATTTATTTCGTCATGAATAAACATCATAAACAAAAGAAATTCTACATACAGAGTAATGACGAAAAAGGACAGTCTCTCGATTATAAAACCGATACATTGGACCCTTTAATACAAAGAGTCCATGCGAGAAAGCCCTGAACACCCTAAAAGTCCTTAAACAAAATAAAAAAAACAATAAAGAGGCAAATGAAGAGGCGGTGAAACACAAAAAGGCAAAAACGAAGAAAGAACCCCCGGGAGCTGGCAACGGACGCGAAGAACAAATCTATACAACCTGTCAGCGAGTAGGAATGTAAAAACGATATTGTTGCTCACATAAACGCTGCTAAAGTAGCTGGTGATTCTGTAACAACGTTTTTGTCAGTTTTGAGAATGTTTTTGACGATGAGCTTTTAACTGAAGTTCGTAAATTATTCCATAAGTGAACCGCCACATAGGCAAACGATCGTCGGAAGGAACGCGTTCTATGCCTAGGTACGATAAAATTGAGATTATTTCTACTTCTCTGGGGACTAGACAAAGGCACAAATCATTCTCTTAAATAGGGCGGTTGACCTGTTTTTATAACCATATAGATAAAAGAATACATGTGATATTTTCTGCGATTCGTCATGTTTAATATGTTGTAGTTATTCAGATAAGGAGTGATATGCTTTCGATATGGAATTCCAAACGCAAATCGGGTGCAACTATTTTGAACTTTTTGTATGCATTTTTTGGTTCGGGACGATAGTGAGTCACCATAGACGACATCTCCATAGTCAAAAAGTGATAAAATTAAGGTATTACACAAATAATATTTTTGTTTGGCTGATAAATGTTTTTTTAATTTGTATATATTTTTTAGTCGCATGTAAGCCAAATTTGTTCTGTTTTTTATATGATATGATATATGCCGAATCCAAGCGAGCTATCAAATATAATGCCTAGATTTTTTGTCTCCTGAACTATGGGGATTCTGTCATTGTTAATAGAAATTGCTAAATTTTGTTCAAAATGTTCTCTTTCAGTACTGTTTTTATTCATAACCATTACTTGCGATTTTGAGGGGCTTAGTTTAAGATTGTGATGCTTTGCAAATCTGTCAGTTCTTTGGAGATCTGAATTTAGTTGTTGTTGTGCAATATGGATTGTAGTTTTATTGACAGGGAGATATATTTGTGAGTCATCTGCATATTGTTTTATCTTTGCGAATTTTACCGATTTAACCATGTCAGATATGTAGATCGAAAATAGCAAAGGAGTTGAAATTGAACCTTGAGGAACTCCTCTTTTTATAGGTTTAAAATCGATTTTGTAAATAGCAGAATCATTTGCTAACATAACATAGTTGGAACGGTTGCTTAAGTATGTTTTTATTAGATTTACGGAGTTCTGCGAAAACCCCTGGTAATGTAACTTAGCTAGTAACATTTCATAATTCAGAGTGTTGAACGCTTTACTAAAATCGAGAAGAACCATGCACGTACTATTTTTTTGTTCTTGATGATGTCTGATATCATCCAAGATATTAACTAATGATGTACTTGTGCTAAAGTTTTTCCTAAAACCGGACTGACTATCGGGTATGATATCGTTTGTGTCACAAAAAAATCTAATTTGATTATAAATATGCCTTTCTAAAATTTAGGATGTAGCGGGTAATATGCTAATAGGTCTCAAGTCTGTGAATTCTTTAGGTTCTTCTATTTTTGGTAAAGGTTTAACAATAGCTTTCTTCCATATTTGTGGGAATAATCCCCCCAAAATACATGTGTTGATTATATTCAGCAAGGCATTCGTACAAAATGGGATACATAACTTTTTGATGAGATATTAGTTACAATTTTGATTAGACTGGCCCTGTCTAACAGTTGAAAGCTTAGAGAATCGTTAATGTTTATATTGTTTTTTTTAAAAATTGATTAATCCTTGGGAAGCAGTGTCTGGTAAATTGTCGGTCTGCTGGAAGTAATTGTGTATGTTATTTACATTTTGTAAGTGCTCGGGTATAGTTGAGTGAGTTTTCTTGCATTATGTTGAGCTTTTTGGTAGTGTCCCAAAATTCCTTACCTTTCTTTGTTGAGAGTTAAAGAATTATTTGTAGTGGGTTTTCAAAATAAATTACATATTAACATTTCCACTTTTTCACCTTTACAAGATCACATAATTAGAATTTTAATATGACGTTTCGTCACTTGTCCTCCAGCATCAACATTATTTTTTGTTATGGACGCCAGATTCTTTCTCTTCACGATGTCATAGTCAAATTTTCGATTCGAGGTTTCTTCTTTCGACTTCCATCACAAACTTTGTTTTTACTTATGGACGCTATATTGAAATTTTGTACATTTAAATGAAATTTTTAGTCCTGAATTCAGTGATATATTTTCTGACTTGGCTATGAATTTGTTGTTGGAATGAAAATTATAAGGAAATGAAAAGATATGATGACACCTGAACACAAAAAGAAAATTTTATCGATGGTAATAACAATAATAAAATCATAAATAAGCATAGGTAAATCATAGTAGATTATCTAAATGTTGTCCATTATTTTGTAGGCAGAGCCTGACTCTTCTGTGTAAACTGCTCACTGCTCGATTTATTTCTCTTTTTCCCAGTCTTCAAAACTCTCCTGCTATGTTTAATTTGAGGTCTGGTTTGGGAATGAAATCTGATAATTTCAGAGCCTACCTAGAAAATTCAGCTTTTATTGAAACAACTAATATTTGGCAACGTCAATGTATGAAGTATGATTCATTTTTGGACTCAGAATTAAAAACTCTATTCATCTGTGCAAAAATCCAATATGGCGGACAAGAGACGAAACGTCATATTGAAATTCTAATTATGCTTTCTTGTGGAGGAGAGAAAGTGACAATGTTAATGTGCAATTCATTTTTGAATCCCACTACAAATAAAGTATGGAAACCAGTTTGAGAAAATTCGGTTATTTCCGTCTCTCTCCGGAAGTACTTTCTAAGCGGCATTCTGTTGATTACCTAAATACGCCACTTTGCCCCCTTTTAATGGTGAGGGTCAAATTTGGAGCACCCTGTATATCGGAACCTTCTTTGACACAGAGCATAGTTTTTGTAAAAATAAGTAAATTTTTCTAATATCACACGCACACCAAAGTCTTAAGATAACCAAACAATGATTACAACAGTATCTATCCCAGACACCTCGAGCTTTCTATATGAAGCAGAAAAAGCAGCGAGTGATATACTTCTAGAGCAATAAAAAGTTTTTCAGTTTGATGTTGATTTGCGGTGAGTGTTTCCAAGATGTTGCTGATGCTCCGCAAGTGCATCCGGATCGTTTTCTTTGACTTTCTCATTCCGCCATGTGTAGATTTCTTTATCTTGAACAAATGCCGGCTATAGGAATGTCTGGGTGGACACAATAGAAGACCAGGATAGCACCTAATGTTGGAAATTGAGAAAAGGTTTATGTTTTTGAACAGAAGTGACCATTTTGAGTAGTATTTATAAGCCACGTGCAACATGGCGGTACTTGAATATTGAATCAAATAAACAATCATTATTTTTGTTTGTACGTTTACTCTTTAGACGTAGCTGTATCTAAAAAATACTATTGTGAAGTTATTATAATTTTTAACAGGGTTTTTAAGACTGCAAACGCTCATTTTAAGTTCAAACTGTCAATCAGTCACTTCTATTTTTCGCACCAGTTTGATTCATGTCAAGAGGCATTCCAAAAGCGCGGTTTTAAAAAAAAGTCAAATTGCAGAATTTCCGCTAAGAATGCAAGGTTTTCGCCTCGGCTATACATTCTATGACTAATTTCTGATTTCATAACGTGTAATATTCTACGACAACAATACCTATATGCTTCCTGCCGGTAAGAATCTCAGCTCACGCTGCAGCGTAACCAATTCAATCCTCCCACAATATGCAACATGATCCCGAATTAGAATTGAATCCCCAAGGAGCCACCTTGTAATCCAAGCGCGACCTAAGGGATATCCAAGGTTTGCTCGTGCATATAGAAGGCGCATACAAGGGGGTAGAGGGTGTAATAACTCTGCAGGACCGCACGTGTATTACGTATCTTGAAAAGTGACATTATGTCGTTTTTTTTGACAATATATTGTTTTTTGTGACATTATGTAGGTTTTTATACAAGATGTTAAATTAGCATTAGATCGTTGTGAACTCGTTTTGTAATTGTGCGTGTTGCCTAAACGTCATAATGGTTCAGTTAGCATTAGGCAGCAGCGGTGGCCGCAGTAGTAGACTCTTCGGTCTCCTGATCTGTCGCCGAGCTTGGCTATGGATGTTGTGATTGTCCGTAGGTGGTAGACGGTCCCTGACTGTCGAACGTGGAGATACCACCCGTCGGATCTCGTAGACGGAGCCAGAATGTGTGCATGTTGCATGCACACATGTTCCCTCGCCAGAGTCCGTGTGACATTCCCCCTTTCCCCTGTATCCCCCTATAGCCCCACGGTACCCAATGGGTGTTTAGGCTTTAGGCTTTCGTGGTAGTTGTAATATAAAAAAAAAGTTATCAATTTTTGGGTTTGAAGTGATGTAAAATCTGCTTCAGAGATGGCATTATTGGAGGTCTATGCTGTAAGTTGTATACTATAGCTAGAAGGAAACGGCAGCGCATAGGTGCATAGTGAGGATTTGTGTACTAATAATTGATGATAATTCCAGTGGTTTCTGGGCTCAAATGAACTTCTTGAGATGTAATCAAAGCTAGAAATTAGTTGCGCATCCACTGTTTTTAATTTATTCTGAAAATTACATAATATGCAAATTTACTGAATTTAAAAAATGAGAGAAATAAGAAAAGAAAGTCCCTAATTGGCGAAGGGACAGGTGATAAAATATAATACAGACAGGAATATTTATGAAAGTGAAAAGGTTATTACGTTATTTTTTATTTCCAGTCGTATAAATTTTATAGAAATTTATTTTGCGATGTCAAGAGAAATCAGCGCATAGATGTGAGGCATCGCGAAAATGTTTGACGTGTGATGCGTCATTCCTAATTTTTATGTGATATGGCTCAATTGCAAACAACGCGGATGCGGTGCCGATTTCCCGAAGTGCTCCTCAAAGTTTGCGAAAACACAAAAAAAGAAACGGGAAAAATCGTAATTTATAACTTTGAACTGTATTCAGAAAGGACAACATATGTATAAGTAACCCGTCCGGCACAGCGCACAGCTAATAGATATACATATTTCATTGGCAGCATATTCAGTGATAATTTTCACTGACACACATAATCATCCAGATGCGATCTCGCTATTCACATCTTCTCTACAGACTTCTCGGGTTCACGAAACATATACTTTCTTTCTGCAACCAACAATGCGTATAGTTGAGTCATTTCTCCATAGATGGACGCCCACAGCGATACTAGGGAGCATACGTGGAATGAATTATTTGCACCCTAAAAACTACCTAGTCTGCGTGATGACATTGTTTTTTCTGACGTTTTATAAGTTTTTTACATAATAGCCGTGAAGCTGTAGTAAGTTATGTTTGGAGAAACACTGTCATAGTCTATCATTCAATTTAAAATGTATTTTGTAAGTACATTATATCATCAGGTAGAAAACGATAAATTATTGTATAATGTAATGATGAGGTTAATTACAGAAGCACACGGTTGACGTTACGTTTTTCTAGAAACACATGTGTTCGAAATCAAAAATTAAACCCCATCCTTTATTGAGAATTCCAGCAGGTAGTTTTCAAGTAGACTCCTTTTTGCAGAAACTAGTGGCGTACTGTTTCTTTCTCGCTAAGCTTTAGAAATTGTTGGCACTAGTATTACCGATGTGAATGTTTTTTGAAATAGTTTTGTACCCTTTAATTTGAGCTTTGATAAAACATTCGCGTGTACCAAAACTCATGTCAGCATCTCAGTTTTTTTTCTTCTGAAAAGGCAAGGTGATTCATCTAGGGTTTACAAGTTCTAACATCATGTGTTTTTAGAACAAAGCATTTTCGAACCTCAACTTATACTAACTTTTTTCAAATTTCAACGTCATCCCTTCAATCCTCCCAATAAGATATGGTAGCACTTCACATTATACAAATGAATCAATCGGTATCAGTATAAGGTAGAAGGCAATCAATACGACACAATATGATGTGCTGATATGTATAGTTTTGAAACGTACAAACAAAACTCCATTCTTGTATCCCAGGTTCTATGCTTTCATAGCCTGAACTCAACTGGTTATGACTTGCAACATGAAATTATATCCTAAGGTGAGAAACTGCTGGCTGTAACAGACTAAAGGACATAACGTGCTTATTACAACCGAAATAAATACAATCTTTTAGCTATTACCGGCTACACTCAATTCAGAGAAGATGTTAGGTAGCACTAAAAATAAAAATAAATTGACCAAACACTTATATTGACGGTTATCAACGAATAAATAAGTGCAGTTTCCGTGGCTGCCATATTGAGTTCAATATAGATATATTTGTACACAGCAAGCGGTAAAGTGCCTTAACGTCATGGAAATCAAGGAATCCGTGGGCTGAAAAGTAGGACTTACCGCCCGGGAAACTCTTCGCCAGGGATATATTTTTCACGACCTTTAAATTATAACTTTAACGTTCTGTATCTCAGTAGGAAGACATGTTTTGGCTGATACTTGCTTGTGTAATTTTTATGTTACTGTTGAACCTATTTTCTGTCCTAGAAATATTGCTATTGTTTCTTGAATGCGCTGTATTGATGAATGAGTGAATCAGTATCGGTATATGAAACAATAATACAAAGCGTAATACATATAAAAGTTTTGCACTTAAGCTTTATTTATTGACTTCGTTAAAAGTAATTTCCACCACATTCAGTACACTTCTCCATTCGCCACAACCAGTCCTTAAACCACCTCTGCTAAGTTTCACCCGGGAGTGCAGCACACTCGTTGTCCCGAGCCCTCAGAAGGTTCTCATCGCTAGAAAACCATTTTCCTTTTAGTTTCATTTTCACATCCGGAAACAGTGCAAAGTCTCAGGGAGCAAGATCTGGACTGTAAGGTGGGTGCTCAACAAGTTTCAGTCCAGTAGTGGTCAAATACTTGGTGTAGGCTTCGGCGGGGTGAGCTGGAGCATTGTCATGCTCTAGGTACCAAGTGGCCATTCTTGACTTTGGGCGCATGTTTTTCATAGACTCTACGACTTTGTACAGGCACGGTTCCGTGTACCACTTAGCTGTGGCTGTCCTCTGTGTGACCAAACCGCTCCACAATCCCGCTCGATTTGGAAAATACAGCTAATATTTTTTTTAACAGATCAGGATTTTCTGACAGCTACGAGTGTGTCCTCATTATCAAAGACCCAAACTTTGTTTTGAGCTTCCGTCGGTACATCGTAATAATAGAGCCGCGTCTCGTCGCCTGTTGCAATGCTGTTCACATACCGATATTGCCCCTTATCAAACATTTTGAGCATCTTTCGGCACCAAGTCCTAAGACGAGTCTTCTGCTCTTCCGTCAGACTATGCGGTACTACGTGCGAATGGTCATGCAGAATTGAATGAATTGCTGGTGGGTGAAGGTGTAAGGTTTCCTCTATCTATTGGTATGTCACTCTGCGGTCTTCGTCAAGCAACTACCACGAAGATCTAAGGCCTAAACACCCATGAGGTACCGGGAGGCTACATGGGATACAGGGGAAACGGGGGACGCCACACGGACTCTGGAGAGGGAACACGTGTGCATGCAACATGCACACATTCTGGCCCGCCTACGAGATTTGCCAGGCGGTACCTCCGCGTGTGACAGTCAGAGACCATCTACCACCTACGGACAGTGACAACATCCATAGCCAAGAGAAAAATTTCTCCTGGGACGGGACTCGAACCCGCGCAGCGCACGGCGACTGATCAGGAAACCGAAGAGTCTACCACTGCGGCTACCGCTGCTGCCTACCTTGTACCGTAAAACTACCCTTATCTCACTACGTCCCCACTTCACACTGTCAATACGAATGAGCAACTAAATTAATAGACGTGCTGCTGGCGGCTGCTATGAACTCATGGACATGTCTCAACGTGCAGTAACATGCATCCTCTTGCGTCTGTTAAGTCATAACGTATGTCCTAAAAGTCTTGGCACAACATTCATTGGCTATAATTTTAACAAACACAAAATAATATCAAGTTACCTTTGGAAACAAAAGTTTGTTTCCATGTCTCAATCTTTCAAAAAGTTGACGTTCTTGCAAAACTTTTATAGTACCCCTTGTATTGTGAGCTGTATCATAGGAACACAGAGCTGATGCTATCTGTTTCTGATAAACAAAACCTCACCTCTAAAGTATTCCAGATTCTTCATCTCCAGACATCGTCATCATAACTTGTCGTCGTCAACCTTTGAGTGGGTCATGTATAATACACAGGCAGAGAGAGTGGGCCAGGTTCGGTGCGGTGCCGGCTCCGAAATCGATCTGTTTGCGCTTGCGCGGCGCGCGGCGCTCCATGGCCCGAAATCAGTCATCTCCCGGAGCCCGTCCGTGCAGTCTGTCCTCCGGAACGGTCGGTACGGGAACCCCGGAGCGCGTTGAATCGCGGTAGGCCGCGAGAGAACAGCTGAACGTCGCGGGTGACACGACATGTCAACGGTGACAAGTGTGGTGAACTGTGATTGGTGAATCGGTGCCGCTGTTGTCGGGATTTGACGTGTCAAGGTCGGCGAAGAGTCGGGTGGCACATGGTGCGACGATTATTTTTGCCGTAGGTAAATGAAGGTCATCTTGTTTTGTAGGTTAGAGCTTTGGAGAGAATGAAAATATATTTGTGTCGCAGAAAGCTTTGTAGTGATTACATAAAAAATGAAACATTGACATTTCGAATTTTTTCTATATTGCAATAAAATATCTCATAATCTTGAGACAGCCAGTTTTGATTCCAAATTACTGATTGCAGCTGACCGAATAGTTTGGATTTGGTGCCTTTTTAGAAAATGTATATGGTTGTTAGAGGTTGATCACATTGTAGTAATGAAGACACTAAGGTCTAAGTCTAAATTTCGAAGTAGATTGCAAAAGTTTGCAATAGTAGGAAAGGTTTCGTAAATTTAATTAAACATTATTAGAAACAAACGAACAGTTATGCTAGATCGTTTTTATTGTATAGGGTATGGCTGACGTGGAATGAGGGCGAAGCCTGGCTAACTCATCTAGCAGGTTCAGAATGTACTGTCATAGAGGAGAGCTCAGCGAAACCAAACCTTTGGTGTGGCGGTAGAAAAGCGCTTTGAGAGTGCGTTAAGAAATTGTTACCGATTATCCATTTGAAGCTCTTTAACAGTGTAGTTGGGGCAATAAATCAAGGTACGAGGGGAGTAGTTCAGGCTTTTTGTACATTAGGAGAAGGTAAGAAAGTCGAGAGTACTTTCCACCCCTGAACAGATATACCTCAACTCATTCCCAGCTGTTGTCACGATTAACAAAACGCGTTCGTTTCAACGCATGTTCTTGATGGTCTAAATTGGAAATAACTTGTAAATTAACATGGCCACTTTTGCTCCTCCACAACGTAGTATCATTTATGCTGAATCATCAACTTTATTTTTTCTTGTGGACGTCATTTTGCATTTTTGCACAGGTGAGTACAGTTCTGAATCCTTATTCTGAAATACATAATATTATACTAATATTGTGAGATTATAATTATAAAACAACCGAATTTTCTAAAGAGGCCGTAAAATCAGTATATAGTTATTTGTTTCATTATATCATCAGCCAGTCATTCCTTCAGTTTTTATGTATGTAAATATACTCTATTTCTGATTCTAATGATGTATTGTATATGTATATCATAACATGAATTGATATTATAAGACTTTAAACGTCTAAAAGAGTATCCTTCCTTAGGTTTGTCACAACTTATCGAATGAAGAACAAGGCGCTGTTTTTTCATATTGTTTAATAATAGTAATGAAAACAGTGGAAATAGTATAATTTTTGAGAAATTGCAGGATGCTAAGTACATTTTATGTCATATCTAAACCGATGCACACATCTTGCACTTAAATACTATTAATCTACTACTAACGTGCCATATACGTAGAGGTACTATATTGTGGTAAAATAACACTTGTTATAGTCAATAAATGGGCAAATTATCCTTCTTTTGAACAGGCTTTTTGAAAACTGAAGCAATATTTAATCCAATAAACAAGTAGTAAGTTGCCACTTTTAAAGCCAACTTTGAAAACATTAGATTTTTGAAGCAACTCGGGCTTAGAAATGTTAACGTATGACATATTAACATTTTTGAAACCATAATTGAAAACACTATTTGGCTTTGCAGGAATCCAATATGACGTTTATAGGCTAAAATGAAATTGGTAATTGAGGACAAGAGACGAAATGTCATATTGAAATTGTAATTATGCTACCTTGTAGTGGAAAAAAAGCCAATGTTAATGTCCAATTTATTCTACATCAAATAAACTCAGGGAAAAATAAAAACGGTTTTGGGAAAATTCGGTTATGTTCTGGGAACCATTTTCATTGTAGTTAACTAAATGAGTAACATTGCCCCCATCTTATCTACTTCGAATCTCTTACCGTTTCCGAGATCCCAATAAGCTCTTCCAAGTGATCCTATAACGCGTTCGAACATTCCGTTCAGTTGCTTGCATAAAATCCTGCATTTATGCAAACGTAGACATGGAAATGTCACTAGGGGCAAACGACGAAATGAAAATGCTATGGAGAACGATGCGTCATCCAAGTTGACGCGACGTATCCATGCAGTATTCAAAGAGACGACTGAAAAGGATTGTAAGAATAAAAAGGACTCGCAAAGGAAGAACGGCCCGCTCTACTGTTATTACTACTCTCAAACCGTGTTTGCTTTCGTTTTATGGGCGCAACAGAGACAGAGCACCTCAGCCTCAAGGGGCTCAAAGACAGGCGCAGGCGACGATGAGAATTTTTAAATGAGATTTTCAGAGAAAGACGTTATTAATGTTTACAGATAAAGGTTTGTAGGTTGGTTAAAAGTGATGACATAACCTGGAATACAGTCTTTTTTGGGAGCTACTGCCCACGATTGCTTAGGACCGTATCTTCAGTCGTTCCTAAAATTGTAAGACTCCGTCAGAAAGGCTGGGATATTTCTATATTTCTACTGTTCCGTTCAGCGTCAGCCTTTTGTGAGGCTATGTGTTCTTTTTGAATTGTTGGAAATTACGGGCTATATAACAGATGATATGTCAAAAGCATGAACAATTCAATGCAAATAAATATTTGTAACATAACCTCGACATAGAGCGCTGACACGGAACAGTTGAAAACTATGAAAATAAAGGAGGCCATAAAGGCATCCTACAATAATTTCAGGAACGACTGACAATACGACCCTTAGATTCAGGCGTTTAGACATTCCTGTCGAACCGAAAAATATTTAGTTGTATTTTAGTTGTTTGGAAGACAGTTGAAATGATTCTGACGTAAACAAAGTTATAAGCGCGTTGCAAGTTAGATGGCTATACTACTACAACACCAGCAAATAATACTATCTTGAATTCCTTTTTGGAGCCATCTGTGGCAGTACTATTTGAAGAAAGGGATCCCAAGGCATGATGAGCGATAATTACTTTATAGGAAAAGAAATTAGTCAACCACACTCACGCCCTCTATCATCAGTACCATTTCATATTCTTCTTATTTTCAACTGCTCCTGAATTTTGAACAGATGTCTTTTGCCGTTATTCCGACATATCTGGCATAAGGGAAGCATTTTGATAGTGTCGAAAAAACCGGTCAAAATTCAAAAGGATCTTATTACCGATACGGCTATTATGTCAAAAACCTATAAAACTTCATCTTGCAGACTAGGTAGTTTTTAGGGTGCAAACAGTCATTCCACGTTTTCTCACTAGGATCCTTGTGAGCGTCCATCTATGGAGGAAGGACTCAACTACACGCATTGCCGAGTAGTCTGTAGTTTTCATCTCTGAGAAGAAAGTTGGTTGAATAGCGAGATCGCATCTGGATGATTATGTGTATTGGTAACACACATAAAATCAATGATATTTGTTGTATGAGAAAATCATTACTGAATGTACAGCCAATGAAGTATATCTATTAGCTGTGCCCGATGGGTTAGTTATATGTTGTTTTTTCTGAAGACAGATTATGTTCAAAGTTATAAATTACGATTTTTTACGTTTTTTATGATTTCAAAATTTTTGAGGAGAATTACGGGAAATCCCACCGCGCCCGCGTTGTGAGTATTTACTGTTAGCATAACTGAATATGACTTCTAATTCGACAGGGTTCAGTGAATATAATTATCTCTTATCTCACTCATTTTTGAAATATAGCAAATTTGCAAACGTAATTTCTAGAATGGAAAAGAAATAGTGGATGCGCAACTAATTTCTAGCTTGGAATCTCAAGTAAGTGTATTTGAGACAAAAAAACAATCAAATTATCATCAACACATATCATTAGGACACAAATCCTCACTATGGATCTATGCATTGCCGTTACCTCCAGTAATGCCATCTCTGAAGCATATTTTACATAACGCCAGAGCTAAACATAACTGAAGCCTCATGACGTTTAGGCAACACGTACAACTAAAACAAAACGAGTTCACAACGTATTCATCAGCTAGTGCTAAGTTAACATCTTGTAGAAAAGCCTACATAATGGCACAGAAAACTAATATAATATCAAAAAAAATCGACATGATGTCACGTTTCAAGATACGTAGTGCTCACACTCAAATTTCACACATTTGTAATCAATTCTAATGTTGTATGTACTTGTGTTTATAATTTTTCAGTATTATTATTTAAATACTGCTGTTTGAACTCTAGACTCTTTCAGTGTCAGACATTATCACTATCGCTTCCAACCGCGAGAATTCGCTTCTGTCTCTTCAGCTATCGAATTAGCTACTGACAAACAGCAGTGCACGGTGTTGAAGTTATAATCTCTCCCTCGTAGCAGATAACTCTTTCACGCCCGAAATAACGCTATTTTAATTTCATACACAACTCTTGCCTGATACTGTTTCACGACTTTCACGCATACCAACCAGCTACAAAATGATGACATTTCCATTTTTCAGAACACTTGTTCCGGTATTTTCACTGCCAACTGTTTACAATAATAATGTTATTGACTTGTCAGACAGTGATACCATTATGCATTGGTCTCTTTACCTTTTAATCTTAGATCCAAAAGTTGACAACCGACAAGCCCAGTTTCCAAGTACCATACAGTGGTTAGACCATTTCTAATACGGTTAGCACGAATCAATTTTTCTACATCGTGCTCTAAGCGTGGCTACAAAGTTGAGTTTTCAGGCTACATCCCATGTCATAACCTGTCGTATAATTTATGTACGAGCCCTAACACAAAAATAAAAGTTACATAAAAATTTGTTTGTAAGGTTAAACATTGTTTTTCTTTTATAAGACAAAATATATTGTTTGCACATCATATTAGCAAAACTATTTTCAAGTAATATGATGTTGAAATATAAAATAAAACTAATATTGATAACAACGCAACATTTTTTAGACACATAAAAATATTCGGACACAATAAAAAAATAATAGCAGGCCATGGAAATAAAAAAGTGTGTAACAATTTGACGTTTTGACTTAAGAATCAATTCTGTGAACTTTGCTTCAAAATGTCACGTGGTAAAGAAACAATCGGTGCAATTAGAATTTTGATCATAAAATGGTTTCATCAAGGAAATACTTTTCGGGATATTGCTAAACAAATAAATGTCGCAGAGTATACTGTGACAGATATTGTAAAAACATATGGAGACAGAGGTTCAACTCACGTTTCAAGAGACGTTGTTGGTAGGCCATGTAAGATCAGTCCCAGAATTCAAAGATATCTTGTTCATATTTGTAAAGCTGATCGTCGAGGTACTGAAATAGCAGAATAGAATGAAGAAACAGCAGAAAATGTTTCACGAGAAACTTGCCGTCGGTGGATTCATAAGTCTGGTCTACATTTTTAGAAGGTACGTAGGTTGCATCGAAGGGAAATATGGCATATTTATTCAGTAAAATCTTGCTTTAGGCAAAAGTAAAGCCGTTGCTTACGGAAAGACAAAAGAAAAGGCGATTAGCGTGGGCTAAGGAACGGGCAATGTGGACTTATGAAGACTGGAAAAAGATCATTTTTAGCGATGAATCGAAATTTGATGTTTGTGTGAGTGACTACCGATCCCGAGTTATAAGAAACAAAAATCAAGCATTTCATAATGACTGCCTTAAAAGAAAAGTAAAGTTTGCATCAGGTTTAATGATATGTGGAAGCATATCTGCTTTTTTCATTGGAAAACTTCACTTCATATACGGAACTGTAAACGCAGCTAAATATCAAATCAATGTCCTTGAATTTACTAGTGTCAATTCCATTTTTATCACCTGATAGAAACTTTATTTTTCAGCAAGATGGGGCGTCATGTCATATTGCCAAAACGACGAAAAAATGGTTACAGGATCATATTCCGTCCTTGAATGGCCTTCCAGTGGTCCTGATTTAAATATTATCGAAACTGTATGGCACAAAATGAAGCAGCAGTTAAGAAATGATCCACAACGAAACATTTCTGACTTACGAGTAAAATTACAAAATATATGGAATTCTGGTTGCAAAAACTTTGTTAAAACTATGCAGGCCAGAATTAATGCTGTTACTAAGGCAAAGAAAGACGTAACGAGTTTTATAGTTTAATATCATATCACTTGATAATAATTTTGTTAATATGATGTCCAAACAATATATTTCAATATCTTACGATTCTGTTTCATCAAAGCTTACTGATGCTGGCTGGCTGAACATGAAGCAACGCAGGCTGCTTCATAGCCTCGGACAGTACCATAAGATTATTATACATAAACTACCATTCTACTTACACGAAAAAATTAATTTCCGTTACTTAGCTCACAATCGCAATACCCGCAACAAAATAAAACTGACACCGCCTTTTCATTCTACCACCTTATTCGAAAGATCTTTTTCGTATAATATCAGTAAACTCTATAATAATATCCCGCGAGAGTATACTTCTCTTTCTATTGATTTGTTTAAAAAACGTATACGCTATTTACATTGCAGGTAATTGCATGGTATGACTTTGGAGGCATTATGTATTTTTATAGTACCATTTATCAAATTAGCCGCTAGGGTCCATTCTCTGATACTGCTTATACATAGATATATTTTTTTACCTCATTTATATATTTATATATATATATATATATGCTTATCTTATTATGATGTAAACCTAAAACCAGGGGTTAAGTGGAAGAGCGGATATGCCGACCTTCGCCCCTTCCACTATATGTTCATATAAAACTGGTTTTGCAACTTGTATTGTATTTTCTTTTGTGGGAATAAAGACTTTATTATTATTATTATTATAAAAGAAAAAAATTATTTTGTAACCTTAAAAAGTAAACAAACTTTAAAATAAAATTAGATACTGTCCGTACTATTTTGTGTGAGGGCTCGTATAATTCGGAATTTATTTTGCACAGTATATAAACGACTGAGTCGGTATCAGTGTATAGTAGAAAACAAACTATGAATGAATATACCTTGTATTCTATCCGTCTCGCAACGTCTGCATCCATGTTTTCCAATTTGCTTTACCATATTAATACGAAATCTAACAGTACGTAGCACTAATGAGTGCATATCGTGTGGCTTAATCTGCCTCCTGCAAATCAGCGAAACACCACTCGAAATGTCGGAGCGTTCCGTTCGTTTGTTTGTTGCTGATTTCGATACGACTGGGTGCTCGTCATGCTCATTGATACTTTGATTCGTCTGTTTGCGACACGTCTGCTCCAATCCGCAATTGATCTGGGTCAAATTAAATCCTGGATGAGTATATAACACTGCGAGATTGGATAATGCGGCTGTGGTTCAATGATTAATGCCAGAGTTATGAGTTGAAGACTGACCTGGTTGAGACCCAGTGCTGTAACGATGTTTAGATACTGAATATACCCCTTTTTAAAATGGAGGATACTGCAATTTAGTACCTGGTTATAATCAATTCCGTATAACTACTCTCCCTTAGAGATCATTCTCTCTATCGTTCTCACCGATGCATTACTTCAGTTAACGTTCCGCATGAATCGTCAGAAAATCATTGATAATGCGAAAAAAAATAAGTCCTCCATCGCATTTTTGAGTGAAAATCTACACTTGATACAAAAAGTGTAAAAAAACGAGTTAATAGTGCACTAGTCATCATCAGACCCAAGAAATATATTTGCATACAAGGTGTTTCTTTCCCCAGATCATTATATGTTGTCACGTTCCAAAATCACGTAACCTTTTTTTTACTATTTATCACTTATCCGTAATTTGAATTTTTCTTCATTGATAATTGAGTGCCCATTCCTAGGCCAAAACCTTTACAATGATTTTCTTTTGGCAAATGTAATAGTTTATTGATTGTATAATTTCACTCGTATTATATCTTTCTTTCTCAGCGATTCAGTATGGTGTTGACGATCAGCAAAAAAAACTCTGTAGTTTTTCTCCGTTAGTTGGTTTCTTATAAAACATATCTTCTTCAAGGCCACTCAAGATGCCTTCTTCTAGAATGTTACGAGTTCGGCGTGATTCGCTTTTCTGTTTCAGTTGAGGTCGTGGTGCAGGGGTCGTTTCGTCATTTTCCGGACTCTGGGATGTTAGGCCCCCAGCGCCAATTCATGGACTAGCACCTTTTTTTGTGTAACTTGAGTTTAGTCATTTTGGTTTGGGTGCTACGTCTGCCATTTTTTTTATGGGATTTTGACCTTCAGCGGTAAGTTCTTTTTTATATACCTTCGGACTACGTGCCTTAATGCATGTCCTGATGACGTTCGTTCAATATCTGCTTTCTTTTAGTCAATAGAGACAGAAGAGAATCATCATCATTTCTCCTCCAGTTGGTTGCATCTTGTTGCAGTTTTGCAAAATAGTGGAAATGCAAGAAATAATAGGTTGATTTTCTAGCTATTATATTTAATAAGATGTTTTCACTGTTTTTGATGACTGTCTATGCATGGCATCTATATCACATACAGGGTGTTGTAGATAATACGTACCTGCAAAAATGTACCAATTTTTTTATTTTGCAAAAAGGATATAAAACGTATTCCAACTGGTTCATCTTTTGTTCCATCAAAAACAATGTATATATTACCAATTTATGATCTAGAAATCCACATCAAATGTAAACAAACAGCACATTCTACATTCCTGGGTCCTAAAACATGGATACCAAAATATTTACAAAACTTATTGATATATTTTTTGTATTTGGTTTGGAAGACGTCTGGAATCTTAATTGCTTTTGAAGTTGTCTGCAGTGTTGCCGAACCGAAAAAAATGGCATCGGTAAAAAGTGTCGTTGAATTCGGTATGGGGAAAAATGTCATCTCAAAATCAGTGCTGGATCAAGCACCTTTGAGTCACGCAGCGCAGTCTATGAACCAAGTTTATTATTGTAGTGAGCGCACACACAACATGTTTTTGGAGGGCATAGTTCTATGTGCATACTGGTCGCTCCTTCAAAGTCCCTTGTAACCATTCTGGAAACTCCTTTTTCGATTCTTGCTTATAGGATTGTGAATATTTTTCTGTTTTACCCCTGAACTCACCTCACATTTTGATAATATTTATTTTGAAAAGAGACAGGTTTCGGTTTCTTTATTGCTTGTCCGGTGATGCGGTAATGATGGTAAACTACCAGTCTGTACCTTTTGTACGCACAAAAATCAATTCAGGGCAAGCGGAATAAGGGATGAGGATGTTCCTTCGTAATCATAGGCAACCCAAATACACGCCTCTTGTGTGCCCGACTGCCTGAATGTGTATGCATAATTATGTATGATTGATATGGGGCATAAAACTACAAAGACTGCACAAAATTAACTTTTAGTTTTATTTTGGTTCCAGCTCTTTTCTGGCCAGTATGGAAATATTTGAATTATTTTGCAAAATTATGGAAAATGACGTTTTCGATAAATATTCTCATTTTGGTAAAAGTACCGAAAAATCCGGTACAAGTCCATGCTTAGCCAATCTGAAACTTGCGACATCAATTCATAATCTAATAAATTCATTTGGAGCTTCTATTTTTCATAAGATTTTAGCAAAATGTAAAATTGTAAAGGCAACACCGTACCCCGCAGCCCAGCTGACAAGAACGACAAGCGATCAAGATTAGGGATGATTCGATCCACGAAAAGTATCGATATGTATCGATTCTTATCGTTTTAGAAAGTATCGATACTCTTAAATATCGGAATAAAATTATCGATATCATAAGTATCGATACCTTTCGCTACGGAACGTACACTACCAAAAAGTTGTTTTTTCTAAAACCCTCAAAATAATGTTTTTTTTTCAACTGCATGACTAGATTGCCAAACACGTTCACTAATCAGTATAAGTAAAAACTTCACTATTGCATGAATTTGCCTACACTTGATCTTACAAAATAGCTCCACAAATCACTTCTTACAGGAGGCATCACTCCCACAATAATGTTTGTTTTAAACTATAGTGTTTAATCAATCAATACTAAAAACACTGTGTGTCCTGTGTGTGTAATTCCCCGAAACCTAATTTAACTGGGTTGCCATTTCGTTTAACCCAGTTTCCCCAGTCAAAAATGTAAGTCTCCGAAATTCAGAACCTTTTAAAAAATCCCCTAAAAATTCCTTTATATTTTGTTACTATAGTCTTACAACTTGTTAGGCATTCCTTGGATATTAAAATAATTTTCTGAGCGACTTATTTTTCTAAGTCGACAAATACCAAAAAAGGTATACGTTTCGAATCGAAAAAGACAAATACATACATAACAAGTACATACATTGATAAATTTCACGTAATACCTCCCTACTAAAATATGTTTCACGAAAAGAAATCCCCAGAAAAAATATCCCCAAATTCTTCCCCATTGAAATAAAAATTCCCTATTTTTTCGGGAACACCCCCAATGTGGCAACCCTGGAATACAAAATAAATTATGTGAGGTCATGAACAGAGTAGCACCAGCGACCGGGAAGAAAGAAGAAAAGTAATCTAAGTTAGTCACTCTTTCTGACACAGTCCGGATCGAAACGTCAGTACTGAATCTTAACCTCACTCTTTAGTAAACTTGAATTCAAAGTTTCACAACAATCACTACAGTGAATTTTTAAGTGTCACCAAGTCATTAGAAAAATGGACCTCAACCGTGATTATTTTCGCGCCATAATTTATTACAACTTTCAGAGACAATTATCGCAACAAGAATGCCTTGCTGAGTTACTGTCTGTTTTCGGCAACGAAGTGCCACATCAGTCGACAATTTCCCGTTGGTATGGAGAATTCAAACGTGGTGAGTCTTAGCGACGATCCCAGGGTGGGTGCACCAAAAACGGCAGTCACCCAGGAAAACGTCGATGCTGTGCGCAAACTCATCATTGAAGATTGACATGTGACATATCGCGAGTTTGAGGCATCCTTGAAGATCTCAAAGACCTCAATTCAAAAAATTTTACATGAAGAATTAGGAGTAAGAAAATTAGTTTCTCGTTGGATACTCCACCTGTTGACTGAAGAGCAGAAAGCAGCCAGGGTTAATTGGTGTCAAAAAACGCTTGACCGTTTCAATTCCGGAAACTCAAAAAATGTGTACAGCATTGTTAGTGGTGATGAATCGTGGATTTACTGTTATGAACCAGAAAATAAACGGCAGTCGGCTGTTTGGGTGTTCCAAGGTGAAGAAAATCCAACAAAAGTAATCCGTTCTCGAAGTGTTTCGAAAAAGATGGTCGCGACATTTGTGCCAAAAGCGGGTCATATTGCAACAATTCCTCTTAATGAGCAAAGGACTGTTACTGCGGATTGGTATACCACCGTTTGTTTGCCAAAAGTTATCACCGAGCTTCGAAAAATCAACCCCGAAAGAAGAATCAACCTCCACCAAGGCAATGCAAGCTCGCACATAGCCCAAAAAACAAGGCAGTATTTAACGGAAGAAATCGTGGAATGATTGGACCATCCTCCATATAGTCCCGATCTCAGTCCTAACGATTTCTTTATCGGGTATCTGAAGCAAAAATATAGATACTTCTGAATATCGGATCGTATCGAATATCCCTAGTGTCAAGATGCATAACCCGAGGTACCGACGAAGCCACTTGGGACGTCATGGAAATAATTTTCATTTGCATTTTTTCAAGTATTCTGCAACGATTTTGTAAACCATAGTAGAGTATATTTCAATAGTTGTCAGAATTTACTGGACTTGGACCAACCGTTAACGGATCCTACAGAATTGTGTCCCTTGTCTAATATATATATATATACAGGGTGTCCGCAAAGTTGGGGTTTTCCTTTTCAGAAACAACTACCTTTGAAATAACAAAGGTAATGTGTAGTGAAACGAGGGCGACCAAGTAAAAAAAATAAAGGAAAAAGTACTCACTCTCCAGTTGACGAGAAGGGCTAAGTACGTCTCTGCCCGAAATCATACCGCTCCAACAGAAAATGAAATCAGCTGATGCACTACCGCGCAGACGCCGGCGGTGGTGCAGACCACGAACAGAGGTAACAAATATGAAAAATTTGGGAGAATAAATGGTCCAATGAGCATACCGTTCACCATGCCAGCCCAAACATTCACCGAAAATGTTTGTTGAAAATGTGCCCGACGGACAGCGTGCGGATTTTCTAATGACCAAACATGAGTGTTGCGAAAGTTATTCACCCCATTACGCGTGAACGTAGATTCGTCTGTCACCAATATGCACTTCAAAAAGTCCGGATTATTGTCATGTTGATGCAGAAACCACTCACAAAACCGCATTCTTGCTGGAAAATCGCCAGGTTGAAGGGCTTGTACACGTTGGACGTGAAACGGATACAGCCCCTCTTCACGCAGCGTTTGCCACACTTTAGTTTTTGATACTTGCACTTCTCTAGCCACGTCTCTAGTGCTTGTTGTTTTTTGAAACGCAATCGATTATACGGGTACGTTTACCTCTACACGCGTGACCGTAACCGTCGGTTGAAGGTTGCATACTGACCTGACACACTGACCCCGCCCCACTTGTACCAGTCGGTGATATCGCGGGTCGCGGCCACAGGACGTTATTCAGATATTTTTGATGTTGCAGAGCCCTTTATCTCGGTTCCCTTAAAATATTGGTGTATATGGTACTAAGAAAAATTGCTTATGTTTTCAAGATCTACACGTCGTGTAAAGGAAAACCCCAACTTTGCGGACACCCTGTATATAAAATAAATAAAAAAAATATGGAGACTTTATAAATGTATGGATATCAAAAATCCAGAATGGTTTTGTGCGAATATCAATCTAAGGTGTCATAATGGTACTGATGAACGGCAATTAAATGAATGAATGTTTGGAAATTAGCAATATCTATGAAAATTTTGGTAGAGTGTTTGTCATCAAGTAGGTGTTTGATTAATTTGAAACTTGGCATACGTATCAAGGGCCGATGACAATGCAATAATTTGAGAACAGTTTTCCGTTATCCTTATCAGGACCGCCAGGATGGATAAATTCTTTTATAGATCCTCTGTAGGGGACCAAGAGCGATAGAGCTAGCGCGAGATCTGCGCAAGCGTGCAGTTTCGGACTGACTCTTTGTTGGTTCGGGCACTCGGCACAGAACAACGGAGGCAGATACTTTTTCAGGATAGTGCATTCTCACCTTGCTCATTGCGAATGTTCCCATTAATCGACCATTCACAAGATGCAAGGTTGTACAGTCGATCATGCAGTCATTTATCTAGGCTCGCGACTGTTTGCTGCTGGACAAGCTTATGTAGCACTTAGTCGTGTAAGATATCTAAGTTAACAGGGAAAACCCTATGCAACAGTGAAACTCTAAATGAAACGATTAGGTTACGAAATGATTCGTCAGGCATTTCAATACCACAAGTCTACAAGAAACTAATTCATAAATCTAACTAAAAAATGAAAAATAAATAATGGTTGAAAAAAACTAAAAACTAGGTACAACAGCGTCTTTTTAGTTTTTAAACTATTACTTATTTTATTTTTTTAGTTCGATTTATCAATTAGTTTTTAGTGGACATGCGATATTGCAATGTCATTTCGTAATCTGACCCCTCCCTGGATCTGCGATTGGGAGACACTTTTTCATAATCTGTTTTAATGATTCACGCAGAACAAGACCGGCGGTTACTTCATCGTAGATTCATCCATCTATTGTGCTGTTTGGTAATCTCCAGTCTTTATCATGATTGCCTCAGATCACAATAATTAATCATCGTATCACATGAGCCGTCGATTTGTTTTTATGCAATCAAAATCGCATTAAGGGTAGGTGAGTCTGTGCGCGGGGTTTGGTTATACACAAAGCAGTAATTTACTTTTGGCGAAAAACCGCTGACGTGGGAAGGGGATGGGCGCTGGGAAGGGTGCAGGGCAGCCGCACAGGCAAGAAAATATAATTAAAGGCCACATAAAAAGAAGATGGATTGATTCATTGACCGATCCGCACACAGGCTTACCGTGTGTACGTGGAGCACAGGATGGAATTTATTGGGCAGATGCCACGGCAATCAGGCGGCCGTTTGAGGATTTATTTACATTCGATGGAAATTGTGTTGGCTGCATTGGAGTAGAAAATATAATAATAAGAACCCTTCTCACCGAAATTTTTATTATTAAACCTAAGCAGCCGCGTAGGAGGCTACGATGAGCTTCAAGTAACATTGTTAATTTTTGAACTGCCTAAGGTTAGTCTAACTGGGAATAGCCTCCTCGGGTAGTTTGTCCCACAAAGGAGTGGTCGTATCGGCCAGTTCTGTATGTATGAAATTCGACACGGTTAGGATGGGAGGCCTGGCAGGCACATCGTGCAGCGACATCACAGTGGAGAGCTCTGAAGACCAAGACCCGTTGACATAGCGGTAGAAGAGAGCTCAATCGCCGACGGCCCGTCGGAGCGGAAGGGTTCTAAGACTGCCCGTTAGTGAAGAGTCAGTGATCAGTCGAACAGCCCTTCTCTGAACACCATCGAGCATAGATGGGGCGGCAGCACTCCACACATGTGAGCAGATCAAGTCCTCGGTCCTCTGGACTCCGACGCCAAAATGAACGGCTCTTTCGGGTAGAAATCGGCCATCCATCAAAACCGGATGAGCGCTAGGGCGCCTCTTGTTAGTTGAGGTACTGTACTGTGTCTTGGAAGCATTAAACTGTATCAGATTGTTGCATGCCCAATCAGTAATAACCTGCAGGGCTTTCATCAAAGGGGATGTCGCTGCTAGTCTTATTTTCTCTATCTCACCGGCAGAGATCAGCTTTTCACTCTAAATTCCTGCATGTAAAGAGTTTTCATCTCCAAAGCTTTGGATCGGAGTGATCGTGCAGGAAAATGAGGTCGTTGATATGCAGGAGGAACAGTGTTGATGCCAAGATTGATCCCTGTGGAACACCCGCGTTGGTATTGTTGGACGAAGAGGAGAACCCATCAATTACGACGGATATCTTGCGGCTCGAGCGGGGAAGTCGGCCACCGTTCTGCAAAGCTTCCCTGGGAGGCCATAGGATGGGCAGCATCCCACAGCTGATCGAACGCTTCCGTGATAGCAAGAGCAACAACATGAGCCCCAACATAAGACTGGATGAGTCTACTTCAGAGTTGCGTGAAATAAGCTTTGAGGTCCCATTATCTTGAGCACTGAAAAACTAGCAAGGCATTTTTGTGGTCGTGGTGCCAACCTTACACGAATGCAAAATTCCGCCTGTCCATTTTTTGTACATTATAGGCGTTTAATTCCTGAACTATAGCGCTACATCAACATTACTTTTCAAACACCCCTTCAGATGAAAAATTTCAAAATACCATCTCACTATCTGCAGACAGATTCAAAAGCCTCTAAGCTCGCACACCTAAGCTCAAACAAACAGATGAGAGGAAAAGGGAGAAAAACCCTAAACCTTATTAGCGCACGGTTCGTATACGTGAAATACGGCCCGATTTTTCTGCCGCCTCCCACACATTCAGCCACCTTTTGTACTTCCAGGCGTGAGGAATCGCGCTCACGCGTAAATTGAGATATAAATCAAGCACGTACGCGTTCACGCGCATTTTCCATCAGATAAATAGCTAACTGATAACTTTTCTGCAGCTCCTTTAGCCACAGCAAAGTTTATGAAATACCGACGAATAAGTCTATTGGGAGGACCAGATTTCTCATGCCTAACATGGTACTAACGCGATAGCTGGTGCAATAGGGGATTTTTCCATCCCAACCATCACTTCGTTGTCTCCATTCTCATGTCGAGTAGCCGAACACTATCTACGTTTTTCGTCGTTTGTACTACATCGGGTGATTCAAATTCGATCATCACCGTCAGCGTCTCGGAAATAGTAAGAGATACTAAGTTGCTTAAATGGGAGAAAAGTTGTGTATGAAGAAATCTAACAAAATGCCGCTTATAAACTTTCGAAATTCGAAGTACTTCTAGAGAGAGACGGAAAAAACAGAATTCTCCCAAAACCGTTTGAATTTTTCCTGACTTTATTTGTAGTGGGTTTTCAAAATGAATTATACACATTACCATTGCCACTTTGTCTCTTTTACAAGGTGATATAATTAGAATTTCAATATGACATTTCGTCTCATGTCCTCCAGCATCAACTTTATTTTTTGTTAGAAATATAGAAATATAAATAGAAATTTATTGTTTTCTCAGTTATAAAAAGCAACAAGAAATTTTCATCAGAGATAACACGTCATTGTGCTACAATGTAAATAACATACAGCTTTTTTAAAGTATATACAAAAACAAACATACATAGACAACACACAGCGATATTGGTGACACGGTTCAACTAGAGTATAGAACTATCAAAAATGCTATATGGTTCCATTTCGCATTTTGTATTTATGAATGCTTTTTGTGAATATAGGGAATGCTGAAATAGAATTGAAGATGTTGAAGTAAAGCAAGTTTCAGTCCTGAGTAATGTGGACATTTTCCGGTAGAATTTAGCTTATGTGATGGGTGGATGTATTTCTGACTGAGCATTGTAACTGTGGTTGAGGACGTTTTTTCAAAACTTTTTTTACGGTTAAAGAAAAAAAGTACAGTGTTATAGATACATATAAATTCTCGGTAATGTTAATAAGCTGTTGTCTTTAAATAATATACTTCTACATGACTCCCTAGGTTTCATTTTGAACATCGTTCTTATAATCCGCTTTTGTACGATAAAAATTCTGTTGGCTGCGGAACTATTACCCCAAATTGTTATTTGATGATACATAATAAAATACACAAGCCCGTAGTAGGCAGTCTGCACAGCTTGCAAGAGCAGATGGCAAGCGACTACTCGTAGTGCATAGCATGCTTGATTAAGTTTTAAAGCCATACTCTCAATGTGCTTATCAAAATTAAGACAGCTATCATATGTGACACCTAGGAGGTTTGTATCGCTTTTGACATATAGAGGTTCGTTAATTAAGGGTAGGGTAGTTCTTTGGTGGCATGGCTTGACTGAAATAGGACATAGCACGTTTTTCGCATGTTGAATACTAACTTATTTACCTGTAGCCAGTTTTGAATATGGTTTATTTGTGTCTCTATCAAGATTCGGATATCAGACGTTCCTTTATATGCTATCAAAATAGTTATATAATATGCATAGATGGAACTTACGTTTTGGGTATTTTTCGTGGTGGTGCCTATATTATTAAGATAAATAATAAACAATGTTGGGCCCAGTGTATTGCCTTGAGGAACACCAGTACTCTATGTCCAAGGACTAGATGTTATAAGTTTTTCTGTTTTGTTTGTACCTTCTGGGTATAACATATTTATATAATTTATTTAGCCATATTTCGTGATCAGTTCAATCAAATGCTTTTGATAATAAACAACATGCTGCTCCTTGATTTTCTCGATATTCATGGATTGCTGTTGTGAAATCAAACAGTGCTGTGTTCGCATTTTTTATATATTGGTAATACAATTGCCATTTTTAATGCTTCTGCGACGCCATATTGGATTTATGCACAAGTGGATAGTGTTGTACAAAACTGTATAATATGTTATACAATGACATTGGCAAACATTTATTAGTTATATTAGTTATTGAAAAAAAATCAATTTTCTAGTTAGGCCTTGAAATTATCAGATAGTCATTTGTTCCCTATACATATTTATTCTGACTTGAGATAAGATTTCAAAGTAAATTACATGTTTTCATTGTTACTTTTTTCCTTTGCACGATGGAATAGTCAAATTTTCGATTTCAGGTTTCTTCTTTCGAATTCCATCACCAACTTTGTTATTCCATATGGACGAAAGATTGGAATATTGTACATTTAAATGGAATTTTTGATCTAAACTCAGTGATATAGTTCCTTAGTTTGGCTATGAATGTGTTGTTGGAACGGAAATTATAACGGAATAAAAAGGTATGGTCAAACCTGAAGGAGAAAAAAAAAATTATTGATGGTAATAACAATAATAATCATAATGCGGTAGATCATAATAGATGTTGAAACCTTGTTCGCTTTTTTGTAGACAAGGCCTGATTCTTTATACATTGTTCACTGCTCGGTTTATTTCCCTCCCTCTCAGTCTTCCAAACTCTGTTACTATTTTTAATCTGAGGTCTGATCTGGTATACGAAATAAATGATCTGATCTGATCCTTGTAAAGGAGAAAAAGTGGCACTGTTAATGTGAAATTTATTTTGAAATTCCACTACGAATGATTTTGGGAAAATTCATCCTTTTTCGTCTCGAAATAAAATATTGTATAAAGTGTCTCCACAGGATACGAGTCAGATGTTCATAAAATTCATCTTTTGAGATATCTGAAAATGACGCCTGACAGTAAACATAACAAAAATTATAATATTTATACTACTACAAAAAATGTCCCTTTGATATTTAACATACAATCGAAGACCTCTATTGTAGAGGATATGATGCAGAGAATATAAGAAGCGTTTCCAAATATCAGTGAACACACGTGAGAGTGTGAAACAAACATTCATTCGAAGTCTTCGATTGTGTGTTCAACATCAAGGCGGCATTTTTGAGCATTTTCTATAGCGGTATAAATAATGGGTGATTTTTTTGCTAGTATCTTTTTGGCAACACTATTTTTGACAGATGACGCGTGAATCGTGTCTTGTGTCATTGTTAAACTTGTTCAGTTTGGTCTATAATGTAACGATGAATCGACTTACGAACGAACAACGCTTGCAAATTATTGAATTTTACTATCAACATTCATGCTCGGTTAAGAGAGTGCATCGAGCACTGCTTCCAATTTATGGGCAATTTGGTCGGCCTACTGAGGGAGCTATTCGGAAGCTTGTGATTAAATTTCGAACCCAGTTTACATAATTGGACATTAAACCACCAACACGCAGACGTAAAGTGTGGACTGAAGAAAATATTGCGACTGTATCCGCCAGTGTTAGTGATGACCGTGAAATGTCGATTCGCCGCCGTTCGCAGCAATTGGGCCTCTGTTACTCCACTACGTGGAAAATTTTGCGACAAGATTTGGGTGTAAAACTTTATAAGATACAGCTGGTGCAAGAATTGAAGACACACGATCTCCCACAACGTTTCCCATTTGGTGAATGGACGCTGGCAAAGTTGGAGGAAGATCCATATTTTTATCGAAAAATTGTGTTCAGCGACGAAGCTGATTTCTGGTTGAATGGGTACGTTAACAAGCAAAATTGCCGCATCTGGAGTGAAGACCAGCCAGAAGCATTGCAGCTCTTGCAATGCATCCTGAAAAACTCACTGTTTGGTGTGGATTATGGGCCGGTGGCATCATCGGGCCGTACTTCTTCAAAGACGACAATGACCGGAACGTAACTGTGAATGGCGAGCGCTACCGTGCGATGATAACAAACTTTTTTTTGCCCAAAATGGAAGAGCTGGACTTGGCTGACATGTGGTTTCAACAAGACGGTGCCACATGCCACACCGCACACGAAACAATGGCCCTATTGAGAGGCGAGTTCGGTGAACAGTTTATCTCACGTTTGGGGGGGGGAGAGTGTGCCAAAATTGGACCTTGCGCATGGGCCATCTAAAGCGGAGCCGCGGCTAACATTTACATGAAATAATCTTTAAACATTAAATTATATCGACCGTTCATCGACTCAAATAAAGATTTAATCGTTTTTTCAAATTTTTTGTGTTTTTTTTGAAAATCACCCGTTAGTTTACTTATAGGTGCCACTTTCGGATATCTCAAAAAGTTCAGTTTAAATTATAATATGAATCTCTAATAATGAATGACAACACAAAAGGCTTGCAATTACTTGGTTTCCTGATGGAAGTCTGATTTTTTGGACAGATTATCAATAGTCCTTCGTTTATTTTTTGTTTCCATGGATGATATGACTTGTTTGAATAGAGAAATAACCAATTTTTTTAAACAAATAACTCTAACGTAGAAACCATTTGAACAAACTTGTAACAGTTATATATCAAAAAAGCTTATGAAAATGGGGATCCGATAGTGTAAAAATATACCGGTGTTTAATTTGATTTTTTTGCGAAAAAGAACATTTTGCATTTTTGACCACCCGGTATTGATCACTCATATGATTCAAAAACTGAATAAACCCGGCAAAAATTGAGAATCACAAAATATTTTTGACATAAAATTCACTACCCAACTATCAAGATAGCAGGTGAATAAAATACCCAATAGCTCAACAACTAATTATCAAAACTCATAACTATGCCATATCAATCTCTTTCTATTAAAAGTGTCTATCCGGATAAGTAATAAAAAATGGGACCGTTCCATTTGAAAAAAAATAACTTTGATATCTGGGACCAAATTGTATAGTTGTGAGTATTTTAGAAACATGCCTCCAGATATCATATATATAAAAATCTATAAATCGTTTTTTTCCATTGGATTCTTGTTTCAAATATACTTACTTGAGATTCAAAGCTAGAAATTAGTTGCGCATTCACTTTTTCTTATCCATTCCGGAAATTACATATGCAAATTTGCTGAATTTGAAAAATGAAAGAGAATAAATAATTATATTCACTGTACACTGTCGAATTACAAGACATATACCTACAAGCTAACAGTACGAGGGTGGTTCAATAAGTACCCGTGTTAGAAATAAAGACACCATTTTTTCCAAAAAAAATTCTTTTTTTTCCACGTAATCACCTTTTAAAAAGATACACTTTGCCCAAAGTTCCTGCCATTTTTTTAACCAGATAAATTTCATTGGCAGCATATTCAGTAATGATTTTCTGACATAGCAAATATCACTGATTTCATACACATGCAGACCAATTCACACAGTGATCTAGATGCGATCTTGCTATTCAACCAACTTTCTTCTCAGATGTGAAAACTATAGGCTATTCGGTTTCACAAAACATATGCAACCAACAATACGTGTAGTTGAGCTATTCCTCCATAGACGGACGCTCACAACGATCCTAGTGAGCAAACGTGAAATGCCTGTTTGCACCATAAAAACTACGTAGTCTGCAAGATGACATTTTATAGTTTTTTTGACGTTTTATAGGTTTTTTACCTAATACCCGTGCCGCTGAACTAGCTTCTACCCTGTGCCGAAGACCAGTGCGGTTGACAAATAGACATCTTCCGCCTGGAGGCGTCCGTCTCTCCCAAAGGTTAAACGGACACGCATTTAATCTCCTCGGGTACGGCCATCGTGCACTTTCGTCCTGGGAAATTGGTTGACAAATTGCAGTCTCAAAGTTCGCGCTACCGCCGTCCCTATTAAGATGTCCGATTCTGATGAGGCATGGAAGATGGAAGCTCCGCTTTTGATACCAAAGTTTGACACGGAGATTTGTTAGCCCTTGAATGGCACTAAGGAGATTATTAAATAGTCAAGTTGGATTTTTCGGGAAAAGGAAACGGAAGTTTGGAATAATTAGAGGAAATGTTGAGTTTTATAATTTTTCAATCTCATGGTCATTTTTCATAAGATTTTTGTTGCCTTCCAGTGCAGCGGATGAGAATTTTAAGTGTTCAAAATCGTCAGATGAGTTGTCTCAGACCTAAGCATGTTTTCACAAATCTTCCATAGATATTCACTGAAACGTGTTGAAATAGGAAATATTTGAATATATTATTCATGGAAAATAAAATGTTAGGCATGTTAATGTTCATGGTTGTGGAGGGTTGGGAACATTTAACCAATTAGTTTGACGCATGGATTTTTTGAGAATTCGTTAGGTGAACTGAATTTGACTTTTGCAAACGGAGCATGGCTATTGAATCATTGAAAACGAGTAACTGCTTTGATTTTGGTTGATAATTACTCAAAACGGAACCCACTTTAAGGAATGAGTTTAGCATTGTTGACCTACGACAAGATGTTAGGTGTACCCAAAAATTCTGTTCAATCTGAGTTTCGCCAGGAAATGCGCATCTTTATTTGACGGGTATCATTATCACTTTTTCTACCCTTGAACGTATACATTTGGTCTTTCAAATGAACTACATATAATGAAAACGATTCCTTTTAGTCGCAGTTTTCCAATTGGAGGTTAACTGTAATTTTACTGCTCTCAAAACGCGTTTTTCAATATCAGGTTTGCCCTAAAACGGTATTTAACTTTGACCAGTATGCTAAAATACTCGGTACATACAGTGAAACAAAATTTCTTAAATATGGTGTACAGCATAGTACTAGAACATTTTGTATTGTATATTTGAACGATGTGTTCCAAATGGATACAACAGGCGAGATAATTACCTTTGTAGATGATAAAGCAATGATTTATCAACCAAAATCATGCTCAAGTCTAAGAAATTTAGTTGAAATAGTTATTTTATTTAGGTATAAGATTTGTTATACCAGCGCATTGCGAGAAAATAATAAGCCCAGAATTTTAAATTCGTATTATGTTTTATTAGAAATTTAATAATTGTAAAATCAACATCAGTAACAACATCAATAATTCATTTATAATAATTATTAACAATATTAAAAGTAAAAGAACAATTATTTGGATTATGAAAAAGTGCTACTTTCTGTACGCAGACGCGTTTTGAAACTGGGTACTTTCCGCACGCTGGAAGAAAAAAGATTTTTTATATGTATGTTACATGTCTAATTAGTCTGATGATAATCTGTTAACGATAAATACCAGTGAGACGTTCTTTATGCCATTCAGATTCTATGACACATCATTCACATACATTTTGTCTTAAAAGATTAAGATATCTAGTACATAACTCAAAATTTTATAGTAATTTACTAACATTACCTCAAATGATAATAATATATTAGTTATTGAAAGTCACATCTCATATGTTATAACAGCGAGAGGTGCAGCACAAAATTTATACATTTCACCACAATACATCGCTTACAAAAATGATTCTGAAGACGATATATAATAAGCCCTTAACAACAACAACTCGGCTGTTCAACAAAACAGATTTTTTTGATATACATCAACATTGTATTGCTATAAAGTTATACTTACGATTAGTGATGGTGAACCTATTACATAGCAAACCATATGTAATTATAGTTCCAGAACCAAATAAAAGTATATTTACCAGATGTCACAGCGTTTTAGGTCCAAAATATTACAATAGTGTACCGTTAGATATAAAAAACCCCACTACAGATATAAGAAGTTATTTACGCCTAGAAAAATCACATGCTTAAATAGTATTTCAACATAGAAATTTTTATTTTCTGCTATTTAGAATTATAGAAAAATAGATAAAACTATTTTTTTTAATTGACTTCCTGCTACCTCTATGGGGTATTACATAATTGTTATCATTTTAACTTTGTTTGTCACGCTCAAGGCTTTGCCTTTTGTGGCTTACTTATTTATGCATCTTATGTTATTTTTTTACAGTATGTGATATTTTTATGCACTGATGAAATATTCGAATATTTGTATCAGCACATTACGTAAGCCGATCCATACTGCAGCCGCTACTCGCTCTTACACACACATGAGCTGGGTGATAGAGAATCGTTGTTTTCATATATGTACTTGCTGAAAATTCTTCTAATACAGACTGTGGACATTGTATTTGTATCTTCAGGAACTACTATGTTTCCTACCGGAGAACAACATGGGTGAGTCTCACGCCCACGACAAGCAAATGGATGGAAGGGGAAATCCCAAGAATCCCCAAAACTATACACGTAATCATGCTAAATATGTAAAATCGGGGGAGGAGGGTCACGGATCCCTCTGCGGGCGCCCATGGTTTTGTATGAATTCCAACAAGGACATGCTACAGAGGCGTGTTGAAATTTACTAAAAGTTTTGGGTGAATATGCAGTTTCTAACAGAAGACGCATCAGGTGCTTCAGAAAATTTCAAACGGGTGATTTCGAACTGATTGGTAAGCAGCCACGCTGTGAGCGTCCTCCTTTGATCGACGACATTACTGCGAAGAAAATGTCAAAGTGAAATCCTTTTTGATAACATCGCAGATCGCGAAATACTCGGTTCACTTGAACAAATTATTTCGAATGATATTTGGGAATTGGGATTTGTTCAGTGTCTGATGAGCATTTGGGCAATGTTCTCTAAAGACTGTATAGGTGCGTTGTCGTGCCACAATTTGCAGTGCTGGCATGAAACAGCATTTTCTTCAAATAAACTGGTACGCTTGTAGCTATTTACGTGGTCTCTACATAAAACGCTTAAAAATAACAGCAAACACAATTATCGCATGTTCCGTAATACCACCATTATGGAAGCGAAATGTGCACCTTATTTTATTTTGCTCGTTGTTAATTATGAAGTTACAAACAGAACATTTTCAGTCACCTCTATATAAATTGAGCTTAAAAAATAAAATTAGGAGAAGCTACCTACTAATGTAGGATTTATTCATTGGAGGCTTTCAAAAGATGATGTCCACCATAAAAAATACAAATATACTGCATGTAATTGAAGCTTTCGTATATTAAAGTTAAACATTGAAAAAGTGGCTAACTCTGTATATAATAGGATTCCGTTAATGAAGTGGTGCAGTTTATGACACCCAGATATTAACTAGAAGCACAACCACACAAACATGCTCGAATAGAGAGAGCGAATAGTCATTTATGGGGTTAAACAACCGCAAACAGAAACCAATGAAACTGTGGAAAACAGTCCATTACAAAACCAGGATGGAAATACAAGCTCCGAGCTGTAGTCTAGTTAAAGTAGACAGAACAGAAACAAGTTTATTAGCTAGAATTTTTTTAATTTGATTTTTCTCATTTTTGAACATGCTTTGCTACAGTTAACCGATACTGTGGAAAACTTTGACTGCGTTCTTGGAATTGCAGCACAGCATTCCAGGAAAACACTTTTATGTGATTGTGTAACTCGTATCAAGTGTGGGACGAACCCGAAATAATAATTTGCATGAATTTTCTGGGATAAAACAGACGTCGCTGGAGTGCTTCAGTGTTATTTTTTTTTCTTTTTGATTTGCTCAAGGGTATTTTATTGAAGACCAGCACGTCGGAGTAAGTTGAAAGCTTTAAATAACACCAGGAAAAGTGATGTTAGCAATTAGGATATATACGGGATATAGGGATATAACCTGTGCTCTTAGTTAAACTTTAAAAAGGCCGGAGAAAGGAGCAAATAAAGGGAAAGAGCTGTTTAGAGAAGATGACACTTCTCTAACGAATAGTTTCGGGACCCTTTCGCACCGATAGGCGATCGGCAGTGCGTTTCTCTTCTATCGCTATGTCAACCGGCGTCGTTCCTGGGAGCTCTTGTCCATGATGCCGTGTTGACAGACAGACCTGTACGACTGACCCTTTGGTACTAGGGTGCTGAGATTGTAGAACAGTCTGTCTGTGGACGCTTTTTACTTCCAAAGCCAGTGGCGGGGAAGTGTTGTAATCGCGAAAAACTACGTAAATGAGATATTGCTTTTTTGGATGTTATATGAACATGAACATCTCCACTCCACTATGTCACCCATGTGCGTCGGGCCGTATGTCTGTCGGTCTGTCGCTCTGTTTGTCTGTCCGCTAATCCTTGGCCCGTCTATAACTTTGGAAACTACCAGTCGGATTTTGACGAAATTTTTACACAAGGTTACTATCAGGTAACCAAATAAGTTCGTGCAGTTTTTAGTAGAAAAATATAAATTTTTATTGAGAAACAATAAGACACTATTTATTCGTCGAGGTAATTACCATCACATTCAATGAGCTTTTGCCAACGTGGAACCAATTTTTGTATGCCGGTATTGTAGAACTCCCTAGATTTGGAGTAAAAAAACTAAAACTATTGGTGCCTCATACAGTTGTCGAGAGACAAAAGAAGGTGATAATCACTGGGCGAAATGTCGAGAGAATATGGCGGGTGCGGTAACGTTTCCGAGCGGAGAGAAATTTTTTCTCGGGTTACTTTTGCGGTATGAGGCATGGCGTTATCCACGAGTATTAATTTCTTCCGATTGATCAAAGAAGGCTGATTCTGGATGAGTGCTGCTTGTACTCGTTGAAGCTGCTCACTATACAAGTTAGCAGTGATGGTTTGACCCCTTTCCAAAAACTCATAATGGACAATTCCAGTTGCTGTTCACCAAACACACAACAAAACCTTGTTTGCGTGCAAGGAAGCCTTGGGCGTGTATGGTACCGAATCAGTAGGCGTGAACCAATGATACGAACGCTTAGAATTAGAATACAAGATCCATTTTTCGTTGCAGATTAATAACCTATTAAGAAATGGTTCATTAGCGTTGCGTGAAATGTTTGCTGAACAAATGTTCGGACGACGTAATTTGTTAACATTTGTCAGTTCATGTGGGAATCATTTGCTTAACTTCCACGTCTCTCCTAGCTGATGAAGATGCAAACGAATAGTTTCAGGACTCACTCTGAACATTTATGCAAGCTCTTGGCACGTTGTCCTGGAATTTGCGTCCACAACCTGTCGAAGATCCTCGTTGTTCATGATTTTTGGTCTCCCTGAGCACGGTTCAACTATCTCCCGAAGAAAATTTTTTGAACCACTTGTGTGCTGTTCGATCACTAACGGCGTCATCTCCGAATGAGGTACTTCGTATATACTGCTATCAAGCTATACAACGCGTTGCCTACCGAGTTCACTCACTACTCTATAAAGAATTTCAAAAAAAGATTGAAGAATTTTATCTCTGATTTCATTGCCCAGTAAGTAGACCATGGCCATGAATAAGGACTCGTTACAGGTTTGTTTTAACTCTTCTGTTTTCATTGGGATTAGAAAATTTACATTAATATTTGTTGGGTTAAGTTGAAAAACGCTTTTTTAGCGACACTTCGCCTTTTTATACTTTGTATAAATAAGGCCGGATTATTATTATTATTATTATTATTATATTTTTCGCGCCACCGCTGCAGCTTTTGTACCAAGTGTGTACTCATACAGTAAACAACTTCGAATTACTGTTTTATTCGTCGCCATTTTCAGTTATTAAAACTAGGTATGTAACAATTTTCAGCAACTCTTTATGTGTGTGAGAAAAGAGGATTTATACTCAAGTGACAACAGGTAACAAACAATCGCTATCGATCAACAACATCCATGGCAATGTGCGATATCCAGCAACCGCAACTTATTTGGTTACCTGATAGTATGCCAAGGATGAAAAAGCAGTGGCAGCAGAAGAAAGACCAAACCGAAGAGAAGAAAAATCCACAAACTTCGTTTATTGACATTTCAGAGGATCCTGATCGTTTTTTAATAAATTTTTAGAGGTATCGCTTACAACGATAGAAATACGTCCTTGCGTCTGCTGACTTTAACGGCCGTGTCCAGCGTGCCGGTCTTTGTATATCCTGCCTGCCGCGTGTGATGCATCATGCTTCCAGATAGTGGAGAGAAGTGACGCGACGTTGCCAGATGAACGGTACTACGGTAGGGCAGGGAAAGGATCTTATGGACTAATTCTAAGGACCTGTTCGATGGACTTAACCGATTTAATTTCTCTGTTATACATGTTCGTAACTAACTTTTTTCTCACATAGCCTAACTTAAACATGCTCTGGTACAACGAACGAAAGCATACAAACTATTCTCTATCCAGCATATAAGGTCTATGGCGCTGTCTTATTTTCGATAGGGTCTAACTTGTGATGAACTTAATCCTTTATGAACTGATGACGGCGTTGCGTGGGAAGTGTAGAGTCAACCTACCATTTTTTATCCAGATCTGCTAATGTGCGGAAAGTAAAAAAATCCGATTAACAAGGTGCCTTTAAGCTATTTTGGTTTGTACCTACGAGGCTGCTACATCATAAAAAAGATGAATGGGGGTGCAGCTTGATAAGTGTATTGCAAACTGAAATTCTAAAATATTCACCTGATAAAAAAAGTCAAACTAATCGGCACGGCACGGGTATCACGTGTCTTGAAAAGTGAGATTATGCTGATTTTTTTTTGACATTATGCTGTTTTTTTGACACTATGTAGGTTTTTCTATAAAATGTTAACTTACCACGTAGTTGTACGTGATGAGGCTTTAGTTATCAATGTTTGGCTCTGATGTTATGTAAAATCTGCTGCAGAGGTGGCATTACTGGAGGTCTAAGCTGTAAGTTGTACGAGGGATGTCTTTTAAGTTTTGAGTATGGTAATAAAACAACACGGTAGGTAGTTTTCAAGTCTTTATTGTTTTTCGAAGTATTCGCCACGAAGATTAATACACATCTGCATGCGCTCGAACCAATTTTCGAAGCACTTATTCCACTCGTTTGCTGGCAGATCCAAAACGGCATTTTTGAATGCGTCAACTGCTTCTTCTGGTGACTGGAACCTGTGACCAGGCAGTCTGTTTTTAATTTTCGGGAAAGTAAAGAAATTGTTAGGACTTAGATCGGGACTATATGGAGGATGGTCCAATAATTCCACGTTTTCTTGTTAAATACTGGCTTGTTTTTTGGGCTGTGTGCGAGCTTGCATTGTCTTGGTGGAGGATGATTCTTCTTTCGGGGTTGATTTTTCGAAGCTCGGTGATGACTTTTGGCAAACAAATGCTGGTATACTGATCCGCAGTAACAGTTCTTTGCTCATTAAGAGGGATTGTTGCAATATGACCCGCTTTTGACACAAATGTCGCGACCATCTTTTTCGAAACACCTCCAGAACGGATGACTTTTGTTGGCCTTTCTTCACATTAGAACACCCAAAAAGCCGACTGTCGTTTATTTTCTGGTTCATAACAGTAGATCCACGATTCATCACCACTAGCAATGCTGTACACATTTTTTGAGTTTCCGGAATTGAAACGGTCAACCGTTTTTTGACACTAATTAGTCAACAGGTGGGGTATCCAACGAGAAACTATATTTCTTACTCCTAATTCTTCATGTAAAATTTTTTGAATTGAGGTCTTTGAGATCTTCAAGGACGCCTCAATCTTGCGATATGTCACATGTCTATCTTCAATGATGAGTTTGCGCACAGCATCGACGTTTTCCTGGGTGACTGCCGTTTTTGGTGCACCCACCCTGGGATCGTCGCTAAGACTCACCCGTCCACGTTTGAATTCTCCATATCAACGGGAAATTGTCGACTGATGTGGCACTTCGTTGCCGAAAACAGTAACTCAGCAAAGCATTCTTGTTGCGATAACTGTCTCTGAAAGTGGTAATAAATTATGGCGCGCAAATGTTCTCGGTTGAGCTCCATTTTTCTAATGACTTGGTGTCACTTAAAAATTCACTGTAGTGAGAACACTGCACGTATTGTTGTGAAACTTTGAATTTAAGTTGACTAAAGAGTGAGGAGAAGATTGAGTACTGACGTTCGATCCGCGCGACCTACTATGTTTCTATATGCAAAACTTAAAAGAGATCCCTCGTATGTGCTGATGATAATTCCAGTGGATTCTTCTCTCAAATACACTTAATCGAGATTCAAAGCTGGAAATTAGTTCCGCAGACACTTTTTCTTGTACATTATGGAAATTACATATCCAAATTTGCTGAATTTCAAAAATGGGAGAGATCAGAAATAATTATATTCACTGTACACTGTCAAAGTACAAGCCATATACATATACATGCTAACAGTAATTACACACAATGCGGGCGCGTTGATCATTTCCCGTAATTCTCCTCAGTTTTTGGAAATTTATTACTTTGGACATAACCTTTACTCAGAAAGCACATCATATTCAGCATATTCAGTGATGATTTTCTCACACAGCAAATATCACTGATTTTATACACATGCAGACCAATACACATAATCATCCAGATGCGATCGTGCTATTCGACCAAGTTTCTTCTCAGAGATAATAGCTACAGAGGCGGATCACTCAGCATCACAAAACTATGCCACCAATAATGCGTGTAGTTGAGTGATTACTTCATAGATGGACGTTCACAACGATCTTAGTGAGCAAACGTGGAATGAATGTTTGCGGGTTTGCGCCCTAAAAACTACCTAGTCTGCAAGTTGACATCTTATAGGTATTTTTGACGTTTTATAGGTTTTTTACATGCTGCCCGTGCGGGTATTACGAATCTTGAAAAGTGACATTTTGTCTGTTTTTGACATTTTATAGGTTTTTTTTTGTGACAACGTAGGTTTTTTACAAGATGTCAACTTAGCACTAGCTGTTGTACACTTGTTGTGAACTCGTTTTGTAGGTGTACGTGTTGTGTAAACGTCTTTTACTTTTTCTTATTCATTCTGGAAATTACATATGCAAAGTTGCTGAATTTAAAAATGAAAGAGATAAGAAAATAAAATCTCTGGTTGGTGAAATATATTACCAGTAACAGGTGAGAAAATATGATACAGACAGAAATATTTATGAAACGTAAAAAAAAGTTATTACATTATTGGCCCGAGTGAAGATATCCTGGCGCGGCAAGGCAACCGATGAAATATTACTCTACTAGGCTCTACAAGACTATCCGTAGCGAAATTATTCCCGAAATCGTTGCACAACACTTAAAAAATACAAATGAAAATTGGAAAATTGACGTCTTGACGTTCAATAAGGCTCCATCGGTACCACAGGCTAAACATAAGTTTTGGCAGCTGGCCATTCTTGTCACCTGAATTGCGGTGTTGCCAGCTCATTGTATGTTTTTGCTATCTTTGCTATTTTCTTACAATGTTATAAAAGGTAAGCTCTGAATAAAATATTGAAGAATGTCAATGGAGAAACATAAGATTTAAGGCGTAATAATGTTTGTCTAATAGCTAAAGGTGATTCCGATAAGGATTCCCATTGTACGTGCAAAATCAAACAAAACAAGACTACCCCTGCCGGTCTTAAAATATTACACGATTTGCGATTCTTTGATTTCCTACGACTGTACTATCTATTCTGCAGCAGTGCAGCAGCATTTGCACGGTGAAACTTATAATGACAGTCCGCTGTGGGACAACACTTCGTCTACGTGGCAAACTAACTTGGCGTCTGGAAAACTACGGTCATCAAAACAACACCCATTTTCCGGAGATATGCGTTGCAGGAAAAATCGCAGCAAACTCCCGCTCGCCAGTTTGGCTGCTGGTGCTGCTGATGTTCAGGCTGTCCTGCAACTTTCCGGATTACTTCTTTCGGCGCCCCGGGTGTCAACATGGTTTTATTTTGGTGCAGAATATCTACTTTCAACGTTCTAAATATAGTCCGGAAGATTGTATACTCTTCCAAAATATCGAAACAAGTACAGTCAGCGAAAATCAAAAGTTCGCCAATTTCCTAATGAACAAGCCTAAAAATCGCTTCAAAATAAACTAATCTTAGGCCCAATTTCACCAACATGAATATTATGAACCAATGGGAAAATACCATATCGAAATGCAATTTGACAGAAGCTGTCAAAGGTCTCTGAATATTAGTGATTTCTATTGAAATATTGAATCAAATCGTGAAAATTCGACTGTATTATAAACAAGACCACTTTTTGATTCCAACATGATGCTTTTGTACAGAAAAAACAGGACAACTTTCATGTATTTTGATATATGTTATAGGTTTACATTTAACAATCCGTTATCCCACTCAGCGAATGGGAATGCGGCAAACAATAGGTCGATTTTCTAGCTGTTAAATTTGGCAGCGGATTTGGACGTTTGTTAATGCATGGCACTCTCGAATTTACCAACTTCAATTTACTGAAAGTTATCATTACGTACCTGTTGAATAGCGTGGATTTGTCTGTATTTTGCAAGAAAATAGAATATAAAATGCATTCCATCCAATTCCTCATCTTCCTTTACGTCATAATAGTAATCAGTTATTAATTTATGGGTTAATGAATTTCTTCAAAGCAATAAAAACATTATGTCCTCTCCATCCTAAAACACAGATAATATGTGTAAGACGTGTCAATCCCTACATCTCCCTGATGCATAATGCAATTGCTATGGACATAGACAAAAAATTATGAAAAATGTTTCACAAATAATAATAATCTTTTAGGTCCAAAAATCATAAAAACTAGTAATGTTTATTGTTTGTCTTTTTGACTGGCGGGTATATCTATCTGTCACTCGCAGGGTTGTCAAGTCTAACGACGATCACGTCCCGTGGTGGAGGGTGCGAAATGAATCTTTTACATTTGCTGGTTTTGAATTTTTTTCGTGAAAATTTACTAGATATCATGATTATAAGCATCTTTGGTAGATTGTTCGATCCGGAATGGGAAATATCTCCTATTTATGAAAATATTTTTAGTATCATCTAACCATTGCAATCAGTGCACAAACACTGTAACATGTGATTTATAGCATAACCCACTGCCCTATCAATACAAATTTAACATACAGATCGCCCAGCCGTGGGGATGCAGTGGTGGGGATGAATATCACGGCAGCAACTGATGATTTGGGCATGTCTGGTAACAACGTATGAAGTGATACTCGCTAACTTCACAAATTTGAAGATTTTGTACAATTTTTCTGAAAATGATGAAAGATATGTCTGTTCACCCTTTCTGACACAGTCCGGATCGAAAGATGTCGATACTCGTGAAATGTATTGATACTTCTAAATATAGGATCGTATCGAACATCCCTACTGTCAAGATGTATAACCCAAGGTACCGACGGAGCTATTTTGCGGCGTCATGGAAATAATTTTAAATTTTCATTTGCATTTTTTCAAGTGTTGTGCAATGATTTTGGGAAAAATGTTACGAACAGTCTTATAAAGCATAGTAGAGTATATTTCAACAGTTGGCGGAACTTCCTCCACTGGGACCAGGAGGGTGAAACGAAATATTAATGCACAATCTGGCAACCCTGTCACACCCTCACAAAATGGCCGATGACAACCACACAAGTCACCGTGTTGTTATTAAATAGCATGGAATTAAACCTTCAGAGTATATGTTTTGTGACTGGTACCAAGAGTTGACAGATCCCACATATGTGTCACTCCTTGAAATGCAATAATCAGCTGTATTCAAATAATGTCTAATATAAATATAACCTAGAATGAGTACTCGTGAAAAAAGAAAAATATGGCAAATTTGCAGTTTTTCTGCAGGTTTTAGGTTTGCTGGTAGCTTTAAGGCATATATTTGAGAATTTCTTAATCGCTGTGAATATAGTATGGATTTTTGTTCAGTTCCTGAACAACGAAAAATATTCAACTTTATGGATGTATGGATATCAAAAAACCTGAATGGTTTTGTGGGAATATCAATCTAAGGTGCCATAATGGTTCTGATGAACCGCAAGTAAATGAATGAATGTTTGGAAACGAGCAATATCTTTTGGTAGAGCCTGTCATCAAGTAGGTGCTTAATGACTATCTGCAAGAGGTTTATAGGAAAAAACACCCCTGTATCGCATATCAATTGAAGAAAATAATATAAACATGAATAAAAAATTAACAATAGTAATTAAAACATGAATTTTATTCAAAAATCCATCATTTCTTTAAATTTTGACTGAATTGTATGTAATTTCTTAATATTCAATAAGCTGGTGATGTTTCAATGACAAGCTGTCATCTCATACTTTGACAGTATTTTGTTTTCAATATTTCATAGCTATCGGTTGCTAAAATTTGTTGATTGGAACTTGAAGCTCATTCGTTGTATTTGACGGTCTGTTAGCCTATAGGTAGAGAATAACGGACTGTTGTTGGTGAAATTGGCCCTTAACTTACTTGTCGGGGTAGATACTTTTTGTTATTTCCAACTTATGAGTCTTAAAGCGAAAACATCAAAATAAATAAATGTCAACTGACAGTAAAGTAAGTAGACAAATTTTTGTTTCCCAGGGAAACTTGATATTATTTTGTGTTTGTTAAAATTAAAGCCACTGCACTTTGTGCCAAAACTTTCAGGACATACGTTAGGAGGCGCAAATATTGTTTCTCCATTCAGCTATTCTTCGTTCCTAAGGATGATAAGTGAGAATTCTATATCTGGTCTTATCGTATTCTTGGCTCTCTCCACTCCTATCGAAGATATGGGGAGATTGTTCTCCGATCCCCGAGTGACCAACGCCTCAGATCTTAAATATGCTGACATGGCCTCCCACTTTATGTAGGCTCCCAATGGCGACAATCCCAGGATGGTTTCATGTAAGTTTGGGTTTAAAAAAGGTCTTCCCACAGGCGATGCCATAATGAGTCTGGTGACAGATCTGGTGTAGGCTTTTGAGAGGGTGGCTTTCTGCGACCTCTCGAAGGCCGTCGGTTGCGTCTGCCATTCGACTATACATAAATTCAACAACTAGGGTGTGAGAGGTACGCCGCTTCAATTTATAGATTGGGCACCAGCTCGCGGAATACAAAGGTTTTAGGTTATCGACAGCTCCAGTGCGGATGGAAATCCCGCAAAGATTCATATTAGGTCCCATCCTGTTTATAATATATATCAACAATTTCTCGCTGAACATGGGGGATTCTATTAGGACCATACAATATGCTGATGATACTGTAGTCTATACCAGCAACTCAGAAGTAACAGTTGAAAATCAACTTAATAGAGCTAAGCTCTGGTTCGTTACAAACTTTCTAAACACTGAACACTCGAAAGACAACTATAGCCAATTTTTTTTATTAAGGAGCTGAGCTGCGGGAAATTAGGGTTTTAGGTGTTTCAATCGACTCTGGCTTAACTTTCCGAGGTCATATATAGAGCAATTAAGCAGAAAACTTTCTAGCATAAATTACTAACTTAGAAAAGTCTCCTTTTTTACAACAGAGGAAATTAGAAAGCTCGCTTATATGGGTTTATTTCAAAACCAAATATTGTGTGATATTATCTTTTGGGGTAACTGCATCAACTGGTAAATAATATTTCGACAACAAAAAATGGCAATAAGAATTAAGTCTAAAATACACGGTAGTGATTCTTGTAGAAATCATTTTAATACGTTGTACATCTCAGCTGTTCCCGTACCGTATATATTCCGCTACTTGTTATGGGTAAGAACACACTTTACTGAGTTAAAGACTCATCAAGATGCTCACTCCCATAATAGCAGAGACAGGGATTTATTGATTACTCCTTAACACAGGCTGGCCCTTACTCATAGAATTTATATAACTATGGCAATAAAGCTGTACAATCAACTTCCAGTCAGGATGGGTATGCTTGCCTTTCATAGGTTTCGACTTGGACTAAGAAATGATTTAATGTCTATGTCTCCCTATACTATTGAAGAATTCATCGGTGGTGATATAAATGTATACCTACTTATCTACCATCTAGCAGTTGCATGTGTTGATTCATTACGTAAACAAGGGTAGGGAAAGAGTAATGAACTAAAACTAAGTATGTAATTTGAAATAATCAACATATATGTATTTTATTGTATTTGCTTCGTTTTTATCAGGAATGTATTTCAAATATTGTGTCCCATCAATCGGAAAATGCTATAAAATGTATGTATGGTTTAAGCAAATCAAGAAAATCTATCTGTTTAACGACAAGGACCGCAGAGGGAGTTGTTCTCAGCACATCAGTTATCCCCAACACCGCCAGTCTTTGAATCTTGGCGTGGTCACTGGTAACTGAGGTCTTCTCGAAACTAGACTACCAGTCCACGCACCAATCTAACACTACTGAAACAAATCCTATACCGTCAAGGTTTCAAAACGTCATGCAATAAATAGCGAACACCATGTAGCTGAACATGTCTCACCTTCTTTGTGCAAAGTCTTGAAGCCGAGAGTTTCCGTTTGTCGAATGCACGTGTAAAGCCGTATGCTATGACACGCGTAAAGCCAGAAAATTCCTCTTGGGCTGTGTAAACTGTTATTTACAATATATAGAAATACGTCGTCTTCATAACTGGAGCTACGGGCGAACGAACGTTTTCCTCCACAATGAAAAGCGAAATAAAAAAATGAAGGACCGGAGGCGAAAGATCCGATTTCTCGGGAAATGGGAATCGATATATTAAGCGAAATTGTTCATATCTTCATCTTTAGTGGATCGCCGAGGAGAAATGACAAATATGCGTCTGTCCTCAGGCAAATTTGGATCTAAGGGACACCCTCAGATCGGGACATTGGCGTCTGAGATCATTTTTTGTTCCAAGTAGGGCTCTGGATATATTCGATAAAAAAGTGTCCTGGCCAAAGGATCCCGCAGAAGTTTTAGTGGTTATCCTCATGGGAATCAACTGACAACCTGTATTCAAGTACAAGGGTACTGACTAGTTGCTGACGCTGAAGCCTAAATACCGGGGCACCGCGGCTGCTATAAGCAGCTTAAAGATACTGCTATCCGATTTATGAACTACCTAAGGTTAGTTGGACTGGGAAAAGCATCGTCAGGCTAGTAAAGTGTGGTCCGGGAAAGGACTCGTTCAAACGAACGATTCTTATGGCTGGACTAAGTGAACTAGTTCATCGTTTCTCGGAAAACACGTTCACTTTTTCACCATGAACGACTGGGATTACAGGATCTCGATAACTCAAGCTAACTACGAGACACCACAGTAGGCAGCCAAGTAGGCAGAAGATTGCATAACTAGTTGCCTGGACACGATCTGACAGGACAAAATGAAGTTATTGAAAAGATAATAACAAATGATGCTGAAAAGCAATAAGACTTAGCTAACTTTTATACATCATATTACCCATTGAGTCTCATGAAGACATTAAAACAATACTAAAATGGAAATTTAAATTAACTACAAATTTCCATTTGATCAGTTTATTTTTTAACGTTTATTTGCTCTTAGTATACTTGTTCTTCCTTCCTTAAAAGGAAAGTAAGACGTGTCCAGTCATCAAAAAAGCAGCTCTTTGCTTTTCCCTGTCGGAGGATCCTCTTTTCTCAATGAAATGGTTTATTATAATATACCATATTTCAGTTTGTTAATTTTGAAATCCAAAAAGACGTTTTACTTCAAAGTCAAAAAGTTTGAGTATGTTCGTCTTCCACCGTTCATCATTCTCTTGGCTTTTGTCTGCTATACTTTTAGGACGGTTATCTTGAAAGGACGACCTTTGGAAGCCCTACTCAAAGGCAGGCACAGATCCAGCATCGCGTCTTGGGGGAGGATGTGCAAGTCGTGTGGGTTGCGTTCAGATGAGATGACACAACTTTATCCTCATTTTTCCTCTTTCTTCTCCGGAGCGGTAGCACCGGCCAGCTCTAAATGTACGAAGTTCGACACGGTTAGGATGGGAAGCCGGAGTCAGGTGAGTCTGAATGGCAGGCTCAACGCGCGGCGGCATCATAGATGAGAGCTCTGAGGAGCAAAGCCGGTTGACATAGCGGTAGGAGAGAACTAAATCGCCGACGGCCCGTCAGTGCGAAAAGGTTCCAAGACTGTCGATCAGTCGAGCAGCCCTCCCCTGAACAGCATCGGGCATGGATAATGTCGCGGCGGCAGCACCCCAAACATTTGAACAGTGCTCGAGGCTAACTGAGCCTTGAACAAAATGAGGAAGTTATTTAGAGAGCAGTACCTCTCAGCCCTAAACCAACAGCCCAAGTTTGTCCGAACAGCTGCCGCGATATACCCGAAATAACACGACACAGTGACACGAAAGGTAGATTGATCAATCAGATAAAATCAACTTGACCTTAGTAAAAGGTTTCTAGTTTTCGAGATATTGCCACTTTTAAGTTTTGTCAAAAAATCCCTACTTTTTGTTCCTTTTTTGCCTGTTAAGACTATAAAGAAACTTATGATTTTTTCCCTGGGCTACAGTTAATAGTTGGTTGAGACAACCGGATATTCATTTCATTGAAAACTAGTATGCTGAAAAAACTAAATTATTACATTTGGTTTCAATGCGAAAGCCTATACTAAAGTTTGACTACTGACAGTGGAAAAAAATCACCAGACTGACTCGGCAAATCACCTTAAAAAACTAGCTATTTAATGATCTTTCAAAAATAGTATAACACTTGTAGGTCCTTTTTACTAAAAACTGAATAGTTCCAACTTTTGTCATGGAAGTCGTAATACTTTCAAGATACTACAAATAAAAAATAATACGTGCAGCTGTCTTTTGTGACCAAATTACAACTTTGTAGTTGCTATGATATCTTTGTATTTTAATAAATGTCTAACTATTCATTATCCTTTTGTATGCAGGCATCAAAATAATGAATAGAACATTAGGTGTATTTTTTTATTTCCATTGATTTTTACAACATTCAAATCAAATAAAGAATTAGGAATCATTATTAACAGCTAATATTAGCTAAATGAAAATTAAATTGACATCTTGTAATGTAAATATTGCCAGAAATAAATGATTATTATCACTATTATCATCATTTTTACAGATTTCAAAAATGTTTACCACCGACTGTTATACAAAATCTTTTTAAAAGTTACCTTTTTAAACGTCTAAAACTTAAATAGGATATTTCGTGCTGCTTGACGGATTCGATGACGCAGTTCATCGACTGATTGAACTGGTTTTCCATAGACCTTGTTTTAAGCATCCAGAGCGTTCAGTTCTGGGGAGCGTGGAGGCCACAAAATTGGTCATAGCCATCCAATTTATCTTCTAGGGAATGTTTCATCAAGATACCCCCTTACTACACTAGCATAGCATGCAAGGCACCAATCATTCTGTAACTACATCCTTCTCCCTGACGCAAGAGGTACACCTTCCAAAAGAAGGGGTAGATGATGCTGCAAAAAATCTAAGTAAATTTAAGTTTTCAAGATAATTAGCTGATTCAGTCAGTACATTTTTTACAGTAATTATTCAAACGTTAATAAAGGTTTTCACATTGAAATAAAATGCAATAATATATTGTTTTTAGCATACCGTGCTAGTTTTCAATAAAATGAATACTCGGTTATCTCAACGAACTATTAATGGTAGCCCAGGAAAAAAACATAAGTTCTTTATAGTAATTACAGGCAAAAAAGAAGCAAACATTCGGGATTTTTTTTAATAAGCTGAAAAGCGCCAATATCTATAAAACTATAAAACTTTTACTAAGGTCATGTTGAATTTATTTGATGGATCTGCAGACAATCTACCTCCCGTGCCATTCTGGCGTGTTATTTCTGGGACACCCTGAATGTTCGTGCCAGATCAAGTCTCCGACCAGAGTAAGGAAGTTATGTGGAGAAAAATACTCTTTAGTTTACACTTACATGCAATGTACTTATCAATTACAGAATGTTCTATTTAAAATAGATAAGCGCCACCATTTTGAAAATATTTCATCCGAATCGCTTCCATCAGCAATACTATAAACCGGAATTTTTTTAACTGTCTTGAATGAATGAATGATTCGTGAAATTAGAGGCATTCCGACCACCATAGGGAGCTAGCGCATAGGCCGCTTAAGCGAGCCCTTATGCACCTCTACATTCCTTAGACCTCAAGCCTCGCCTTTCTAGCACAGCTGAGCTTAACTGCCTTACGATAACTTTTTCTGTAATCGGTCGCTGCATACGGCGCATTTTTGCCAAAAGCAATGTGGACTTATGAGCAAAGAGTCTATTAGAGAATGTCACATCTAGCATTGTTCTGACTAAGCAAGGGTTGAGTGATTTCCGAAAGGTCTGGTTGCCTTGCTTTACTTTGTGTAAATACAAAATAGAGTGCTCTAGTGGCGCCTATGACCCTGCTAAATTGACATACATTTAATCTTGTCCAAGCGTGGCGTTCGCTTTGCAGCCCTCGGAAATTGTTTGATAAATTAAGCCGGCCAACCGACCCGTAACCCCTGCAGGTTACTAGGATATTCATAGATACGTGTCAGTTTCTGTCACGAAACTTTATTGGGAAAGGGCTCATTAGGAAAGGCGGATATAACTCAATTTAGGTGTTAAGGTGATTGAATATTTCATTCTTTTTTTTAGAAAGAAAAGTTTCTATTCTATCATCAAGCACAATAGGTCGAGAGAGATTCACAGTGCGAAATAGGTCTACTTCAATCATATCGTTTTTATAATGATTAGCTGCACTTTTTTTAGTAAGCCAAGTGGTGTTTCAAATATATATCGTAGTCCATTTACAACCAGACAAAACACAACATGCCCAAAAGCGAGATTGTACAGGTCTGTATTTTCCTTAATGGTCTTGGAATAACTTAACAAAATAAAATTATTATTTTTATAGAAAGATGCGCACATACTTTTCATAATTTTATTTGCTGGAAGTACTTGAATCATCGTCCGAATATTAATTATTACAGGTTCAATTTGACTATCGATCATATTTTACAGATCCCACATCTTTGTTTCGATTGTTTCTTGAACGTGACGTATGCTATCTTTCCGTCACTCTGTTGACAGTTTCATAAGACAAATTTTACACGACAGAAAATTTGAACGTTCTATTGATTGAAGCCACATAGTTTTTTATATTTGCCCAAACCATTGAAATGGGATTTAATTCGCAGTGATAAGGGGCTATTCTTAAAACGGTCTTTTTTTTAGAGATTTCATCAATAACATTAAGATTATATTTATATTTGTGCTGCCTGACTAGATGGATAAGTTCTGCTTTGACCATATTTTCATTGAAACACATATCTTATTTTGATGGATCCATTGTTTAATTTCTGTCTTGTGGATATTCTGGGAATTTTTTCTAGTTTTCTAGTGTGGTATTCGGCATTATCAAGTACAATAACGGCATTGTCGTCAAACCAGCGTTCAAATGAGCTCCCGTCCATTTCTTCATGGTAGTCGGTCGTTTTCTGCCCAAAGGGCAGTGGGCACAAAGCCATCTTCACTGCCAATGTGACAGACGTTTTTCTTTTCCTGGAAATAATTATTTCATATAGAATTCGAGAAAACTAATAATAATACAAGCAGAGTATCTAACAGGTGTTGGTTCCAAATCTACCAGATGTAGCTAAGCTTAGTGTAGCTAAGTTTTCAGCGTGGGCTCATAGATTCAGTCTACGTGACATCATTTTCACAACACAAATGACGAATTAGTTAGATACACGGACCTGACGGATTCTTTAGGCCAGCGGTTATTAAGAAGGCTTGTCCTGCTGATTTAATTCTAAAGTCAGCCCATACTTTAAGTTTTGTATGTCCTGCATTTATCCAGGTTTCATCCAAGTAATAAATCTTCCTGCCCTGGTCGCGGTATTTCTTTATTGATTTCAAATAATTTCTTCTTTATACAGGGTGTAAACGTTATGGTAGTCATTATTGAAATGGGTAATAGGGGGGGTCAAAACAAGTCAAAAAGTTCATATGACCCATGGTCCAAAACTCAATAGATTTTTGTCTAAATGGCTTTATAGTTTACAACTTTAAGTGCTTTATATCGACCACAATCACCACAATCTTGCTAATTTTTATATTCTAATCTAAAACGTTTTTAAATTGGGTAATTGACAAATAAATGGCATTAAGTTTTTGTTTTAAATTTGTAGTCAGTAAGTACGTTTCATTAAATTAAATATTTAAAACACACATGACAACAACGCGTCGGTCTTTCATCACTCTTATCGAACCGGCAATCGATCGCAAACGGTAACAGTGATTATTAGTTATCGTTTTGTTTAGGTAAATTATTTTATCGTTTTGTCGAGCAGAGCTCGGGCGTGCTGTTTTGTTTTTGTTCGCATACGTCGTCGTGTTTATTTACAATGTTCTCGAATCAAGAGTTCGCCGACATGTTGGAAGTTTACGGTGACGCTCGTCAGGATTCAAATCTTGCAGCTCAAATTTATCGCTACAGATTACGCCAACGGGCGAAATACAGGAAGTGTTCAGCCCACTAATATTCGCACTTGTGAAAGACAGGTTACTGTAGAGCAGGAGGAACAAATTTAAAATATCGTGGAAATCAATGCAGATATCTGAAATTAGGCCGCCGCGTAGGACTATCGCATGCCATAGTCCATAGAATCCTACGGGAAAATTTGCTTTATCCCTACCATGTACAACGAGTGCAGACCTTGTTACCCGAAGACTATCCTCGCCGACTAACATTCTGTCAGTGGTTTTTGCACAAAAACATTGAAAATCCGGATTTTTTTAAAAACATTCTAGCGACGGACGAATGTACTTTTACGCGAGACGGGATATTAAATTCCACACGTGGGCCCAAGAAAATCCTCATACCATTCGTGAAGATCATTTCCAACAACGTTTTAAAATAAATATTTGGGCGGGTATTCTTGACGATCAGGTAATTGGCCCCTTTGAGTTACCCCCAAAGTTGTCAGGAGAAGGATTGCTTAGCTTTCTAGCCAATAAACTACCAGAACTTTCGGAACAGACCTTAGACAACATGCCATTACAATGGAGACAGAATTTGTGGTTTCTTCATTCCTCTCACACATTTTTAGAGGCGTCATTCAGTATTTGAATGAACATTATCCAAATCGCTGGATCGGTCGAAGTGCTCCTGTTCCTCGAAAATGGCCAGCAAGGTCTCCTGACTTCAATCCGATGGATTTCTGGTATTGGGAAGAACTTAAAGGGATGGTTTATGGGGCTGCTCCAATAACAACTGAAGCACAATTCGCGAACAAATTTTTAATGCGGCTGAAATAATAAATGGACAACTTCGAGGACCTAGAGTAAGAAGAAACTGGATTCGTCGTAATGAAACTTGTGTGTAAAGTGGAGGAAGACATTTTGAACACCTTCTTTAAATACAAAAAAAGTGCAGTGTGGATATCAAAATTGTGTTCCCTATTTATAAGTGGATTTTTTTAATATGTTCAATAAACTGGTGAAGCGCTGAGACAGATAGTGGTAAGTCCGTTTTTCTTAATTGTTTGCATTTTACGAATACATTATCAAATAATGAAATAATACCTAAGAGCCAAAAATAACAAACTCCATCTTTATTTACGCTGCGTTCCGTCGTAATTTGCGTCTGGCATTGCGGCGTTGTCAGATTTTATTTTACTTTAAAGTCGCTTTTCTCTAAAAAAATGCCGTTTTGACCCCCATGTTATATGAAACTTTTTGCTATCACCCATTTAAATAGTGACTATCATAACGTTTACACCCTGTATAATGATTTCTTGGCTGTCCATCAAAATACTATCTCTCCCCCGTTTTCTATTCACAAAATGAAGTTCTTTGAGTAAACTATAGAATGTGGTCCTTTTGAAAGTAAGTCTTCATCACTATTAACCTCCTGTAATACTTGTGGTGGGAAATTATTCCTTTTCATAAAATTGAAGGCGTCTGATGGCATTCCGATCAAAGTTATCAACTGTATCCAGCAACGTCGTTTAATGGAGTTTCTTGTCTGGTGGAGACATTTTTTTGTTTTTTTCTATATTCTTTAACAATGTTGAAAATTGTCTTAGGACATAAGCCTGATTTGTTCGCCACACGTCTTTCAATATCATGAATTTTCATTTCAAGATGCTCTAAAATTTCGCTCTTATAAACGTTAAGGACAATTTATTTTGCCTGAATATTCAAATGTCCCTTCTTGTCATGTTTTCGGGGAGGAGAGTAACTGCCGGCGTCGGCGTGCCGGTGATACCTCGAGCCTGAGTTCTATTCTGTCGAATCCTGCACTTATGCGTAGTTTTATGGCTGAATGACCAATAGCTATTGCAACGCTTAGGCGGCCGCCGCTTTGCCGCGCTGCATCTTTGTTGTGCCGGGGCGTAAATGGACTACGAATAGGGTATAGTATCAAGCATTTGAGCAGATTAGACCTTTTACTTCTTACGGCCATTGGCGAGGAAGTACTGCAATCGCAACAAAAAAAAAGAAAACGAGATATGTTTTTGGGTTTTATATTTCATTATGAAAAACCATGACAGTCATTTCCGTCTGTCTGTAGGTCCGCTTAACCGTGGCCTCTCTATAACTTATAGGTCAGATTTTCATGAAAGTTTCTCACAAGGTTGCTACTATGCCAAGGATGAAACACTTTTTGTAGTTTTTGGGAATTGGTCCAGTGTCGGCGAAGCTAGGGGCAAAAAAAAACAAAAATCGTCAAAACGTTTTTTGACGTATCAGAAGTTTCTGATCATTTTAAGAAAAATGGCGTCGAGCAGGTTGACTCTGCACATCTCATGCAACGCTGTCATGTCAGTTCATAAGGGATTATCTTCGCACCAACATAATCTCTTTAAGATAGCTACAAACATATACCGCAGAAATATTAAATGAACCCATCCATTTGAAAATGCTAACGCTACTTTACCTTACCTACCTTAAGTATCAACCAGCTGGCAACCCTGCTGGACCGTGCCAGTCAAACACGTCATAAACGTCAGCCACGCACTGCCGGCGATGTCGTCAGACGCGGGACTCGTCATTAAACAAAGTTATAAGCGGAAATGCACGGGGAAATCTTTGATGTGTAAATTATGTACTAATAGGCGCGTAATATTACTGGGGTTTATTTATTTATTTTTAAAACTTACAGGTATTATCCTGAAAATGATTGGCAGTCTCTGAAACATCAAAAAAACGAAGTTTGAGTGATTTTAATTTATTTTCGGGTTTTGCTACTAGTACCGCCGCCACTCGACCGATTTTCAAAAAATACAAAGCTTTTTGGTCCTTGACATACCTTGTGTGAAATTTTCATCCAAATCCAAGCAGTACTTTCCAAATTATAGGCGGTGTAAAGAGTAGCGGACAGACCGATGGAGAGACCGATGGGATGTACATGTTATAAGCAACAACAGAAACGAATATAATATCTCATGTTAGAGACATTTTATTAATAAGAAATGTTTGATTGCGGTAATATTCTCCACCTCTTAGACACACATATTTTGCATAGTATTTACGTTGGGACTCTAGCAACAATAGCTATCCAAGGAACACGCGATATACATTACCTGCGGAGGGTCCGATCCGAATTCAGCAGATTAACCTCGATGATGCGTGACTATGTAATGACACCAGTGCATACAAATGTTGTCCAGATATTATATACCATGTAGTATAAAGCCGATTATTTAAATAAATTGAGCGTGGATTTCATAAAGACTGTCAAATCAACAAGCCGTTATTTTCCACCAGTAGGGTACCAGAAAAGAACATTCCGTCAAATATAGCTAATGAGCTTTAAGATCCATTCGACATATTTTAGCAACCAATAGCTGTGAAATATTGAAAACAAAATATTGTTAAGGTGTGAAATGACAGCTTGTCACTGAAACATCAGCAGCTTATTGAATATTAAGAAATTTTTCACTACTGTTGATTGTTTATTCATGTTTATATTATTTTCTGCAATTGATACGCGATTTTACTGATTCAACATCACCTACCGTGTGTTTCTTCCTATAAACCGGTTGCAGATAGCCATTAAACGCCTTCTTGATCAAAAAGACTTTCTACAAAAAAATTCTTAGATATTGCTCGTTTCTAAACATTCATTAATTTACTGGCCGTTCATCAGTACCATGACGGTATCTTAGATTAGTATTTGTACAAAACTATTAAGGATTTTTGATATCTATACACCCATAAAGACGAAAGAATATTTTTCGATGTTCAGGCAGTGAACAAACATCCACACTATATTTACAGCGGTTGAGAAATGCCCAAATATGTCCTAAAGCTGCCAGTAAACCTAAAACCCGCAAAAAACTAGAATTTGCAGTAATTTTCTTTATTTAGAGAGTACACATTCTAGGTTTTATTACGAATTGAACTGAAACAATAAACTAGGGTTGGACAAACATATTTCGGATATTTTTAAAATTCCGTAATTTTATTTTTTTTCAAATCAACAGTACGATTTTTCCACTTGTACTCATTCTACTCTCCGGTCGTATGACATGGTACAAGGATTTTCATAACCGTACACGCTGCATATTATTTAAAGTACGTTTGTCCAGAATTGCGTGGAAAGTACAAAGTCAATCTTGACGTCATTTTTGCTGTTTCCATGAGTGACAGGCATCCGTTCAACCTGCAGAAGGCCATGAGAGTCCAGTCAGAAGATTGACGAACTTCTTCTCTTGCATATAGTCATCTCTGCTTAATCGTGTTTTGGAAATGGTATTCCGGGGTGTATGAAGATCCTTGAAACGAAGCATAGGGAAGCGAAACTCTTCTCAGATGATCATACTTGCTACTTACTGACTTTTTCATAAGAATACATGCGTTGTCTGTCGTCAATGACTGGGCATATTCCGTACTGATGATTGCTAACAGGTATGGAACAATTTTGCATACGATTGGCCATGGTCACAGAGATAGAAAGCAAACAGATCAAATTCAGCAAGAATCTTCTATTTCTGTTCTAAGGCCTTGTCACTCTCAGTTTCCGTTTTCCGCAAATATCCTAATCCTGTTATGGTTCTGGCATACACATGCAACTTTCTAGCATTAATTTTAGAATAACACAATGTAATTTAAAATTGCATCGTATAAACTCTATTTGTTTCATCTCCCACAATCCGGGGAGAATTATTTTATCCTGTTATGTTCCGGTCCGTTTACGGAGGATTTGTTTTACTGCGAGTCGCCGAGCGGTCGCCAGTTTAGTCCAGTACTTTTAGTGCTTTTTAACTATGCAGAGATTGTGGGAGCGGTGACAATCCACCGCATGCTTGGCTTGTGATAATTTTTAGCAAGTACATTTTTAAAGAATGCAAACAACCCGACTAGTAGCTGAAAAGAATAAATTTTCAACTGTGCTATCAAGACGAATCTAAGGACACCTGAAATGTCAAAATACGTTTAACCGTCTAGATATTTCAAAATTAAAGCTTAAAATGTGCTACTTTGATTTTATATAAATTTGGTATACCCAGTGTCACTCGCGCTAGAGACATCGTCTATGTCAAAATCTGTCAAGTTGTTTAGGCTGTAGCCCGAGGCATAAGCATTTCAAGGCTAAATTCTTGCATTGAGATCCGCCAAGTGCTTATATAAAATGTAAATAGAAGCAGGTCACTCGCACTGCTAAGAAGAATCTAACACCTCATATACAGGGTGACTTTGAAGTTGAGTCATTAATTTTCAGATAATGATTGTAGAAGGAAGATAAACCAAAATATGTGTGTAAAAATAAAAAGAAATTAAAAAAAAATTTTTACCTTGTTTTATAAAGTATCCTCCCGACAAGTATTTCAGTGCGGACCTGTATTTGATCGTGAGGTCTTGGAGCACCGGCATGCCGTCCATATGTGAGGTCTTAAGTCACCTGATTCACGAACCCGTTGTACTACATTAACAAAGGCACGAGGGGTTGGTTGCACTCGATTGGGAAACCGATCCGCATAAACATGTGCCATTTTTTATTTCGTTTGAGCCACGCAACAGCACTACTATTCACTACCGACTGACACTGACTGTATACAACTGAATGAAATAATTGTAAAATCATCGTTCCAAATTCTTTCGCTTTTTTGTTTCCGATACGATGAACCGATAAGGCGGATTATATCCGTTGTCGCCAAACACGAGCACATAATATTATTATTGAGACAGGGCGGTACTCAAACTTCCAAAGGGCTATATTTTACCAGAAAAGCGCAGGTACTTTGGTAGGCATTGGTAGACAAATGGCTCAAAAGTAAGCATTAGAATACGCAATTTTGGCGACAATGTAATGTAATCATATAGGCTTGGCTCCTACTGATCTGCTTGAATTCGTTGATAGATACATACCCACTTTGAAAAACATATCCCTACATAACTGTCACTGTGAGACATTTTGACGTTATTTAAAAAAGTATATAATCAATATATATATCTTTCAGAGATATTTTCCTGAAGAAATTATGCGGATTAGGTTAGTATTACATATAGCATTTAACTATATACTATTGGATATATTTTCTTACAAATCATAAAACTTCTGGTAGGATTTCTAAGATTTGCCCCCTCCAGAGCAATTTTGTTTCCTCCCGCTCTCCGAAAATATTTGGGATCTTACACTCCCCACGATATAATAATAATGCCTTCATTATCTACAGTGGGGCGAAATTTAGCCAGATGGCTCAACAGAATGGAGAGAAAAAATACACATAACAAAAAAAAGATACGGTTTATAAACATTAATTGAACGAGACATTCGCAAGGATTATTTAAGGATATTGAACGATAAACAAAGACGCACATATCGACATGAAATAATAATAATTATCTTGAATTGGAGTGGGGCTCTAAAGAAACACAATTTCCTCTTACAAAGTCGCCGACGTTGGGGAAACATTTATTTACAAATTAAAACACTAACTTTACATATACAGGGTGACGAGGAAATCGATGCGGAGCCGGTGGGGGGAGATAGTACAAGCCAATCTGAGTCGATTTTACTATAGGAACCACTGTCCAAAAATTAGCCATTTTCGAATTATACTAATTTTTAAGATTCTATAAAATTAACGTCCTTTAAACGTTAACCAAGTCATAGAACTTGAAAATTGGGTGTTTCATTTGATTTTTTTTTGGTTTTACAATACAAATATTCTAAAATACGAAAATTGATACTCTTCGTTCATCTCAAAAGATTCAGTTTACTAGAAAAAGTCGCATACAAATTTTTCGTACAAAATAATTGTAAAACATCTACGTTTCATTACCTTTCAAATGAGGTATAAAAATCACAAATCGATTAAGAATTGGCAAAAATATGACTATTATAAAAGGAGGAAGGAAAAACAATAAAAATACTACACTTACAAAATCATACCTTAATACAGGATAATTTGTTTGAAACTACATTTTTTTATTTTTATAATACATTTTCAATATGGCGACAGCTATTTCTTATTTCTAATGCACACACGTGCTCTCCTTATGACAGCGGTTTTTGCTACCGCCGAATTCCTAAGAAAGGTTTGAATTTCTTGTGGTGCATGTATTATCCTGTTTCTGAGGTCTTCTATTGTGGGTACAAGATTTTGATCAGATTGAAATGTGCTGGGCAGCCGTCATGCTAGTTTCAAACAAATTATCCTGTATTAAGGTATGATTTTGTAAGTGTAGTATTTTTATTGCTTTTTCCTTCCTCCTCTTATAGTAGTCATATTTTTGCCAATTCCTAATCGATTTGTAATTTTTATACCTCATTTAAAAGGTAATGAAACATAGATGTTTTCTAATTATTTTGCAGGAAAAATTTGAATGCGACTTTTTCTTGTAAACTGAATCTTTTGAGATGAACGAAGATTTTTTTAACAAAAATCGAACTATTTTGAAGCTTACTGCATGAGATAACGTCAATAATGTACATTTGAGTATCAATTTTCCCATTTTAGAATATTTTTATTGTAAAACAAAAAAAAAAACAAATGAAACACCCAATTTTCAAGTTTTATGACTTGGTTAACGTATAAAGGACGTTAATTTTATAGAATCCTAAAAATTAGTATAATTCGAAAACGGTTAATTTTCGGACAGTAGTTCCTATAGTAAAATCGACTGAGATTGGTTTGTACTATCTCCCCCCACCGGCTCCGCATCTATTTACAAAAAATGAGCTATTTAAACTCATCCCCCAACTTCATTAACAACATATACACATAAAAGAATTAAAAAAAAACCAAAGATAAAATGATTAGATAGGTGTTTAAAGAACGAGTAAAAAGTTCGATTATCAGACAAAAAAACTACAGCGAATTCACCCTCAAAAATAATCATACATCTTAGATATCATTATTTGATGTTTTACCTTTTTATTGATAAATATTATGTGGTGATGGTTATTTTGTCTTCATGAAATTAATGATGTTATAACACATAATACTTAAATGTATTGTCTGTTCTTTTGTTTACTGCATTATTGTGCTTTTTTATTTCCAACATTTCCTGGAAAAACCTTTTTTTATAGTTACCATTTCAACATAGGACCCCACAAGAATCAAAAGTGAAATGAAATTGTCCAAGGTGCTAAAGCAATCTAAAGAAGAAAAACACATAAGAACAATAGAGGGACATACTCGTAGTTAAACTAGATGGACTCCAGCATCTAACTTTACATTAATCTCTTAAATGGATCAATAGACGCTGTTCACAGCATTGCAATGTTTGACATCACTCGAGGTGTAATTGCTTTCAGATCGAGGTATTGTGAGCAGGCATGTAAACATTGATGTCAAATCTGAGATTTCTAAAAATAAAATCTTCACCGAGAACTAATTTGGAAGAAAGATAGGCTGGTCTGTTAGTAGAACCAGCGTAAAGACGTTTAGCAGATGTAAGGAATACCTGCTTGTCAACTTTGAACCTGTCGAATCTGTTTTTTGCTTTTCAAAGAACTTCGCGAGGACATTCGATGGTTGTAGTGGTCCTTCTAGGGAAAATACCTACGGTAATGGTAGGATAGTTGTAAAATGGTTGGTGATACCGGAAGCAAAGAGACCGACATTTCTGTCGCATCTGCATGGGTGACGTCTGTGACCAACGTGCAGTCGACGTATAATGATTTCGTTGCGTGCTTATCGCAATTTTAACCGAAGACAGTTCAGTTTTCAATAATTTTAGCCTGTGCGAACTGAACTATTATTTTGAGCCAAGCGTTGCATGGCAGTAGCTTCCTTTCGATAGCGCTAGTAAACGGATAAAACTTCCAAGGTACACCGACCACAGAAGACGGAGCTGTATATCATATCCGGGAAGTATTTCTCTAATAAAGAGGATTTATTGGCTGGAGATAACTCTTGTTATTGGTCATTCGCCCAAGATAAAGCGACGTTACTGCACTGAAATCGCTGAGCTTACTTTTCCTTGCAATTTCTATTTGAAGTCAAGGGTCTATTGTCACGTGCTAAAATCACGTAACCTTTTTTTTCTATTTATCACTTATCAGTAATTTGAATTTCTCCTCATTTATAATAAAGTGCCCATTCCTAGGCCAAACCTCTTTTCAATGATTTTCTTTTTGCAAATTTAATAGTTTATTGATTGTGTAATTTCACTCGTATTATATCTTTCTTTCTTAGCGATTCAGTATGGTGTTGACGATCAGCAAAAAACTCTGCAGTTTTTCTCCGTCAGTTGGCTTCCTATAAAACATATCTTCTTCAAGGCCACTCAAGATTCCTTCCTCTAGAACGTTACGTATTCTGTGATTCGCTTTTCAGCTTCCGTTGACGCCGTGGTGCAGGGATCTTTTTGTGGTTCTCCGGACTCTGGGATATTAGGTCCCAATCGCCCATTCATAGACTAGCCCTTTTCTTTTTGTTGTGTGACTTGTTTAGTTATTTTGGGTGCTAAGTCTTCCATTTTTTATGGGATTTTGATCCTCAGTGGTAAGTTCTTTTTTTATATACCTACGGACCGCGTGCCTTAATGCGTGTCCTGATGACGTTCATTCAATATCTGCTTTCTTTTTGCCAATTGAAACAAGAAAAAATCCTCGTCTTTTCTCCCCCAGTCAGTTGCATCGTTGCAGTTTTGCAAATTGGAAGCCATCCCCTTGAAAAAACCCTGATGTGAACAGGTAAAATATCATTCTAATTAACAATTTCATAGATCTTTATACATTTATTATTGCTTATTGAAATTCTTAGAGACTTTTTGATTTTATTAGACATTCTACGTATTAAAATATGGGGGCAATGCCTACATGGCACCTTCTATTACATTGATCATGATTTTGATTTTTGAGCTGCCATAACTTTTTAGAACAAGGGTATATTAGTTTAGTACATATTTATTTTTTTTTGCCGAAAAAATGTACATGGTTTCGCTTCAAGTGCGATTGTTTTCAATGAGTAGTTTTATCTCAGAGAGAGAGTAGAGTAGATTTTTAAACAGTCTTTATCTCTCTAGGGTTTTTTTCCTGTTACCATCATAATTTTTGGGAACGAGGCAAGCAGCGCCTGCCTAGTGACGTGCCCACTACTGGCTTCCTTTTTTTGTTCTTTTTGACCTGGGATACATCTCGGCTGCGCCTAGCCGTAACTGGGAGAACACCTCCGCCCAGATAAGTGTAGTTTAGGCGTAAAACATATGTAAAGCGTATACTATGGTAAACGCCAACTAATTTTATTTAATATCCTTTCTCGCACTCCAGTTGTGGAGCAAATGTGCGTTTTGTTCTTTTTAATCAATATATTGTGATCCATTTGATATCTTGTTTATTTGGCTCTCTCTGTGTGTACTGTTACTTAAATTTCGTCGTCTCTGTTTGATTCTCTTTTTGTGTGGTGGTCAAGCTAAACAAGTTCCGACTAACATCTCGGGGAGTTGTGTCTTAATCCGTTCTAAGTCACTGGCGCTCTCAACTTGCCCCTACTCTCCGCTTTATTGACCTAGGGCCTAAATTTGCACGGCACTAGACAACTGTTTTGCTTGGACCAACCGTTAGATAGCATTTATCATTGTGTTTTATTAATTAACCAAAAAAAGGCGTGGCATTCAGTCTCACCGAAACTATGTAAAGGACTTTTCAATATGTATGAGTCAAAAGTTAAGATTGTTTTTGTCTGCCAATCACCAACGGTGCCATATCATTATTTTATTCCTAATAGAGTTTAGCTTCTGTGCTGTCGTTTATGCTTTCTGTTATACCGTACTTATGATTCCTAATGAGGATGAAACGATGCCGTACATGCTTGGTTGGCTTCAATTTTGAGTTTTGAGCAAGGTACAACCTTGAACGTACGACATGGTGCTTTATGCTATAAACTTGCATATTTTTACTCCTGGATGCCAGGAGATATTTTAGCTGAAGTTAACGTAAGAGGAAATCTTAGAGTTAATTTCTCTAAAGTCCTTTCATTTATTTTTAAGCGCGTCAATTCAGCATGTTGAAATTCTGGGCGATGCAAAATGTTTTAGCATAAAAGTGAGGTATAAGCATTCTGAGATGGCGACTTGGCGCCAGGGAACAACTGTCGTGTGAAGTAGCTTGATATTTTTAGACAATACAATTACTTGAAACATGAATGCTTGACTTGAATTGATTGTTTTATTGTTCTACTTGATTTGAGGTCAAGCATTTTCAAACTACTTGATACCAGATGGCAAATTATATTTTTGTTCTAGCAAGGTCCTACAGTGACATTTATTTTAACAACCGAAGAACTGTATCTTAATGCGAATGAGACGAGGTAGAAAATACATGAAAATGTATTCCCAAGTCTAGTTTTAATGGCCCGCAATTTTTTATCGACACCTGCTACATCAGCGTTCATTGAAAGGGAATTTTCTAGGGCCGCACTGACCATTACGGAACCCCGTAGCAGATTAAGCGATAAATCCTTTAGGACCCTCATATATCGTGGTTAGCGAATGAAAAGCTAACTCAGAATTTTTCTTTTGTATCAGCTGATGAAAAAATGCTTTTTACTATTTGAGATGACAATGTTATCCTCATTTTATTTGTTAGACGATGAACATGAATATTTAAGTAATATCAAGACTAACATACTTGAATTTTGAAGTACTTGACGTGAAAGCTGTTTGACTTGATTTACATTGCTAATTTCTAATACTTGACTTCAGGTTGATTTGATGTCAAGTCAAGCAGCTTGAGAATCAAGTCAAGTAGTAGAATCTCTAGAATCAAAGTACAAAAACTCTCGACTGTGAAAGGCCTCCAGTCTGCCGTTTTCAAGGATAGTGAACTTTGTGCTCTACAGTTATAACGTACCCTCAAGGAGATTCAAAATTATGGATCACATTATTTTTTTCCATTTAAACAAATCCAACATAACGCCAGATTCGCAATCTGTTCTAGGATCAGATACTAAGGTCGCGTCTGACGTCATATGTTGCGTCATTTTGAATAGTCTAATCATATTTGCAAATTTCCCCGAAATAATTGTAAAGTCTGGTTTTATTGGTGCAAGTTGTTCAAGGGGGTATTTAAAACATGGACGTATAAAATGGGTACCCCAATTTTTGTGGACAAACTTTTTATTTGTCAAGAAAGAATGAGAAAACCTGTTTTTTAGGATTCAATCAAAAGTGTTGACAGGACCGAAAAAAACTTCTCATTCAAAATTTTTAGGTATTTATGCGAACTACAAAATGAGACCACATGTACAAAGATTCGACTAATAGCAAAAATGTTATGACCGAAAAATGAGGCATAATGCAGGTTTTGACACTTGTTGGTAATGCAACGATAATTTCGCGCAACTACTTGAAATTCTTCAAATCCGAAGGATTCATACTTCTAAATAACAACAAAATCACTACTAGTTTATTGAGCTATATACAGGGTTCATTCAAAGAGCATTTAATAGCAAAGTACACATGTTTACCTTGCCGATATGAATTACAAACAATTCCGAAAGATAAATGTTATTTTTATGAGAAAAACAGATGCAAACATTTCGTATTAGTGAGTTGTTGAACAGATGCGCTACGATATTCGAAAAATATACGTTACTATATACATTTTAAAATAAAGCGGATGTGTCTATCATCGTTTGTTGCCCATTACTCACACATATGAAATATTTGAATTTGTTTAGAAGGAAAAACGCAACCCATCCTTTTTTTGCATAAAAATAACATTTATCTTCCGGAATGGTTTGCGATTCATATCGGCAAGGTAAAATAGTATATTTTGCTATAAAATACCCTTTGAACTAACCCTGTATATTGTCCAATAAACTAGTAGTGATGGCCGGAAAACAAAAGTTTTGGGACAAGCAATAACAAATTCTCAAAAATTACTTGACCAATCTACTCCAACTTTGTTGTGGTTATTTAGAAGTACCCATCCTACGAATTTGAAGAATTTCAAGAATCTGCGAGAAACCATCGTCGTATTACCAAGTGTCGAAACCTGCAGTTTGCCTCGGTTTTCGGCCATAACTTTGTTGATATCAGTCGGATATTTTTACATGTGGTCTCGTTTTGTAGGTCTCATAAATAACTAAAAATCTTATATGAAGAGTTTTTCCGTTCCTGCCAACACTTTCGATTGAATCCCAAAAAACACGTTTTCTCGTTCTTTGTTGTCAAATAAAAAGTTTTCATACAAAAATTGGTGTACCCATTTTATGCGTCCATATTTTAAATACTAACTTGAACAGCTTGCAGCAATAAAACCAGACTTTACAATTATTTCGTAAATCAGGGGTATTTTCGTGTAATATGATTAGTCTAGAATACGTGTTACGAGGAACCTATAGAAGTATACAAAAAATCGTGGTCGTTTGGCGGCCATATTTAAATACGCCAGCTGTAAAATGGGCATCCCATAAATCTTCATCATCAGTGGGCCGATTTCAACTTTTCAAAGTCCATTTTTCTCCTCTTTCAAGAACAAACGTTCCTTACGATTACACATTTTTTGAATAATCGGGTAGCTATTCAGATATTCAATTAATGATACTTCAAATTGGAAGATGGCTCATTTTTAGAAGAGTAAAAACCAATTTAGAACAGTTGAAGGTATTTTATTTACAAATACTGAATACCGTTATCACCAACCTTGCCACACAATTGAAATAACGTTGCAAATCTCAATCTCAGTGTTTATTTTTGCCGCAACTAGAGGTACTTTGGCGACCGATCAGCATGGCTTCATTATAAGTAATATCATAAGGGCCCAAATGGAATTTGATAAGCCTATTTCATGAGTAACAGATTATTCTGCATACACATAGCTTACGAAACATACTACCTATAATACTTGCATACATAAAAAATATGTACATAGGTATTAATTTGAAAACTGAAAAACCGTTAATTTATTTAATGACTAAAATACTGCAAACTTAATTATTTATGGTACAATTAAAATATAAAGTCCGAAAAATCAGAAAAATTGGTTAGCGTCGTTTTCTGGTGTCCTATTAGACCATAATTACTTGTTATTAAAGGTATTGTAATTTATGGTGATAAAAGCTGACAAAACTGCTGATAGGTGCTGTCATACAATTTTTCCGTCAAGAATACCATTTGTAGTTCAAAATTGCGCGTTTGTGATTGGTAGAAATTAAAAAAAAAATATATTGCTCAGTAAAAGGTATCCAGGCCAATCAACTCATCTTAAATGCTGACAAGTGCTTCGTTGTACCCTACTCAAACAGATTATTTTTATTTTTGAATATAGCATCGGAAACGTTAGCCTTACGAGTCAAAAGAGCAAGTCGATGATTTGATCAAAAAATATTTTTTTCTGGCCGTACAATTATATACCATTGTTTTGTCAGCTAATACAATGTTGTGGAACGATAGAGAGCTCTCTGTCTCAGTTGTTAAAATTCAATATTCAAGCTATGAACGCAGTAAGTTAGAGTATGGTGTCTTTATTTGGTACTCACACTGTACAACATATATTAGTAAGATCTAGCCTGCTCAGAGAACATTTTTGAAATATCTACATTCCTGAGCGTGGGTTTGATTACTCCGAAGCAAAATTCTCTCTGAACACAAGGCGCATTTTTCTGACGTCATTTTTGTATATACGAGTATAAACTGAATATATATGAATTTTTGTTATGCAAAATTCCCTTCACTGTGCCACAGTATAGCAATAGAAATTTGGAAGTGTTTTATTGTGAATGTGCTAGAACCAATATTTTGCCTAAAACACCTTCATTTGTAATAATTTTAACTTAATAGGTAACATCTGTGACATTAACTTTTCTCCTCTCTCGCTTGCTTATAAATCAATTTTGCAACCAACATTTGATATGGAACTTTATTGACTATTTTTTGTTATTCTATTGTTTATTTTTATATAACATTAGTTGATTTTTTCTGCCTATATTCAATTAGTTTTAAGCATTTCCTGTTATTGAGTGCGTTCGTGGATGTTGGAAATAAATGTCTATCTATCTATTTATCTATCTAAAAGTCAAGCGCAGCCACTAAGCTCATATATGAACTTATATGCGCCCCTAGTTTTATTTCATTATATTCTATATTTCCTACAGGTGAAACCCAATTACAGGTAATGCTTAAAATTAACAAAAACATAATAAGTAAAGAGACTTGCTATTTAGATTTAAACTTAGCCATCATTCAGTCTAACTGGAGGAGATTGTGTATTAAAGAATAGCATGTATGCGAATTTTCGAAAAATAGGTAAACTAAATACTTATCACGGACCCATAAGAGTTTCAAAAGTGTTATACCAATAGACATTAAGTAATGTCAATTTATTTGGCTTCATTTGTGAGCCATAACTTACGTAGTTACAAGTAAGCGTAGTACATCCAATATTATATTTCGGAAAAATTGCATCTCGTATGAGCGCATTCCCGTCCCATAGCCATACAGGGCAATTACAACTGGGCCAATGGCTGGCTCTCCAGTTCAACTTGGCACCGGTTCAATGTGTGTCACTAGTTTCATTTCCGGCGATTTTAACAGGCCTGTTTGGCAAAGGCCTTCCACCTATATTTCCAGAATGTGCCCCTTACTGTCGTCCAAAACATGGGCGTAGACATTATGGAATTTAGAAGATTAAAGCTCGATATACACGGGCGTTATATAGGATGTTCTCGTCGTACGGAGCTCAAAATTAGTTAGAATTAAAAGCACAAATCTGGCTTTTTCATCTAGCAGAGCCAGATTGCGGCGGAATCATGACGGAAGCTCAGAGGAACAGATTCCGTTGACATATCAGTAGAAAAATGGTCGTCGATGTAAAGAGGCTTGATACCTTCTATAGTTGTATTCACCGTTCTTGGCGGGTCAAAGTAAGACTACCAATATCCCTTTATACAGGGTGACTTCGAAGTTGAGTCATTTATTTTAACAGTGAGTAGATCTGATCAAAAGAAATGTTTTATCCTTAAACATTTTTCTGGTAAACTTAAAGTAACAAAGTTATACCCCTTTAGAAGTTTGAGTACCGCCCTGTCTCAATAATAATATTATGTGCTCGTGTTTGGCAACAACGGATATAATCCGCCTTATCGGCTCATCGCATCGGAAACAAAAAAGCGAAAGAATTTGAAATGCTTATCACGATGTTTTTAGTTGTATTCAGTCAATGTGACAGTTAGTAACGCGTGAGTGAATAGTGGTGTTTGTTGCGTGGCTCAAACGAAATAAAAAATGGCACATGTTTACGAAAATGGTGAACTTGTGGACATGATTCTTATTTACGGGGGGGGGGGAGTCTTTACAAAATGCTGCCGCGGCATCACTGATTTATGCAGATCGGTTTCCCAATCGAGTGCAACCAACCCCTCGTGCCTTTGTTAATGTAGTACAAAGGGCTCGTGAATCAGGTGACTTAAGACCTCACAGGGGAGGGCATGCCAGAGCTCCAAGACCGCACGATCAAATACAGGTCCGCACTGAAATACTTGTCGGGAGGATACTTTATAAAACAGGGTAACATTTTTTAAAATTTTTATTTTTATTTTTACACACATATTTTGGTTTATCTTCCTTCTACAATCATTATCTGAAAATTAATGACTCAACTTCAAAGTCACCCTATATTTCTATCTCCCTCATACATATACATGCAACCAACCCTGTGTGTGGACGTTTGTTCGGTGAGCTCAAAGACATCCGATTTTTAGTTGTGTGTCTCCGTCTCGAGAAGTTTGTAGTTACGTATGAGTGCCCTTCAATCATATTTGTCAGAGTGACAACTTACTTGACATCGGCATGCAATTCGAGTTGTCCTGTTATCAATCTTCAATATAAAATTGTACAATGCCCGGAAATACAATCAATGGAGAAGGCCGACAGCTCGTGCTAAATTTATTAGAGTATTTCCAGGGAGAGAATGAAAACAGCACTCCCCTGTTACCCACTTCATGCGTACTGAAGAGAGTATCAGATGGTCTGAAGATTAGTATACGCAGTGTTTCGTCCATGGTACGGAGACTCGATCTGTTTACTTATTTATTTCATATGGCGTTGATGATGTAACCGCCAAGAACGTTGACTACAACTATAGTCAGGATTAGCCGTCTCAAAAAGTCTGTAGTGTTGGGAAAATTTTGAAAATATGTTATTCAGGCTGAACAAGGTCCAGAAGACTATTGGTTTGTTCGTACAGCCTGTAAGCTGACAGTCAGAAAACTGATAGTCGGCGACAAGTCATGACCTGGTTTATTCAGTTAGCTGTCACTGACAGGATAGATTACGTTACGAGTTGGCTGAGGGAGTTCGTACAGAACTTTCTGACTGTTTGATGACTTTCAGATTAGTCAGCAGATTACTGTCCAGTAAATTGTCAGAGCCTGAAATCAAATACAATCATTACTCGAATGTAATGTTTTTCAGCATGAGATAGACAATTTTGGAAAAGTTCGGGTATTTTGATTTTCTGTAAGCCAGAATGATCTAGTACATATCGTCCAATTGCCCCGAAGTGCTTGAATTTTCCTCTAGAGCCGATAACGAGGAACATTTTCTAGAAAAATAATACTAAAAAATGTCAAGTAGATTTGCTTAGTAATTCCCATTCAACTCTCATTTAAAAAGTATGTACATAAATTCGGAGGAATGTGATTCCACACATCGAATGACAAGATGAAGGAGCAAAAAGTAAGAATTCTGAATAAACATCTGCGATGATTATGCATCAAAAATGTATTGTAAATATGTTTTTATAAAACTAGAATAGTAGGGTTTTTGTTTCCAAACTGTTGTCTCCTAGCCTTGGAGCATATACACAAACAGTATGTATATTCTAGCTCCAGTCCACTCAAAGCTGATCGGAAAAAAAACGAAATGACTAATTTTGAAGATTTTGTGATACAGCTATTTTCAGGATATCAAACTTGGACATTTTCATATATTGTACTAAATAAAAAGATATTTTCTCAAACTATTCTCCTATTTAATAATGATGTTGGCTGGGGTGAAAATAATATTTTCCCTATATGTGTATAAGGACTTAACGTCTTTGAATAACAACGGGTGAATATAGACTACAACTCATCAAGGGAAAATCTTAAGTCAAGTCGCGGTTTCGCCCTTGAGACATACTAGAAGCAGAAATACCGATAAATATGAATATCAGAGATGGCAAAGTTGATCATCATAACTACTAGCAACGCTGGTAGGAACAAAGTAATCGCGTAAATCCGCATTTTGTAACTGTTACCAAAATTTCGGAAAGATTAGTGTTCACAAAAAAATAGTATTAATTATGGTTCTTGAAAGTTTTGTCACACTGAATGTAGGAATTGCATTTCTGCCATTCCAGGGCCAATAAACAAAATATTGAGTACGAATCACTTTGATAGCTTAAAGTGATTTGAGATTGCATCAAATATAAATACATATATTTTGAAAACAGATAATATTATATTATACCTTATAGTCCTATAAAAAACTTTAGTCGGGAAAACTTATCGCCGAATATACGTATAATTGACTTAACAGAGCAATCACTATTCTCTGACACCTCACAGGATTCGTGGATGAATTTTGAGGTCATTATTATTACACCGACCTGTATAGGGCATCCTTTTCTATCAATATATGATAACGAATTCTCCTCTGGTTTTTCAATCTTTATATGGGCATCAAGACAGCTATGAGGAGCTTGAAGAAACTTCGTTAATCCGATTTTTAAACTGCCTAAGGCTGGTAGAACTGGGAAAAGCCTCCTTATCCTCCCACAATCTCGATACACTAGGGACATAGGAGCGATCGTATCGGTCAGTTCTGGATGTACGAAGTTCGACACCTTTAGGATGGGAGATCGAAGTCAGGCGACTCTATCCGGGCATCGCGCAGTGACATCATCGAGGAGAGCTTTTAGGAGCAAAGCCTTTAGCTCAGCAGTAGAAGCAAGCTAGATCGCCGACGGCCCACCAAGTGTCCCCAGACTGTCCGTTCAGTAAATGTCTTTTGCGAAGCAATATTAGTCCTCAAGATACTTTCGACTCATTCTGATAGCTGTCACAGTCACTGATTGACTGGCGTTCTCTGAACTATCAGAAGGTTCTGTACGAACACCGGACTAGCTGTCGGCAAATAGGCAGAAACTGTATGAACAGATAACATCTCTCTAATTGTGATTTTGACAGTCACCGATAAGTTATTGACTACTGTACGGACAAACCATATATTGTCTGGCCGAATCAGAATCGCATATATGTTTAGATTTCAGTTTATTGTACGACCTTTCGACCACGACAATAATCTGTGACCACGACTGTGATCTTTTTCAAGTACAATTAACATCTGGGGCATTGTATTTTGTTTTCTGTCTTCCAGGTGACATTCCGTTTCTTATTTCCTTTTCCACATTCCTACACAGCGTGTTACTACAATAGTCTGAACGGTGCTGTATAATATATTTGCCTTCTGCGTCTGTGACCAGATAGATCTAGCTGTATTCAACGCTATTTCATGCTTTTTAGAAATCATCAGAACGAAATAGGTTGAGCTATATCCGTACTGCAGTGCAAAAAAACGTACATGGACCATGCACGAAATTAACGATAACTCGCTGTAGTGATGCCTGCTGGGCACCTCCGTGTACATGTGGGAAGGAACAACGTTGCCAGATAGACAGTAACTACCGGTAGGGGAGGGAAATTATGTCTATGGACTAATTGTGTGGGCTAGTTTGACTGACGTGATCCGTTTAATTTATCTGTTGCACATGTTCGTATCTGGGTTTTTCTCAGAAGATTTAAATTGACGGCGTTGCGACGAAGTGCAGAGTCAATCTGCTTTTTTTGGACAATCAGCATGAAGTGAGGTCTTTGGAGATTTTTGGCGCCTTTTGCAAATTTGTCAAGAATTCCAAATGTATCGGATTCCTGTGAGTCTTCGAGATTTGCACAACTATGGATGGTCAGGAGTAGGTTTCTTGCCAACTTCTTTTATACTGATACAGGCGCATAAACAGAAATCTGAATACCGGAACACCGCGGCTATTTATTCCACAATTTGAACATCCTAGGAACAAAGGAGCAGTCGTGCCGGCCAGTTCTGGCTCAATAAGTGGCGGCGTCGCGGAAGAGCAAAATCCATTATAGAAGTGTCATCGATCAATCACACAGCGTCGAGTACTGAAATTGGACAATGCACTCGGGGTGAAAGGACGCCAAACTTGTGAGTAGTACTCGAGTACTCCATAGGAAAAGCAAGAGTGATGTGCAAAGCTTCTCTAGGATAGAATTTTGCGTAAAAGGGCAGCATGATAGATACACTTATTGTCTTCTGGATCATAAAATGACATAAAGACCCCTCCTAAGAGGAGGTACATATCACACATAACACTGGTGAACAAAATTAAAATATTTTTTTGTGACATGGACAAAACAAGGTGGTTATTATGTAAAACGTACCCAAAAAGCCGGAAATAGCATTCGTTTTTTTCTGTCACCCACGGTTTTCTTGCAATAAGGCATTTTATTTGCTGCTTATACTCTTAAAATATAAGGATATGTGTGTAAGAGTACTAATAAACACTCGAATAAAGATTAATCTCAGAATGTAGTTGTCGATGTTTTACGGCGATATGTTGCTCCTGAAGTATCTCTTAACAATGTCCAGCAAGCAAATTGACACCCCATAGCAGAAATGTCTTGGTGAAACCCTTTTAGAGGCATGTTACATCCCAGTTCTTTATAAGCTTTAATTAGTTCACTCACAATATCTTTATAATTGTCCGCCTTCACATTGCCTAAAAAATTTGCAGCAACTGATTTAAAAGCATTCCAAGTTCGTGATTCAGTTTTATTTAGAGCACTGTCAAATACATCATCCTTCATGATTTTCCGTCCTTTTAATCTTGAGGCTTAAAGTTCTGACGGGGATTTTGACAGATTTAATTCTCGAACTAAGTCATTAAATTCGCCCTGTGAGACCAAATGCGACGAAGGATCAGAAATTTTTACGCTTTCTGTACCATCACTTTCAGGATCGGTGGATTCGACTTTTTCATCCTAAGACCAAGATTCTGGTGGAACTGGGACAGAAAGTTCATCACCATGCTTTTCGGGCCGCAAAGCTGATGGTAAATTAAACTACTTAACAGTATGTAGTATGTAATAAACAGGAATAGACAGGTCTTTTAACATTATAATATATGTGTGTCATCGCATAAACGCCGAGAAATGCAACAATATGAGATGTTACGTATCGCAATTCATAAAAGTAGATGTTATGTGTGGGCGACAGAAGAATTCTGTTTTTAGATTCGATTTAAGGGTCTCAAAATACATAAGATACACCCAAAACAATAATTGTCATGTCACAAATCCTGTGTTTATCAGTGATAATTAAAAGTAACACAAAACAAACATAAGTATTTATAAAGTACAAACAGGAACAATGTAAGGCGTACAGACATTCGCATATAAAAAAGTTTTAAAAATATGCGAGAGTCTCACCTGCCCTTGTATAATAATGTGTGTTGTTTTTGTTCTGTATAAATTTTGTTTTGTTTGTATGTGTGGAAAGGGCGGCGCACTTATAAATATGAATGCTTGGTAAAGTCATGATGTTCTTACTTCTCAAGATATCTTTGATTATTCTTTTCTGTTGCACAAATGCTCTAGAATTTGAAGTTGATTGACCTCAAATTATGATGTGTCTAGATAAATGTGAATGGACGAGAGAATAATACACATCTAACAGAGCTGATTCTGATAAGCACAACTTAAGATGAAGAATGCCCAATATGATTGGTTCAACTTTTTACACACACTGTCCATGTGCTGTTACCAATTGAGCTTTGAATCGATTTCTATTCCCAAGAACGTCGTAATTTTAGATGTCTCAAGATTTGCTAGAAAAGGGCGTTTGCATGAAAATGTATAATATCAGATTCTTCAAGGTTTAAAATCAAATAACAGTGACCGAAGGCGTTCGTGATATCAATATACCTCTGACGTCCTAATGTGTACGAGAGAGGTGCGAGAAGCGTGCAGTACGTGTGTTAGAAACAGATAGAACCACCTCGTTGAATAGCAACCCTAGTGACGAGGTCACTTACGCAGCTGGGGCTTGCCGCGTTACCATAGGCGCAGTCTTTCTAATAGACACATTACGACGTCAGCCAAACTTGAACCCACCGTATACCTACATAGGCTTCTGTATTTAAAATTGCTCTAGTTTCGCACAAAGCACCATAGAAAAAGGGGGAAGTAGTGAAACGAATTGATGTTGCCTTTTGCCGCAGACAGTTCCGTATACGGAACAAGAGAAAAGAAACGAAGAAATGCAAAGAGGTTTTTATTTTTCAGCGGTGCCGTGCCGGTAGGGTCGCTGGAATATATATTGTCAGAGGAAAGAAGTTTGATTTTCATTGTGAAACGACGCGGCACCTCTACACGAGAAAATATATAAACGTCAAATATACGCGTAAACGGATTTCGCTCCTGTGAGGGTGATGAAACATAACCTTCTCAGAGGTATGACTAATAAAGGGTGTTCCATCCGTTGGTTTCTTTTTTAAATTGATATTAAAACTACACTCTTCAATAATATGTAACACTCGATACTTTAAACAAAAGAATACACCTTTAGATTATTTATGAAAACATTTTCAGCTAAATGGCTGCCGCGGCCCAATTTTGAAGCACATTTTCGATAGGTTGTGGGTCTGTTTCATCAATGGCTCGACGGATATTTTCCTTAAGAATGCCAATTGTTTGAGGATCGTTAGTGTTACAGCGGTCCTTAACAGTACCCCATAGGAAGTAACCATGGCGTCAAATCACAGCCGTGGCTGGGCAATGAACGTGTCTAAAACGGCTGATAACGCGATGACTGAACTTAGTGTGTAAGAAATCGATTGTTTCACGGCTGGTGTGACATGTTGCGCCATCCTGCTGGAACTAGATATTGTGCAAATGCGAACTTGATAATTGAATCGGGATAATTTCCAGATGATTATAAAGTAGGAGTAGTAAAACCCATCCACAAATCCGGTGAAAAACAGATACTAACAATTACAGGCCTATAACTTTAATATCCAGCTTTGCAAAAATTATTGAGAAAATTATAAAAAGACGACTTCTAAATTTTTTTGATAAACATAATCTGGTTAATGAAAGACAATTTGGATTCCAGAAAAACAAGTCTACCCAAGACGCAATTTCTTTTTTGACATTAATAAATAAATTACTGGACTAAAGTGAATATACCCTATGTGTGTTTTTAGATCTAGCAAAAGCATTCGACACAGTAGACCACTTGCTACTATTAGAAATCTTACACGACTCAGGAATTAGAGGTAAGGCTCATGAAAAGTTACCTTTCTAACAGAATACAGTGCGTACACATAAATAATTCCTTAAGCACAAACAAATTGATAACGTATGGTGTCCCACAAGGGAGAGTGTTAGGCCTCTTATTATTTACACTTTACATTAATAGCCTGCTGAGCTTAAAATCTGAAGGGACAATCATATGTTTTGCAGACGATACTGCTATCATTTATTCAGATAACAACTCGTGGGATGATCTAAAAGTGAAGGTTGAAAGAGACTTAACAATTATTGCAGACATAAATGCCTAACTATTAACTTTTAAAAGACTATGTTCATGCGATTCACAAATCACATGTGTCTAGTATCTAAAGAAAGCTTATAAACAATTGAAATCAAACTTGCACAAATATATAGGGTGATGCATTTGAAATTTTTGAGAAAAACTACAGTTTGCGTTTGTAACCACCCTATATGAGCAAAAATTAAGATTAAAAAAAGTGACAAATAAGATAAAAGCTGAGGTGTGTAAGTTTTTTTTGATACAAAATTCAGCACTCCAAATTTCAAAATGGCGGACTGAGGGGTTGCGAAGTGGTTTTTTTTTCTAGACAAAACGCATTATATCTCAGTAGCTAATTACCAAAGCCCCATGTATGTTATATCAATCTTTTGCTTTTGAATTGGTTTATCCAAATATGCAATAAAATTTGAGGCATTCTATTTGAAAAATAACAACTTTGATATGTATGTAGAAATTGGGACACCCTGTATAATGGGCAATATTTTAGAAATGTGCCCTCAAATGTCATGTATAACATCCCATAAATAGATTTTCCCAAAATTTATTTGTTTACGAGTAATATTCCGTCCACACATGGATGGGCCACCCTGTATATGTGTATATATGTATGTGTGTATGTATATATGTGTATGTGCATCTACTTATGAGTTTATATGGATATGTATGTATATATATATATATATATATATGTATATGTATGTGTATGTATGGGCAAAATGTAGGTTAATAATACCCAAGCACAAAAATTCATTCTTCTGTGGGTAAATTCAACTGAATTATAATATAATAAACTTATTTACGTATTCCGATGTTAGTTTTAGTTATATTTGTATGTTACGTAAATAAAATTATTATTAATATATGATATCCAAAAGCACAATATCTCATTTTCGAAATTGTTCGCGCTCACAATACTTCCTCACCAGGAGGCGTGGGAAGAAAGTGCTCGTTAAATGCTATATTTACAGCCTAACGCAGAACGGAGCAAAAAAATGTGATTCCTGTGCTTTTTTCATCGGCTTAATGTTCGTTTTAATCCAGCTCCAATTTTCGGTTCGCATTCCAGACGAAGATATGCAATAAGCAAACTTTTAAAAGACGCTTACCAATGACACCACATCAGCGGGCGGACTCAAGAAGCGCCCTTTTGAAGTAATTTGCCGAAGAAACTTTGCGGCAAGGGCGTGGAGGGCCCTTTTTGAACTGCTTCCGCTTTTTTACGCTTGCTTTCACTTGAAACGTACGTGCATTTTTTATAAGGCAGACCTTTTCCCTCAGCGGGCGTACAAATTCAAAAAGTTTTCAACAGCCGTAGCTCTTAACATGTTTTCGTCATCAGGTTATGTTATGAGATGGGCAAAGGGCGGAGTTATGGTAATTTTTTTGAGTAGAGGGAGTGCTGATGAGAATTTATTATGCTTGGCCTTCTGGAGGGAAAGGTCTGAACAGCGCACAGTGGTCTATATGAAAACCTGGCAAAGTATAGGATATGAATGAAAATTATTACCTATTTTAAAGTTAATACTTCAATCAATAAGCTGGCCGTGGAGTCGGTACTGTATTTACACTACATTTATCATGGAAAACTATTAAGCTTAAAGTTTGTGGTTATCATCCGGCACTACTTTTTAACGGTAAAGTTGGGGAGCACACAAATCTGTCATTATTGCTGTTTTCATGTATACCGTGAATTGAACGGATTACTGTTTTTAGCTTCAGTTCTTTATATTAGTTTCTTTGAGAGAGGTTAAATAAGGATCGGCCAATTGCCATAATTAGATAGATAGATAGGTAGTAGCTTTATTGTCCAACAGTGGCCCATTAACAGGATAGTATTATACAAAATCCATACAAAAGATACAGAACAAACTATATAACAAAACAAAAATATCTCATGTATATCCTTGACCTACGTATGTATTAGCTATCCTAATTAATTATTTGTTAGAAGTACAAAATATGTCACAGAAAGTACAGATTCTATTGAAATTTATAAACATATTTAGCGGTGACTTCAGTGAAATATTTGTTCTTGCCCTTGTAGCTCTGAACGTGAAGTGAGTACGCGACGCAAAAGGTCGGTACACTGATGTTGATCTTTCCAAGAAGTGAGGGACCGTCAAATAGATTATTTAAAAGCTGAAACAAAAATATCTATGTCGCGCAAGTCCTACGCTGCTCCAGAGATATAAGGTCAACACGACTGTATGTAACACCCCTTTCTGGGTAAATTCCATCAATTTTATAAACTAAGAACTTAGAAATTGTTCTCTGTACTATCTCCAAGCAACTCTATTGGCACTCATAGAAGAGATACCAAACTATGCAAGAATACTCGAGTTTAGACCTCACAAAAGCAAAATACAGTAGCTTAAATGGTTCTTATGTTATGGAAATATCTACAGTTTCTAACAACAAATCCATATAACTGTATAGAATGTGAAACTAATGCTTCAATATGTTTACCAAATATCAACTTGGTACAACGGTACAACGCTCCAGAGATAGCCCATTTAACAGGCAAATAAAGTGATAGGTAGTTTTCCTCCTAGAATAACTCATAATTACATTTGGGTACATCAAGAAATAACTTATTGGTATCACACCGGTGCTGGAGGATGTCCAATTGAGTCTGAAGGAAGGTACAATATCTCAAATCATTGATAACGGAATATACAGCAGACGCTCGATAATGTAAACTAATTTAATCCAAGTGTGGTTCACATTATCGAAATGTTTACATTAGCGAACGTGATTTATATAATATTTGATTTATTAAAAGAAACGTTTAATACATACTATTTATAACAAAATAAACAAATATTCTAACAGCGATAAGTATTTTTTTAATTAGAAGATAAATAATTAGGAATTTTTGTCTGCGTAAATTTGCGCTTAGCATTGTCTTCCAATGCCTGCGCCCGTAATTTACGAAGAACTAAAATATCCGTGTATGAAACTTCTTTTCTTTCAGCCCAATCTAAAGCTTGGTTAAAAACTTGTATAGCTTGCGCGTCAGTCACTACACTTCTGACTTCAATGGGATCGTTCTCATCATCCTCACTGTCCATATCCTCCTCCTTATCAGCATCATTCGACTGCTTATCTTCGTTCCATAAATTAATATCAGTAGGAGTACAAACAATGTCGGGATTCACTGTTTTCAATAAATCAACAACATCCAATGACACACTAATAACATTATCATTATTGGATCGCAAACGTTCTCTAATTACGCTTAAGGGGACATCGTCTTCTTCATCATCTTCATTATTGGTACAAAAGAGATTGTTCCAACATTTTTGAATAGTTTGCTGGTTAAGTTCATTCCAGGCCATATGTAAATCTAAAACAGCTTCTCGTAATGTTACTTTTTTTAAAGCCTCAGATAAGTTTTCAGGATTCTTTGATAAGACTGACGAAAGTAGAAACTTCCTATAGTATAGTTTGGTGAGTCTTATTATATTCTGGTCCATCGGTTGAATTAACGGTGTTACGTTGGGCGGCATGTACATGACGAAAATTGACCCATCCCTGCTCCTCAGTTGTTGCTCAGGAGGATGACTTGGTGCATTATCCAATAGTAACAATGCTTTTATTGGAAGCTTCTGTTATTTTAGGAAACCTTTGCCTACAAATTGAAAACACATGTTCAAATTATGAATAGAGCATTTGTGATAATTGATTGTCATACCTGAGGGACAAAGCACCTGTGGAACCATTTCAGGAATATACTGCTAGTCATCCAGGCGGTTTTTGAACAGTCATAATCAACAGGGATAATAACATTTTTAAATGAGCGCGGATTTTTTGCTTTCCCAATTACCAGTGGTTTTATTTTGTGTGAACCATTAGCATTAGTGCAGGCTAGAAACGTTATTCGTTGTTTCTCCGGCTTTCTTCCCGGGGCAGATTTTTCAAATGATGCAGCATATGTTTTCTCTGGTAACATATTCCAATAAAGGCCACTTTCATCTGCGGTGTAAATTTGTTCCATTCTTAAATCTAGCTCGGTAATTGTTTTCATCAATTTTTCTTTGACTGGTTGCACTAATTGTGGTTTTGCTGATAATTTTTCACCAGATATAGACAACAGTCGAATCCCATATCTTGTTTTGAATCGTTGTAGCCAGCCATCACTAGCTACGAAATTTTCAGTTTCTTTCAGTTTTTCATTCAACAGTCTCGCTCTCTGTTTAAGTACTTCGCCACTAACTGGGACATGATTTTCCCGTTGTTTTAAAACCCACTTATACAGGGAATTTTCCATTTTAGGTGCCTTCGCATTTTTTAAAGTTTTTCTTTTTCCCGGACCTCCAAATGTATTGCACGTTCTTTGTAAAATTTGAGTTTCCATACGCTTAATTTTGTTGCTTTCGATACTTCATATTTTTTGCTAACTGTGTCACTCCCGCACCTAGTGCAACTTCGTCTATGATTTTCACTTTCTCACTCAACTTTAAACACTTTCTTTTATAGGATGTGGATGCCATAGTCGTAAAATATATTAACGCGTGCAATGTATTCACCTAAGTTCAAAATTGAAATACATACGTACGTATAAACGTATCCTAAACGATCATACGACTGACCGAGTTTGTCGTATTTTATCGCAGAGGTGAATCCCCTACACTCTACATCATAAATCGGGGACTCCCCGACGCCCGACATAAATCATCGAGGCTTCAGCATTTTACCGTCGCGCTGTTTCCGTGCGCCGAGAGTTGTTTACGTTATCGAGCGTACACATTGTTTACGTTATCGCGCGTTCCGTTTGATCCTATAGAACGAAGTTTGTGTTTACATTAGCGCAAGTTTTCATTATCCCGTGTTTACGTTATCGAGCGTCTGCTGTATTTACTCCGTGCGCCGAGAGTTATTTACGTTATCGAGCGTACACATTGTTTACGTTATCGCGCGTTCCGTTTGATCCTATAGAACGAAGTTTGTGTTTACATTAGCGCAAGTTTTCATTATCCCGTGTTTACGTTATCGAGCGTCTGCTGTATTTACAAATCATCCATAAAACATAAACGCTCACTCTGCAAATCTTCACATAAATCATTGATGAATAGCAAGAACAGCAAAGGACCCATATTTGAACCTTGCGGAACACCGTATGAGGCTAAGTTAGTATCAGAACGAAAATTATTATAAGGAACAAATTGCCACCTCGAAGATAAGTAAGATTCAAAAAGGTCCCTAGCATCACTAGAAAAAACAAATTTGATTAACTTTCCAAGCAATACATCATGATTTATTTGATCGAAGACCTTCGAAAAGTCCATGTAGATAACGTCAACTTGACTATTGTTATCCAATGACTCCGAAATATATTGCGTTATGGTAACTAGATTTGTAGCAGTTGAACGGTTTTTAATAAATCCATGTTGATGTTGTGAGAGTTGCTTATGCGTTATAAATACGATTGTAAAGTATTATCTCAAAGACTTTCGAGAACATGCTCAAAATGGAGATCCGACGATAATTTTCAATGTTGGACTTGTCTCCAGTTTTTAGCATAGGGGACACTTTGGCGACTTTCCAAAGTTTCTGAAACTTCTTCGACCGAATACACAATTTAAAGAATTTTCATAAAAAAAAACACGAATGCTCCGGCACAATCCTTGATCAAAAAGGATGGAATATTATCGGGGCCTTAAGTCATTTTGTCCTTAAGTTTCTTAATAGCAGTCATTACTTCATTGTCATAAATTTGACCAAAATTTACATGAACAACATTGTTGAAACTATCGTCCACATTACCCAAATTGGCTGCTTGAGACCCTATGTAGACACTAGACAAATACGCTAAAGGCACTCACAATGTCTTGCGAATTATCAAATGATTCGTTATCTTTCCAGGGATCCCAGAAGTGTTCTTTTTGAATTTACATATGACCAGAACCTCCTAGGATCATGTGATAATAAATTTTGAATACATTTGATCTGGACCTTAATCAATTTGCGTAGCCGCTGAAATTCGTATTCATCAGCTCAACGACCAAACCTCCTGAATTTATTTCTGTACTTCACTTTTTGCTTAATGTTGCGGACAATTTTCGCATCAAACCAAGGGGGGTAATTATGACTATAGTTTCTATAGGTTGGTATATGTTTATCAAAAATGCTACATATTGTCTCGTATATTTTATCAAGGACAGCATTAACATCTTCAGAGGCAAATAATACGCTCCAGTCAGTTTCATACAGTTCTCTGTAATTGAATTCGATTTCAGCTTCTTTGGCAAATCGATCAGGTATCCAGATATTCAAAGCAGGGTCGTTTGTCTTCCGGAACCAAAGGCATAACATCATGAGTGACCTCACAAGTAAAACGTGTAATTACTAAGTCTAATAACCTGCTTAAGTGGTTAGTTACGGTATTCAGTTGCTGGCAATTGAGCAGATCCAAATAATTGCATATAACTTTTGTCTTTGGATTAAACATGCTCTTCTAAACAAAGCGAGGAGCATCGAAGTATCCAAAGAATATAGAATTCCCATCATTCAAGAAATATAACTGTTCGAGAGCATCAAAGAAAGATGCATATTCCGCAACGCTTATTCCATCAGGAATACAAAACAACTACAAAAAATGACTCAAAGCCTACATTACACTTTACTACTAAGACATCAACAGAATCAATATTTCAATCAATATGTGAATATTACTTGTCTCAACGACCATAGTATCAATGAAGTCTTTGGCAACAAGGAGAACACCACCTCCAGTTTCTTTCCTGAGAATTCCAAACTTTCGATCTAATTGGAATACATGATGCTTGTGAACCTTGCGGTACTGCCTGATAAAAAAATGTGGTGTCAGTTATTGCTAACTTTTGTAAACTGTTGAAAAATACAACCTTATATCCTGCCTTACTATGGCAGGTGGTCGGAAACGTTTATTCAACTTTTCATTTGTCTGTTGAGTGACCTTAAAGCCCCCCTCCGATTTGGACTCAACGACCGCAAAAACCTACATGACACACATGTTAGTTCAAATGCTGCATTTTTTTAAGTTTATTCTTGAAGTGACTTATTGACCTCTGACTTTGAAAACGCCTTTAAAAAGGCTCCCATATAGGCAACAAACCCCAGATGTAGAATGAGCAACAGAGAAAACCCCTTCATACTGAAAATCGTATAAGTGCCGTAGAAATTGTAATATTTGTCAGCTTTTTGGTGTCCTGCGTCCTCAAAACACAGATTACTACTACAAAGATTTTTTGATTAGAGTTTGTTTGTTACAGATCGTTAGCAAGACAGCAGCACTGTTTCAAACATTTTCGATAGACTTTTATAACGGGAGTGTAACTTTGATTGGAGCCATAGGAGAGAGATTCATAGATTCCAGCAAATATCAGGTGAGCTTTTGATTTCCATCTTCTTTTTTCATGCACTTTGTTTCTGTTTTAGAGACATTTGCGTTTCGCGGTACAAACTTAGACCCTTATTATCTGAGAAATGTATTTAGAGAAGGATGATGATAGTCTTGAGGTGTTCTTTTGATAAAAGCGATCCGGAAAACGTCGAAAAAACAAGTTAAGAAATAGATTAAATTAAAATATTTATCAATAGGTAACACTTCATGAGAGGAAGGCGTTAAAATTATGTTATACGCATAAGTATTCGGAGAGAAAATGTGTAATGCTCAAAATGGCGGTTAAAGTCAGCTAAACGACAAACGACATGTTCTTGCTTGTAAGAACTCCGCAGTTTTTTGATGAAATTTTGCATTGGGGTGTTTTTTAGAATGGCAATCAAAAGTCCCAATTGGATCACCCTCTCTAACTCCCTAAGGAACCCAGAAATCTCCCAAGTAGGGGCTATTAATAGATATAGAAGGACAACATATGCTTTAGAGTAATGCCAGAGAAGAAGTAAAACATACTTTTGCAAGGACTTCTTCAAGACTGGCCATTGGTAATCATAGATTTGACCTTGACAGTGACCTTGAAGATTATGACCAGGGTCAGGTGTATTCTTAAAAGTGGTACATCCTATTCCTCACTAGGAGAATTGATGAAGCGAAATAAAAATCTATTTTCGTGTAATCCTTGAACATTTTGGAAACGCAACATTAGAAGGTCATGGTCAGGAAATCCCTCCCCGACCTCCCATAGATCCCCAATTAGTGCGTATTGATAGATGTATTATATTGTTATGACTTGTAATGTTGATTTTTGATTAAGTGAGCGGTAATGAATCTTGCTTTGTCTGATTGGACAGTTTTTAGTCCCCGAAATCAATCTTCTTCCGAGCATAGCACCGAGCTACAGGCAGTCAGGCTGGTAGAGCATGTAACAAGAGGCTTCACCCTCAGTATGATTACTGGCATCTTGCTTTTGGATGTCTCAAAAGCGTTTGACAAGGTGTGGCACGCGGGCCTGCTTTATAAACTAATCTAAAAGGGTTTTCATTTTTAGCTTCTAAAATTACTGAAATCCTTTCTTGAAGGAAGGAAGTTTCGGATCAAAATTAACAACGTTTTGTCAACAACCCGATCAGTACGGGCCGGTGTTCCTCAGAGCTCGGTCCTAGGACTAATCCTTTATTCGCTTTTTATCTATGATGTCCCTTGCCCCAGCAACTGTAAAGTCTACCTCTATGCTGACGACACTGCACTTGTCTCCCAGTCGTGTACTGGTGATCTGGTTCACGATGGGCTGCAGAGAGCGGTGGAGGAAGTACTAGAGTGAGCGGAACGGTGGCTGATTAAAATCAATCACTCGAAGACGCAGGCTATTTATTGTACCAAAAAACGTCGCAGCAGAGGTTTCTGTAGACGGCAATCGTGTACCATGGACAAATTCTGTCAAGTATCTCGGTGTCACCCTTGATAAAGGCATGACCTAGCAGACACATACAGCAGCCTTAAAAACCAAATTCCAAATTGCGTTTCGGAAACCATATCAATACGCCCTAATTAGAGGGCTTCTGTGTTCTTTAGGAAATCGGGAAGGTGTTTCCTGACTATGACTTTCAAATGTTGCATTTTCTTAAAATTGACATGTTGGTAGATTTTTCGCTCTCTGCATTTTCCTGGTGAAAAGTAGAATGTACCACTAAACATATACCTGACCTTGATCATGACCTTAAAGGTTACTTAAGTTCAAATCAATGATCACCATTTTCCAGTATGGGAGAAATCCTGATCCTCTGATAAAACTACTTCAAATCTTATTCGGTCCACCCATATCTATTAATAACACCTACTTGGGGGTTTCTGAGTTCGGTAGGGTGTCGATAAGTGGTTTTTGGGGTTGGGTCCTTTAGGACTTTTGATCGCCATGCTGGAAACTACCTCTATGTAAAATTCAGTCAAAATTCATTTTTCATAAGAAAATTGCGTGATTATTTAGGGAGGTTTATAGAAATGATTTCTCAAAGCTATTCGAAAACCCTTTGGTACACCTTGTACAATAATATAATGAGAGCTCCCCAAAGTGAAACACGGAACATCGAAGCCGCTGCTCTGACGGAGTAGTTTTCCTGCAAAACGAGAAAACTTCGGATGGAAAACCATCTAGAACACATAGCGTAGAACGTTTTGCATAACTCACCTGAGATTCGCAATTTTGGATGAAATCGATGCTCGACTACACATTTCAGGGAGGCGAGTGAAGTGAGATGAAAAATCAATGGAATTACAAATATTTGCGGAGAATCTTAGAAGGGTGGTTTAAAATGAAATATAAATTGCAATACAACGTATGTCTTAAAAGTTTTGGCTTTAATTTCAACAAACACAAAATAATATCAAGTTGCATTTGGAAATAAAATTTGTTTAGCTTACTGTCAATAGACATTTATTTATTTTGAAGTTTTCGCTTTAAGATGTCGTATACATTAAAAATAAGAAAAAGTATCTACAAGTTGATTGGAGAGGTACCAGAATGAAAACATATCACGCAGAACCATTTATCGGACAATAGCGGAGTGCAAGCAGGGAATACCATGTCTGAATCTTCCAAAAAGTGGAAGACCACGTACATTTACTGGACAGATGTCAGAGAGATTGGTGAAGAGACCAAAAAATAAGGTGGGAATGTCAACAAGGAGACTGGCTCGTCAATACAGATCTTCTAAGAGTACGATATCGTTAAAATTGAGGAGGAATAGTCTTAAAGCATAATGGGCCACTCCACAGAATCCGATAGTATAGCTTAGTTAAGTATTGAGTTGTAATTTATAATAACTAGTTAGTGTTTAAATAAATGTCTTCATTAAAAAAATCCGTTAAATATTTTGTGCCAAAACTTTTAGAACACACGTTATGATTGCGTAAAGTTGGGCATTTGCTTAACATCGTCCTTTTACTTCCCACGTCAATTCGCGAGGAAGTATTGTAATCGCGAAAAATTTCTTTGGGTGATGCATGACATGTTATTAAATACTTCACGAGAACCGTTAGCACCTATTTCTAACAGTTTATCTGTCTGTCTGTCCGCGAATACCTGATTCCACTGCAAGTTAGAAAGTATCGATCAGATTTTGATGAAAAGGACGAAAAAGCTTAATAGTTTTTGAAAATCCATCTAGTGGCGGCGGAGCTGGGGGCAAAAAATTATAAAAGCAAAATCGCCCGAACTTCGGATTTTGACTATTTAGAAACTCGTGTTCATTTTTGAATTTTTTTTCGAAGGATTAAAAAAATTAGAGCCCGCGCAGACCGAAGGCGGCCAGGCGTTCCGAGTTCCGAGTTCAGAGTTCTGCGGTAGTCAGACCGCAGCGGTCATTTAAAGGAAGTACATGTTATCTACAAAGGACGCTGAACTCTGAACTCGGAACGCCTGACCGCCTTCTCTCTGTGCGGGCTCTGAGGATTGGTGGGTGTAGAGAGTTATATACGAGAGCGGTTCAATAAGTACCCGGGTTTTTCCAAAAAAAATATTTTTATTTTTTAACATAATCCCCCCAAAATAGGATTTGTCGAACTCTCCAAAATACGCCTCTGTCTCGGCGATGACTTCCTCGTATGAGCTAATTTTTTCCTCGCGAGCCATTTCTTCATGTCAAGGAACAAGAAAAAGTCGCAGGGGCCAGATCGGGTGAATACGGGGGGTGCGGCAGCACTTCATAACGCAATTCATGCAGTTTGGCGGCGACAACTCCGGATGAATGTGCTGGTGCGTTATCGTGGTGAAACAGCACCTTTTTTTTCGTCAAATGTGGCCGTGTCTCCTTCAATTTTTTGTCGAAACGGTTCAATAACTCATTATAGTATTGTCCAGTGATGGTTCTTCCTTTTTCTAAAAAATCCAGGGCATGATCTTTCGCCTTCTTTGGAGCTGATTCAGCGTGAGAAATCCATTGGTTCGATTGTTGCTTAGTTTCTGGTATGTAATGATGAATCCAGGTGTCATCGACGGTGGCAACTCGATGCAAAAACTCCTTCGGATTTTGCTTAAATTGCTCCGAAGTTAACTGCCGCATCCGCTTGTTGTCCACCGTGAGCAATCGCGGTACCCATCAGGCCGACAATTTTTTCATATAATGATAAGTTTATCATATAAAATATTGATTGCCGTTCCGGTCGACACACCTACGGCCTCTGCTACTTCGCACACTTTCGTTCGTCGATCAGCGAGAATCATGTCGTGGCCTTTTTGGATGACATCCTCAGTAACCACGTCTGCCGGGCGTCCTGGTCGATCCTCATCAAAAACGGATGTTCGCCAACGTTTAAACTTGTTGAACCAATATCTCACTGTGATCATAGATGGCGAAGTCTCCCCATAAAGAGCATCCAACTTTGCTTTTATCTCATCGCATTTTTTCCCATCCAAAAACAAAAAGCGAATTACGGAACGATACTGCTCTTGTTCCATCTTAGCGAAAATCACGAAATACGTGTTACTCGAATGGCTGCCAAATCCAAACTAACCTATCAATCAGTCTGAAATTTGTTGAGCCGTCGTTTGATAGATGGCAGCACACGATGATAACATTAACTTCGCTCAGGAACGCCCTATGTCGTCAAACACGGGTACTTATTGAATCGCCATCGTATATCCTATATCCAATTCTATTAGACATATTTCACATAAAGACTTCTCCGTACATTTATGCTTAAAACTTAGAATACACAGTGCTTCGTCCTATGTACAAAAATCAAAAAAGTAGTCTTTGTAGAGCTGTTTAACTTTTGTTAAAATGCCCTCGAGTAGGTTGACTCTTAATGTAACACCTGTAACAACCTATCCTGTAGTTTACATGCTGAAAATCCTCCACATTTGTCTTGCCGCTATAGGTCTGCAGTTGTAAGGATCCTTTTTTCCTGAATGTTCCCTTTCGGTAGGGCGTAAAGTCTACATTAGCCCGTAGCTCCTTGAAATGCAACGTGAACGAATTAAGTAGGTGCACGTCCCAGAAATTACAGATACAGTAGATCCGCCTCTAATGGATTCCATAGAAAAAGCAAGAGGCAGACCCGGTTGAGCATCAATTTGAAAGTCAATGTTCATTAGGGCAGAATTAAAATCAACTGAGAGCCCGGGAAAGGTGAATTTTTCCTGGAACGACTCCACGGGTCATGTGAAAAATATGAGCTGCGTAATTTAGCGTTACCCAGGATCTTTTACTGCCGACTGCTTTCCATTGCAGAAACAGAAACTTGCTCGCTGATGCATTTATTTTCTTAAAGGTAGCACCGTGTGAATGAATAGGAAATGTTTATTAGACGCGTAAGATAAATGGTGCCCAATCTTTGAAAATCTAGAAAAATTGATAAAAAGTATGTGTTAAAAGAACTTTTAAAATATTAACATTGAAAGGCTTTGAATATTTGCAAAAACATAAACCAAAATTCATGTAACGTCAGCCTTTTCAAAAAGGACTCCCTTTTTTCTTTTCACAATGGTTCAAATTATGGAAATGATGCATGGATACCGCCACATTTTGACGTTAAAATGGAAGTCATGATGGGGGATGGCTACCATTTTCTCAAATGGAGTGAGGGCTTCTGTGACAACTGGTTTTGAAATTAAGCGTTCTTTATAGCTGTACAATATAAAAACACTAGCTTCCAAATTGGCGAATATAGAGGCTGTTTTTGCACAGTGAATCGTTTATAACTCAACAACTAGTCATATGTATACCATAGAGTGCTTTTCATAAATTCACCACCCCTACTTACTTTTTGAATGAGACAAGTTAACTAGCTGAAATTTAAGGCAATGAGATTGATGCATTAATACTATATTTTAGCATAAAAGTGGCAGTTTAAAATTCCGAGATGGCGGCTAAGCATTATCTTGGAACACTTTTTTAAACGAAATGGGGGACATGTAATACCCTATTTAAAATTTTGAGTATTTTATAACCCTAGAATATAAAATAATTATCTTTCAACATAGCGAACTTGCAGGCTGTTGAAATTGTGAGTTCTTGACATGGACGCGCTTGTGATTCAACAACTAACCACCATAACGCCTCAGTAAGTTACATGAATCTATCCGAGTGTGCAATAAACCATGGGATATTTCATTTTAAAAATGGCAGTTTTTGACGTTTCCAAAATTGATCCATATCTTTGACGTATTCCGATAGATTCTTCCTAGAGAAAAATTGATATGCGATAGTGTTTAAATAATTGGTTGTGGGGTACAACCGTTTCAAGATACTACAAAAATGGCGTCAAGTAGGTTCAAGTTACGATCCAGAGGAGGTCATGGGGTTATGACCCCCCTGGGCAAGTCAATATTAATCAGTAATATTTTTCGGCACCCTCTAGCCTTTCAATTGTTACAAGGGCATTCGCTCTCTGAAGCATTCGTAACTTAGCTGTCCACACCCCGCTTTTCAATTTCCAATTGCCGATGGCCTCTCCCCAAAGTGAACATATTCCTTTACATGAATCCTGCGACCACAATTGTGCCCCTCTCCTCTAGACAGCTTCCTAAATCGGCTACTGTAACTAAGCAACCCTCTGACTGAAAAACTGGATCTGCCCTTGAGTAAGTCAACTACGAAAAAATAAATATATCAAGCCATTCAATTAGACGTACACAATCAGTTATTTCCAACAAGAAGTTTTTGAATATCACTCAAGTAGACCCATCCAAGCAAATTAAATATATGATTTTGCCTAGCTTGACGATGAACTGATCTGGTCCTCTGTAAATGACAGTTCTCGACTGTTAGATATTAAATGAGGACGAATCAAATTCATCTCAAGTTACCACTTATTTTGAAAAGCACAGGCGTTGCTATTGGAATGGCGATGAGTAAGCTCGATACCACCAAAACACACAGTCGTCGACTCACCAGCGAAGCGGCAGCGAATATACCCATTTCTCGTTGTTGGTACCGAAAATCATTTTACTCGTCTTAAGGGCAAATATATAGTCTAATCATATTAGCAAGTTTCCTCGAAATAATTGTAAAGCCTGGTTTTATTGGTGCAAGTTGTTCAAGGGGGTATTTAAAACATGGACGCATAAAATGGGTACACCAAATTTTGTGGGAAAACTTTTTATTCGACAACAAAGAATGAGATAACGTGTTTGTTTGGGATTCAATCGAAAGTGTTGACAGTAACGAAAACACTTTTCATATAAGATTTTTAGGTATTTATGAGACCAACAAAATGAGACCACACGTGAAACGGTCAGACCAATAGCAAAAATGTTATGGCCGAAAAACAAGGCAAAATGCAGGTTTTGGCACTTGTTGGTAATGTGACGATAATTTCACGCAACTGCTTGAAATTCTTCAAATCCGTAGGATTCATACTTCTAAATAACAACAAAATTGGAGTATATTGGTCAAGTAGTTTTTTGAGAATTTCTAATTGTTTATCCCAAATTACCTGTTTTCCGGCCATCACTACTAGTTTATTGAGCAATATAAAGGTTTGATTCAAAGAGCATTTAATAGCAAAATACACGTATTTACCTTGCTGATATGAATTATAAACCATTCCGAAGGATAAATGTTATTTTTATGCGAAAAAAGAGGTTACATTTGTTTACTTCTAAACAAATTCAAACATTTCGTCTTTGTCAGTAATTGAACAAATGCTCTACGATATTCGAAAAACATACATTACTATACACATTTTAAAACAAAGCGGATGTGTCTATCATCTTTTGTTGCAAATTAGTCATAAATACAAAATGTTTGAATTTGTTTAGAAGAAAAAACCCATCCTTTTTTGCATTAAAAAAAGCCACTATCTCACAATTATTTGGCAAACCAGGGGTATTTTCGTTTAATATGATTAAACTAATTTGGGGCCATCTGTGCATGAAATATAACTAATAGGTGCGTCGAACTGCCGGGGCTAGCAGTATATAAATATACTACCGGCAAAAACTGGATATATATCCCCTTCCACCCTCTTCAGCCCTAATCCCCAATTTAAGCCATCAGAAAACTTAAAAAAATTAATGAACGCCTAGCTCCGTCGCAACTGGACCGACTTTCGAAAACTGAAGATGCTTTTCGTCGTTGGTATAACGGTAACCTTGAGTGAAAATACCATTAAAATTCAAGCTGAACGTTCTAAGTTATAGACGGGCCAAGAATTAGCGAACAAACAGACAGACGACATATCCCATTTCGAAATTTACGCGAATAAAATACTTCCTCGACAATGGCGTGGGGAGTAAAATCGATTAACTTCGACAGTTTGCCAGTGACCCATTTTGAAAGACAGCAAATTTATATTTTAGAGTTATAAAGTACGTTTACTTCTGATGAGCTAGAAAATGTGCTGTTAGAATGACTCCTCATTTCATTTAAAGTTAACTGTGTCTTAGATGCGCTTCTCTATTCAGGGATCTCGGAACCTGTTATACCTACAACAAAGGTTAAATGAGGTAAGCTTCAAATTTAAGATCGGTGAATTGGTTTTGAAAATATCAGAGAAATTCCGAAAGTGGCGGGATTTGTTTTTTGCGAGTAAATCCAAAAAGGTTTATTTGACAGCTATCAAAAGAAAAATAAAATAATGTCTCTATTGTCTTTTGTTTTCCCGCAACCCGCCTCAACTTTCATTTTTTAATGGCCGTCATATTGGATTTTTTGATATTTGAAAAGTGTGTAATATTTCCAGTCTCGTGATGTCTCACAAATGTATAAAAGATTGAAGTATCACCTAAATATCATCACACGTAATGTTATGTATTAGTTATTTTCTAAGGAGGCCATGATTTATTTGTCAGAAAATAACGTTAATGAGTAACACACATAAACGCATTGAATTTTTAATAGAATATATATATATATATATATATATATGTATATATACTTGAATATCGACTTCTCAACAAATCAAATGTTTTGGGACAAATTCGAAATTATGAGGGTGTTAAAAAAATAAGTCAGAGAAATCGTCGTAAATTTATTTTACGCGTTTTCCACCAACAAATTCCTTATCTTTTAGAAAAAAGATGAAAGTCTGATGGTACTGTGTCTGGGCGGTATGGTGGATGATCCAGTAATTGCCAACGAAACCGGTACAGTTGCATATGAACTCATGCTGCGGCATGAGGCCGAGCGTTGCCGTGAAGTGCAATGGCGCGGCTAAAGAACAGGCCTTTCGCGACAGCATTCTCGAATAGCGCGCCTGATTTGAAAGGCTCATGGTAAATTTCAACTAAATGATTTTTTTTGCGTTTAAAGACCGAATTACCTTGTACACTTATCAATCGGTGGGCTTACTGATTGACATAAAGACAAACAAATCAGTATAACCACACAACCAGCACCGACAGAGATGGAAAACGTAATGGCAGTCTAGTGAGAGATTGGCCAAGAGTGGGTAATGTTGTCCGGACGTCGCGTGGCAGGATGCGCAAGCACGATGCGTAGTCAATTTAAAAATGGCCCCCGTTTCTATGTATTAATTCCATAACCCTAAATTTCTTTATTAACTGAAGTCGTTAAAAAAGTACTTTATATTATCGAGATAACTTGTTTTAACTGTCATCAACATTCATCAAATAACCATCTACAAAGAGGTTACAGGTGGAGCATAGGGACCAACCCTCGTATGTGGAACGAAATCGTGGAAAAGTATATTAGATAGGGGGATTCTGAATGGGGTGGAAGAATTTCTATTTAGACCCTTTTCTCAATTGTTCGCTGGACAGCTTCAAGCCTTCTCTTGTACCTTCATCAGCTCGTGACTTTGAGGCACCCTACTTCAATTTTTTAATCCTTTATAGCTTTTTACGAAACTCTGAGGTGTTCGCTAGGAATGCAATCTCTCAACAACAAAGGTAGATAAAAGAATGAGGTCACCAAAATTGAAAATTTTGGGTCCACAAGAATTCTAACCATTAGTGATAAGTAACATATGAACATATCCTGTTTTTGAAAGTTTTGAAACTGGGGCGCAAAAAAGCATGCGTCACAAATTCAACCAATGAGAAGGCGTCTTTGGAGTCATGGATCTAGTGAATATTGTCGATTTCTTGTAAAATGTCTCTCAAACTAGAGAAAATTTAGACGATTTGTATAAGATGAACGCCTTATTTCCATATCGAATGATCTAAATTAGCGGCCATGGTCATATAATGAACCAATGAAAAATAGTCATTTCCATACAAGGTTATCGCTATACCAAGGACGAAAATTGGTCCAGTTGCCACATAGCTAGGCGTAAAAAAATAAATATTGTTCAAAGATTTTCGAATGATTACAGTAAGTTTTCTGAGGGGTAAAATTGGGGATTAGGGTTGAAGAGAGTGGAAGGAGGTATATCTCTATTTTTTGGCGGTAGTATATTTATGTACTCCTAGCCCGGTATCGAACTTACTCATCGCCATTCCAATAGCAACGTTGCCGGTGCTGGTCAAATAAGTGGTAACTTCTCTCGTCTCGTCGTTTGTTATTTGAGCGGCCCGCAGGACCTTGGCTCTTGTCTGGCAGAATGATGTTTTCTTTCTTCAAAATCTTCCTCAGCCCAGCCAGGAGAGATTTTTTATTAAGCGGAAGATGGAGGAAGGCGAAAGAAAGGAAGAAAAAAGGGGAATAGAATCAATAAGTAAGAACGAAATTTATTGATTCTGTATTCCGAATGGTGCTTAATTTGGTTAGAGTATTGCCAAATGATTTATAATTTAGAGAGCCTTTTATGTTTTGGTACTTGAGCCGGAGTATAGTTTATTTATTATTATTTATTTACGGCCCTGTTACTGGCTTGTGTTGCGTGCAGAAGAGGAGTTGTAATCTGTTCAAGTGATTTCAGGACAGTTGCTAAATCATTAACTGGGGCAGACTGTGAGATGTCCGAATTTGTGTTGCTCGAAAAGGCAACAGCAGCATAAGTTGTGTTCAAATTTAGAGAAGTAGCTCTCTGCAGTCGCTCTCGTAAAAGTCCAATATTTTTTCTGGGGACAAATTTACAGCCTAAGCTATTTGCTATTTTGGCCACAATTTGCACATGTCCTAGCATCGTGATCTGTAAGTAGACACAGATGCGTGAGGTGCTCCTGGGCGCACTTCACGCACCCGTACAATATGACTGGGAGTTACCATATCTTTGACAACGATGGCACTGACCGATTTGTCCAGAATTTCGTTGCACATCCACAGAGATAGCCAAGCCCATGAGTTCACGCTTATTGAAAATGTCATGGGACTTTGCTACCTTCGGCAGTACCACAACTATAAGAGGCATGGGTCCCCCGCCATTTGTTTAAGCGAATTATATGAAGAGGATTATATCCCCTTGATATAAGTTCTTCTTTCACTTCACATTCCTCCGCGGTTGTTGGTATTCCCCTAAGGACCGCGTGAATGTTTCTTTCTCCGTGGAGGAGAAAAGTATGGTGTGCTATTTCTTTTTCTTTTAGAAAGCGTACAAGTTTTCTATAATCATCCTCTGTTTTAGGGGTAATACTAATTCCGCCATCGATAGCCACAGCTTTTTCAATTTTAATACAGAGAGAAACACATGATTGAGATAGAAACTTCCACTTTCCTGGTTCGCGCAGTACTATCTGCGTGACCCGCTTTGATGGAGGTAGTCTCGAAGTTGTAGTGCTCGAACATGGAGTGCTTGGTTCTGAATTTGTATTTTGATTAGAGTCAGTAGCCGAGGTTAGAGTTTTAGTGGTAGAAAATTTTTGTTTGAGGCAAAGGAAATGAAGATGAAGTGAGAAGGTGGCTGGACTTACTTGGCAGTGGTGGAAAATCGCTGGAGCTCTTCTTGGATCTGCGTTTTTTCGATACTAAAGCTATCTTCTTGCATGTTTGCTATCTCCATTTCGTTAACTGTTGAACTTTCGCTGTCGCTTGACATTTCTTTGGCCATTCACTCTTCTTCAGCAATTTATTAATTTACCTCTGTAACTCGTCTATTTGCAGTGACATCTTTTCAATAAGCTTCGTCTTCACTGCTATCGTTTCCTGCCGCTTTTTATTATTCTCCAACAGCTGGCTGATGAAGGCATCCTTGTCGGGCAGACAGTCTTGGTCTGGCGGGACACCTTGAATCTCGCCAATATTGGGACAGCTAGAAGTTTCATCCTGCTGACTCCCAGGATCTGTTTCCATCTTACTATACGCCTAGATTTTCGCGAGTTAATTCTCAGAGCCAAAATACTGTCAACTTGACAAATACCCTGAGTGGTAACTTGAGACGAATTTGGTTCTCATCGTCAATTAATTTCCAACAGTCGGGAATTGTCATTTACAGAGGACCAGATTAGTTCATTGTCAACTTAGGCAACATCATATCTTTAATTTGCTTGGATGGGTATACTTGAGTGATATTCAAGAACTTCTTGTTAAAAATAACGATTGTGTACGCCTATTTGATTGGCTCGATCTATTCATTTGTTCGTAGTTGACTTACTCAAGATCGGATCCAGCGTTTCAGTTAGAGGGTTGCTTAGTTAGTGGCAGATTTAGGAAGCTCTCTAGAGGAGAGGGGTACCATGGTGGTAACAGGATTCCTCTACAGGAATATATTCACTTTGGGAAAAGGCCATCGGCGATTGAAAATTGAAGAGCGGGGTGTGGATAGCTGAGGCACCAACGCTTCTGAGAGCGAATGCCGTTGTAACAATTGAAAGGCCAGAGGGTGCCGAAAAATATTACTGATTATTGACTTTTCCAGGGGGGTCATAACCCCATGACCTGCTCTGGATCGTAACTTGAACCTGCTTGACGCCATTTTTGTAGTATCTTGAATCGCATATCGATTTTTTCTCTTGGAAGAATCTATCGGAATACGTCAAAGATATGGATTAATATTGGAAACTTTATCAAAAACTGGCATTTTTTAAACGAAATATCCCTTGGCTTATTGCGCACTCAGATAGATTCATGTAACTTAGTGTAGCGTTACTGTGGTAAGTTGTTGAAGAACTCATAATTTCAACAGCCTGCAAATTCGGTATGTTGAAATATAATTATTAGTTGTAATGTTATAAAACACTCAGAAATAGCGTTAAGTAGGGTATTACATGTCCCGAATTTCGTTTAAAAAAATGTTCCAAGATGATGCTCAGCCGCCATCTTGAAATTTTAAACTGTCACTTTTATGCTAAAATATAGTATTAATGCATCAATTTCATTTCCTTAAATTTCAGCTAGTTAACTTGACTCATTCAAAAAGTAAGTAGGAGTAGTGTCTTTACGAAAAGCACTGTATGGTATACATATGATTAGTTGTTGAGTTATAAACTGTGCAAAAACAGCCTGTATATTCGTCAATTTGGAAGCTAGTGTTTTCATGTTAACTAATTTCAAAACCAGTTATCACAGAATCCCTCACTCCATTTAAGGAAACCGTAGCCATCCCCCAGCTTGACTTCGATTTTGACGTAAAAATGTGGTTTTCACACATCATTTCCATAATTTGACCCATTGTAAAAATAAGTAAGGGGGTCCTTTTTGAAAAGCACTGTATGTAATTTGCATTTTACTGAAAATAACAGTGTCTCACTGTTTCTCTACAAAATTCTGCTTGACAAATTCTCTGAGGATATAAATAAAATTACAAATACATATATTTAACAAACAAGGAATGAATATTCGATGTACTTAACTACGGCACGGAAAAGCCTGTTCCTCAAGCCAACTCTGTTAACAGGGCGGTCTCGCGCCATCTACTAGGCAGTAGGACAACTAGTAGCCTTGCCTCCGCAGCGAAGCAAGTTCGTGTAGTTGTCCTACCGTCCAGTAGAGCGCACGCCATCTTCGTCTTAATAGTAAGTAAAATGATTATTTACTCGGAGTTAGATTATACGCATTCTGTAATTTTTGTCTTCAAACAATTTATTAAGCAGTGAGACACAGTTATTTGCAATAAAATATTCAGTAATGACGTCAGTCTTTTTGATTTGCGTCAACTTTTGTGTTAGGACACAAATGAAAAATAGGTTTTTGTGTAGCTAAATCATGTGATTGATATATGCAGTATTTCTTGATCTAAAATGAAAACTGGGAGCCCATCGTCCCAAATCGCGGAATCTCGCTATAGTTTGAGACAAAAAATTGATCAATAAATCAATCAAATATATCCATTACTCCAAATTTTAATTTTCGCTAGACAATAGTAAAATCGGGCCTAAGAGCGTTTAAAAACAAAGTTTCAGATTCTCGCTCATAAATTCTTGATCATTAGAGCAATTTTGAAGAAGAAAAAAAGTTTTTTTCGGCATCGTAGTAACCCTATGTCAAAACCTCACCAAATTCCTAGAAGAACTTTTCGAGCTACAGGTAACAGACGACAGACAGACAGTCAGGCGACCGATAGAAATAGATGACATTGTTTTTAGTACACGTCGAGTAATATCTGAGAACGTGGCATCTTTCAATATGGGTTTCTTAATAAGAGATCCATAGTAACTAATTTAACAATCTTTACTCAGTTCGGTATTGAATGTGTCGATCGGCAAGGTCAACTTTATATACTCGTACTGTGTTTTCTGAAGCGTACGATGACATACTTTTAAATACGCTTTTCATCATGGACTGCATTCATCAGCTTTAGCACTCATCCAAAATTATCTTTATTAATGGAAGCATGTTACTGTCATACCAGTATGTAACTAAATTGGGAGTGTCTCGAGGTGCAAACCTTTGTCCTTTATTGTTTACCTTATTTATTGATGATATTGCGGATGATTTAAAATTGTTCAGGATTATTGATTCTGAGGCTGATCACATAGCACTTCAGCGGAATATTCATGCTGTAGTAGCTTGGTATGACGAGAATAATTTATATCTTAATGCGTCTAAGTGTAGTGTAGTCAGCTTTCCCAAAAAACCGCCTATTTGTAAATTTAATTGTAAGATTGGGGATGTTTACATAAAGACTCCGTTAATGATTTGGGTGTTATTTTTGACCATACACTAAACTTTTCATTCCTGATGTTCCTTGTGAGAAACTGCAAAAGCTTCAGCCACCCAGAGTCACTGTTGGTTTTCTATTTTGCATATATTAGATCGTAATTGGAATATGCATCGTTAATTTGGGGAAAAAGAATTTACAACTGCTACATTGATTCTCTTTCATGGTTGACGGTGCATATCCTGAGCAGGGTATATCTGAAAGTTTGTTATTGTCTAGGTTTCAAATGCAGTCTTTCGAGCTGAGAAGGAAGTGAGCCACAATTATTTTCTTGCGTGAACTGCTGCAAAATCAAATTGATGCTAATGAGATTGTTATTCAACTAAACTTAATTGTCCCATCTATTCGAACCTGCACCGTTAAAACCTTTTATTGTGACAGGGCTCGCACAGATTTATCTTTGAAAGCACCAATATATGTAATGTCATATCAAATCTTTGTGATATACATGCTGACAGCATTCTGGGAGTAGCAAGGAATTTTTCAAACAATTTATATGTTTCTCGGTTGAGTGAAATATGTTCTATTGTTTTCTTTCTTGCCTGTTTTTCCATTTCGATAGAATCACCGTATCTTTCCTATTTTTGTTAGTTTAATTAATGATTCTCTTAGGATTGTCATGTAAATGGTTTCCATATACGAGCCCCTTCCCACTTCAGTTGGCCCACTTCAAGATTTGTACCAAAATACGCATTTATAAACTAAACATGACAAACCTATTTACTTCTAAAACAATTTATTTTCTCAAAAACATTTTAGATACACTCTAGTCGTAAAAAATACATATTTCAAATCACTTAGACCTATAACTAATAGAACATCTGAACAAATAAACAATGTGTGAATAAATGCGCGAAGTTAACAAAGCAACAATTAAAAGATCACCATAGGGTAACATCACCTTTATTTTTTATTACGGCTGAATTTCTTTGGGGCATTGTGTTATCCAAGTTTTGGCAAAAATTTGGTGTAAAACAATCCCATATTTCTTGAAGCTTTTGCCTCAGTTCGGTGATTGTACAAGCAAGATGTTGTCGTAGAACCTTTTTCATCTGGTGCCACAAAGTTTCAATCGGTGACAGATCTGGACTGCTAGAAACCCATTTCAAAAGTGGTACATTATTTTCTTCCATCCATTTTATAGCCTTTTTTGAGGTATGGCACGCTGCACCATCTTGCTGAAACACAAAATATTGGCCGGATGTCAAACATTCTTCCATCACTGATGAAAGCGATTCTTCTAAAATTGCCAAATATTTGTTTGTATCCACATTTCCATCAATAAAATGAAGTTTTCCTACTCCTTTTGATGACATACTGCCCCAGACCATAATGGATCCTGGAAATTCCACTTTTCACTTCAGACAGTCAACATGGAATGCTTCATTTTTTTTGCGAATAACTCTACTGCGACTGTCACCAACACAAACTTCGAATCGGGCCTCATCACTCCATTGTATTGCACACCATTGTTGAGGTGTCCATTGACTATGTTCTTTAGCCCATCTAAGCCGATTTTTTTTATAAGAAAACTTGCCTTGCAAGTGCTAAATCCCAGTTTGTGGGCCTCTCTATGAGTTGTGGACCTCGAAATTCTCCTTCCAATAGCGTCACTCCACAGAGCACTTAATTGTAAATAATTGGCACGGCTGTTTTTCACGATTATTCTTCTTAATGCTCTTCGGTCGGCATTTGTGATATTACTTTTTTCACATATCGTGGCTTAATATTAACTGAACCAGTTACGTTATATCTTCTAACAATATTTCTCACACTGTACCGCGATAAGTCTAACAAAGTTGCAATTTCTGAGTTTGATTTCCCAGAATTAAAAAAATTAATTATCAGTAACCGAATTTTCTCACTAATAACCTTTCCTCTACCCATTTTGCAAACCTCAACTACCCAAAACTATTTTAAACGTGTTCTGACAGCTGTGATTAATAAAAACAATTGTCATGGCTTTTATTTTTCACAGCCACCTATGCGTTATAGACTTATTTTGCATTGAAATGAAAATAGGTTGTTATGCTGTAATTGCAACATGTGTTATTTTTATGCAGCAAATTTGATTAGGGAGTGATTAAGTTGATGTTTTCTACTATGTATTATCAAAAGATTCATTGTTAATATTTTAAACCTATAACACACTGCTACATTTTTATTATTTGTGTTTGATAACAAACAAACTAAGATTTCAATAGTTGGGCCAACTGAAGTGGGAAGGGGCTCGTAGGACAGTAAAGGCTATTTATTTATTTATATCTTAATTTTGGAACTTTTTGCGATCACAATACCCGCGCCAGTGGCGTGGGAGGTGAAAGAGGAAATAACAGAAAGGGCTGTTGATGGTGATAGATTCTGGATCCTGCCACAAAGATTTAGGTTATTATCGATGGTTTTTTTCTTACGTCAAATGTGAGGGAAATAGAGTAGTGGCCGAAATGTTTGATTGGTCTGGCAGCTTGGTTGTGATCGCATAGATGTAGCAACCACTGTATTGATTTTGAGGATGCATGAATGTGATAGGTAGATTGAAACTAGAGTAGTTAATCTATTTAAAAATACAGTAATAAATGTTTATGCTAGAATACTGAAAAGAAGATGTTAAACGCCTCTATTTACTTCTCGTTGCACACATTCATGATGTATCCAAAGCACACCGATAGCAGCTCCATAAAACCTTCATACTGTAGCTTTTTATCTATGCAGCTTTGGAATAGCAGCTATTTTTAATTCAGCATGTGAGCTAGATGGAAAAATTCAAGTGTCTTCATAAAATTTCGGTATGTTATATACACACATTTCCTGTTGTAATAATTCCTGCTCCATTTGCATTCCCTTTTATACCCCTGTTTTACTGCTGGCCTTGTTTGGCGCGCCTGTTTTGTTGCTTGTTAAAATTTTAGTATTTCACCAAGTAGAGACCGTTACGAGATATATTGTTAAATGGGGTATTCATATACCCCAATAAGCATATCTGGATCTATTATTCCAATGTAATTTTCCAGCTTATTATCTTACTGGGACTCCTACTATAAAATTTTGTGAAATTCTTTATTTTCTCAGAATGCGACTTCTCATGTCAGATTGAGCGCTCATTTCTCCAAAACTAAATTTTGACAGTCAGTTCAACCAATTAGGAAAGACTTTATTGTGGTGCAATTTGAACCAAACCTGACAAAGGTATCTGAATATATCGGTGATATCTACACATATTCAAATTTTGAATTAAATCTTAGAAAAGTGATTGTTTTATAACTGAATTTAATATCACGTTTTTGAATATTAAAAATGGCATCATGTGGACTGACAGACAACAAACAAATTAAACTGATCAAGTTAGTCAAACAGGCCCATAAAATTAGTCCATAAAGTTTCTTTACCTACCCTACCGGAAGTTACTGTTCATCTGGCAACGTTGTGCCTTCCCACGTCTCCGCGGCAGCGTGCACCGCGGCACACAGCGAGATATCGTTTGTTTCGTGCATTATCGGCGTATACGTTTATTGCGCTGCAGTACGGATAGATTAGTCTGCCAGACCCGTGAGCCGGGCGGTGAGCTTAGATGGCAGGAGTACGCGGAATGAGAACATTTTTCTATTATTCAGTTTTAAATACAAATGTATGGGAAAATCTATGTTACGAGGAATATGGCTAGTAGATGCGTACAATTATCGGGGTTGGAAGCATATAAATATCCCGACATCAAACAATTTTCAGACACCCTCCCCCACCCTCTAATGTCCTCGACTCCCAAATTTCAACACCTACAAAAAATTTCCTGAAAATTATCAGCTCTGAAACATCAAAAAACGAAGTTTGAGCGATGCTTATTTTCTTCATGTTCTTGACCCTGGTTTTGCCACCACTGGCCCGATATTCAAAAACTAAGCTTCTTTCAACGGCAATGAGTGGTTTTTTGTGATGATCATGTCATTTAACATTCAAAAATCATTATCTCATTTACGATTTTTTTTGCGATTGCAATGCTTTCTCTTGCGTTGGCGTAGGAAGTAAAAACAAGATGACTTACATCGAACTGGCTATTTCTTATCACTTTTACAAATGAGTGTTCATTATATACTTGACCAATAGCAATGAGACAAATAATATAGTTAATTTCCATCTATTATCATGGTCTTACCATTTAGGACGGTCCGCCAAGGTATGGCAATATTGACCTTTTTGCCTTATATACAGATTGTTTACACGTTATACTTTTTTGCAAATAAAGAACACAAAATGCACTCCAACTAATTTGCCATCTCTTCTTATATCATAATAGTGTAAAATATCATTTATCATCAATTAATGATTAATGATTTTATCAACATCTATCACGTAAACAAACCTCCTAGTTGCGCATCGAAAAGTTGGTAGCATATATTTTCATTAGACCACAAATTAGGCAACTGAAAAAAGACACAAATTCTGTCGAAACTTTGAACAAACTTTGAAAGCGAACCTGAAAATCCTTTGTTTCGGTGATCTAACATTTTCTTGAAATCAGTACACTATTTATAATTAGTTAACGATACGTTATTTAATTTGAAACATCTAGGGTGTAATGATATCATCAAGCTACAAAATTCATTGTTATTTGGATCGATTTTCTGAAAATTCTCGAGATTATTGTGAAGTTTTATAAAATATATTCTTGCTTGAAATAATGTATGTAGAAGATCATACTTTTGTTACTTGCACGTAAAGGACCAGATACAAAATATCTATTTATAATTTATTTATAATAATCCATACACTGCCTGAACAGAGTGATGCAATTAACAGGCAGAGAAAAGACCAAAAATGATACAAATACAAAACTCTAAACAGTACATGATAAAAAAGACATAAATATAAATTATCCAATTGTTAAAAAACACCTCTTGAGATCGATTTTGGTGGAACTAAAAACATCAAGTTCACTTACACTGTCACAGACATTACACATAACATAAAGAGGCAAAAATAACAATAAATTTGACGACGTTGGATTCTCTCGATGTTTTTACAGTGAATATCATAGGCCGGATACCAGATAATCGAACAGTATTCTAAAATAGATCTGACAAAAGCATTAAAAAGTAAAATAAATGTATTAGTATTATTGAAATGTCTACTGTTTCTTATAACAAAACCAAGATTTTTAAAGGCTTTTGCTATTATTGCATTAATGTGATCAATAAAAGATAGCTTTAGATCGAATAATACGCCCAAATCCTTGACGATATTAACACGACAAAGGACATTGCTACTGATTTCAAAATTAAAACATGTCGGTTCCACCCTGCATGTAAACGTCATAGTAGTACACTTATTGAGCGACTTACATGAGAGAACAGAATATCAAAAAGAACAAACTCAAAAATTTTGGCAATATTACTTAAAATAACAATAGCCCTGTAATTCTCTACCTGCGATCGATCGCCTTTCTTAACAGGTGTTATTTTAGACAATTTCCATTTTATAGGAAAGGTGGCAGATTTCAAGGACAAATTGAAAAGATATGTCAAAGGCTCAGCAAGAACACACGCACAGTCTTTTAGAAAAAATGAAGGTATGGAATCCAAGCCAGTGGAATATTTAGGCTTTGACCGTTTTATTGCATTCCGTACATTAGTTACTATAGGGAGATACGATATATTTTCTGCAACGGAACAACCAGCGGATGGTTGAGAAGACGTGATGTACGTGGACTGGAAATACTTGGCAAAAGTATCAACAATTTCCTGTGGATTCCTGAACTCCTCATTTTCCAAAGACATATTGTTGGGTATGCCTGATCTGTTGCTGTGCAAGTTAACAAAGGACCAAAATTGATTGGGGATTTGCGCAAGGGCACGCTCAGTTCTCGCAAAAAAATTAGAAAACGCCAAGTCTATATCGATTTTGATGGCTCTTCGCAAGTTACTGAAAGCTTCATAGTCAGATCTAACCAAAGTTCTCTTATATTGCTTCCAGAGGCGATGTTTTTTTGATATTTTAAAAATTATTGCACGAGAAAACCAGGGAGGGTATCTGTTATCCTTTGGTAATGTGCATGGAACGTGCCTATCGAAAGTGTGTGAAAGTCTAAATGGGATCAAAGCAATCCCATGATAAGTTTATGAGAAATAGACGGACGAAGGTAGCCTGATTTTCAAAAATGGTGGATGTCTCGATTGTAGTTCCCAGGCCAAAAACTCTGAGAATCAGTATACTGAAGAAATATTTCGTTCAAACACCTTGAAGTGGGGTTTTAGGAGGTGTCATGTTGATAGTGAACATAATCATTACAAGGTCAGTTTCAGGGCAAACTCAGTAACGAAAGGTTGCTTTTCAGGGACACAGAAAAGTCTTGGTTGTTTCCTTGTCTTTGGTTATGCCCTTTACAAGGTCAAATCAACTTTATGATGATTTTGACGGTGGAAGGGAAAGAAAAGGTGCACTAACGTGAACGTAGCACGAGTATTGTATTTTTTTGAGTATTAATTTGTGTTTTCTTGTCTACTTTCGACATATCATCTAGTAATGCCTAATAATATTATCAGGTAAATCCTCGTTACTTTCGTAAACTTCTTGATAAGATATCCTTAGTCGACACTACAAGCCCCTTCCCACTTCAGTTGGCGCAACTATTGAAATCTTAGTTTTTTTCTTATCAAACACATAGGGTGTTATAGGTTTAAAATATTAACAATACATATTTTGATAATACTCGTACAAAGTAGAAAACACCAACTTTATCACTCCCTAATCAAATTTTCAGCAGAAAAATAACACATGTTGCAATTACAGCATACCAACCTATTTTCATTTCAATGCAAAATAAGTCTATAACGCATAGGTGGCTGTGAAAAATAAAAGCCATGACAATTGTTTTTATTAATCACAGCTGTCAGAATTCGTTAAAATAGTTTTGGGTAGTTAAGGTTTTCAAAATGGGTAGAGGAAAGGTTATTAGTGAGAAAATTCGGTTACTGATAATTAAATTTTTTAATTCTGGGAAATCAAACTCAGAAATTGCAACTTTGTTAGACTTATCGCGGTACAATGTGAGAAATATTGTTATACCTCAAAAAAGGCTATAAAATGGATGGAAGAAAATAATGTACCACTTTTGAAATGGGTTTCTAGCAGTCCAGATCTGTCACCTATTGAAACTTTGTCGCACGAGATGAAAAAGGTTCTACGACAACATCCTGCTTGTACAATCACCGACCTAAGACAAAAGAATGAAGAAATATGGGATTGTTTTACACCAAATTTTTGCCAAAACTTGGTTAACACTATTCCCCAAAGAATTTCAGCCGTAATAAAAAATAAAGGTGTTGTTACCCAATGGTAATCTTTCAATTGTTGCTTTGTTAACTTCGCGCATTTATTCACACATTGTGTATTTGTTCAGATGTTCTATTAGTTATAGGTCTAAGGCCCGTATCGTCAGTCGACCCTACAATTGAAGGGCGCGTTTATGGCCCCCTTGATTGTCATACTCCTTTCTCTCCTTCAAAAATTTCTAGATTATTCTTGTCCCGTGTCAGCGTCAGCACTCTCCTATTGTGAATATTTGTTTTCCTTTTAAATTGTAGGAAATTTCAGGCTGATAAAACATGATATAACTCAAAACCAAGCACAATTTGATGCAAATTGATGTTTGTGACATAACCTCAAAATAGAGCGCTGACACGGAGAAGTAGAAAACTATGGCAATCAAGGAGGCCATAAAGGCGCCCTACAATTGTAGGGACGACTGACGATACTGGCCTAAGTGATTTAAAATATGTATTTTTTACGACTAGAGTGTATGTAAAATGTTTTTGAGAAAATAAATTGTTTTAGAAGTAAATAGGTTCGTCATGTTTAGCTTATAAAGGCATATTTTGGTACAAGTGTTGAAGTGGGCCAATTGAAGTGGGAAGGGGCTCGTATATTGGATTCTGAAAACGTGAGTAAATTCCTTTGGGGATACCTTCTACTTCGTCTAACGCCGACATTTGCCTCTTGTGCCGTTGCTAACAGCTGATGCGTTGATGTATCGTCCATAATAATCGGAGGATGGTGTCTATTACTAAGAGCATGAGCTATTTTATAAAGGTTCCTAGATTTGGTACATGCAGTATTTGAGTACTCAACATATCTTGGTAACTAAACGAGATCTATTGGCTAATTCCTTGCCGGCTGCCTCCCAGAGGTGAAGGCATTTTCCAATTTATACCCAACTGATCTAACAATACAGTGACGAATAAAAACTAGAGCTGGTAGAAAAAACGGTGTCATTTTCATAACCGTAACACTTAAATTAATCGAAAACAAATAAAAACATCCTGCAAAGTTAATATAACGCAATCAACTCATGCCTTCTACTTTACGAAATCAACGGAAGAACAATAGAATGGAAATGGACGAGGTTGTGAGAAAATCATTCTCATTCTGACATTTCCCTCAATTCGTCGGTGCAAATCTGTACCCTCGCTATATCTCTGTCACCTCGTGCCCCTAAAATGCCCTTCGCCATTTTCTAATCCACTCCACTTTTTCCGACACCTTGAGAAGCTGTCTGCTTGAAATGTAATCTCTCAAACAACAAAAATAAGATGAATTAAAAAGCCCTCAGACAGATATTATGGAAATCTCAGCGGACCCTTGATATTCTCGAGTTCAGCTTGGATGGAAATTCGGAGGAAATTACTTTTTTGTATTTTCGGATGGAGAGGCCGGTTTTTGGATGGGGCGCACGATGGGCGATCTGATATGTACAGGATCATTCGAGAAGCGGTGACAATACCTGTAGATAGAAAGTGGTTAATACTGATAGATAACAATTAATATGAAATATGTATTTACGTTTATTTCTGATTGTTGATAGCAAAGTTAAAAAAGAGCCAACTTTGGGGTACGGTAAATAAAAAATCAGTTGTTTGTTGTAAATCATCTGAACGAGCAATATTTCCATAGCACTATTTGGCTATAACAGTGGAACCTACCCATCACTTAGACCTATAGACTAATAGAAAATCTGAACAAATAAACAATGTGCGAATAAATGCGCGAAGTAAACAAAGCCACACTTGAAAGATCACCATTGGGTAACATCACCTTTATTTTTTATTACGGCTGAAATTCTTTGGAGCATAGTGTTAACCAAGTTTTGGCAAAAATTTGGTGTAAAACAATCCCATATTACTTGAAGCTTTTGTCTTAGTTCGGTGATTGTACGAGCAGGATGTTGTCGTAGAACCTTTTTCATCTCGTGCCACAAAGTTTCAATAGGTGACAGATCTGGACTGCTAGAAACCCATTTCAAAAGTGGTATATTATTTTCTTCCATCCATTTTATAGCCTTTTATTGAGGTATGACACGCTGCATCATCTTGCTGAAACACAAAATTTTGGCCGGATGCCACTGTCACCAACACAACTTCGAATCGGGCCGCATCACTCCATTGTATTGCAGACCATTGTTGAGGTGTCCATTGTCTATGTTCTTTAGCCCATCTAAGCCGATTTTTATTTTGCATTGGAGTTAATAGTGGGTTTGCTTTGGCCTATAATCAAGTTGTGCAACTTTAGGGTTTTTGCTTCACTTTTTTTTATAAGAAAACTTACCTTGCAAGTGCTAAATCCCAGTTTGTGGGCCTCTCTATGAGTTGTGGACCTCGAAATTCTCCTTCCAACAGCGTCACTCCACAGAGCACTTAATAGTAACTAATTGGCACCCCTGTTTTTCACGATTATCCTTCTTAATGCTCTTGGGTCGGCATTTGTGATAATAATTTTTTTCACATATCGTGGCTTAATATTAACTGAAGTTACGTTATATCTTCTAACAATATTTCTCATACTGTACCGCGATAAGTCTAACAAAGTTGCAATTTCTGAGTTTGATTTCCCAGAATTCAAAAATTTAATTATCAGTTACCGAATTTTCTCACTAATAACCTTTCCTCTACCCATTTTGAAAACCTTAACTATCCAAAACTATTTTAAACGTATTCTGACAGCTGTGATTAATAAAAACTATTTTCATAGCTTTTATTTTTCACAGCCACCTATGCGTTATAGACTTATTTTGCATTGAAATGAAAATAGGTTGATATATGCTGTAATTGCAACATGGGTTATTTTTATGCTGCAAATTTGATTAGGGAGTGATAAAGTTGGTGTTTTCTACCATACATTATCAAAATATTCATTGTTAATATTTTAAACCTATAACACCCTGCTACATTTTTATTATTTGTGTTTGATAAGAGAAAAACTAAGATTTCAATAGTTGGGTCAACTGAAGTGGGAAGGGGCTCGTATATTAGATACTATTTGAATAACAGCTGATTATTACATTTCAAAACTCCCCAATGAGTGACACATGTGTGGGATCCGTCAACACTTGAAAAAATGCGACGAGGAATCCACAGTTTTTTGTTGAAAGACATGTTCATCACACTGTTGGAGTTATGGTTTGGGGTGCTATAGCTTATGGTTCCAGGTCACCTTTAATCTTCATCAGAGGTAACATGAACGCGCAGCGTTATATCCACGAAGTTCTAGAACCCCATCTTTTACCCTATATTGACACCCTGGCAGATCCTACTTTCCAACAAGATAATGCCCGACCACATGTTGCAAGAGACACAATAGACTTCTTTCAACATAATGATGTCACATTGTTACCATGGCCACCAAGATCTCCCGACTTATCCCCAATTGAGCACGTGTGGGATATGATTGGTAGGAGATTGCTCAATTTGCAACGTCCTCCTCAGACTCTAGAAGCACTTCGAGAGGAGTTGGTGGTTGCCTGGAATGAGATACCACAGGAGGACATTGACCACCTGATCAGAAGCATGCCTAGGCGCGTTGGAGAATGCGTAGCACATCAGGGTGCATCCACACATTATTAAAGGTCAAAGGCCTTTAAAGCAGTGCAATCATTTTGAAATTTTTATCATTTACTTATTATGCTTCATTAAGTACTTATACAAAATTTTATTAAAATAAAACCATTTAAACTGGGTGTTCGGATTTATATGTCACTTAGTATATTTATACTGTGGTCACACTTTAATTTTCATATTTATAATTTTTTTTTAATGTCAGCACAGTAGAGCAATACTTTTATTTTTATATATCTCAGTGTGCTCATACGAAAGTGCTTAAGTTAAACATTCAAAAATGGAACAATTTTGGACTAAAATGCCAATATTATAAAATCTGGGCTTTTAAAAAACAATCAAGTACTAAAATAAAATGAAAAATGTTGAAAATACACATTGACCTGATTTAGTGAAGACGGTTTTGGTCAAGAATGCCAATTCTATTTTCCATTTCCATCCTCCATGACTACAAATGAGTGAAGCTTGGTGCGTAGATGACCTTCAGAAATCTTATTTACAGTTAGTCTATGTACTATCTTAGCATCTGATTGTAAGAATATTCTGATGCGAATTTTTCGCATAATCTAATTCACAAAGGGTTCCTTTTAACGAATCATGTTTCCAGGCGTCGAAAATTGCTTAGAAAATTTTTTTAAACTAATTTCCAAATTGCTTTTTTTTGCACCAGTCGAAGTGTTCTTAGGTTCTTCGGCGATTCTGAACAGAAAAGGGGATTTAAAACCTTTTCTTAAATTGATTCTTAACTCAATTTAACGTACTTAAAAGTGCATAATACGCCATTTTCGAGTCAGGAAAACAATTTGAAAAATGAAAATTTTAAGTTGACATTTATCTGGACAAATCAAAATCACATATACTTTTCGATCCCTGTTTATTATACGGGTAGACGGTCTCTGACTGTCGAACGTCGAGGTACCACCCGGCGGAGCTCTAAGGCGGCGCCAGAATGTATGCATGTTGCATGCAGACGTGCTTCCTCGCTGAAGTCCGTGTGTCGTACCCCCTCCTCTCCCTGTATCACCCTATAGCACCACGGTACCCATGGGTGTGTAGGCTTTACGCCTTCGTGGTGGGACAAGTATAAAAAAATGTTCTTAAATCTGCAAAAACTTTATAGACGTGATCTTCTAAAAATTGAGTTACTTTCAGGTATGAAAACCCTGCTCACAGACCCTGATTCCTTCAAATCTGTGCAATGAGTCAGTTTTGAACGTTGTAGAATCCAATGGTCGTGCTAAAAAATTGTTTTTCTACGATAATAGCCGTAATAACGTCGATATTCGGTGCGGCGATGATCCAGCCTAGTTTAATGATGCGGTACTTTAAATATCCCCGGAAAATGTAATTACACCGCAGCACCTGACAAATTAACGCGTGGGCGCTCCAAATGCTCAGCCCACCGATTCTCATTTTTTGCCTCGTCTTTTTTTCATTACTCCGACGGGATACCGCACATATTTATTTAGTTCCCGGGGTGATTTTTTCTCACTAATATTGCCAGAATTTCTTTTTTTTGATTCTCTCGGTCGCATGTTTGAATATTTGTTGTTGGCAGTTTCGGTTGGACGTAGTTAGGTTGAGCTATCGTGAAATTGTTAATTTGATCTCTATGCTAAGAGAGTCATTTTACTTACGAGAAAGTATTGTAATCGAGAAAATGAGATATTGTGTTTTGTCATTCATTTCCGTCGTTTGTCTATCTGTCCGCTAATCCATGGGTTGGCTTGAGAAGTATTGCTCGAATTTTGATGAAATTTTCACACAAGGTTACTACTATGCCAAGGACAAAAACGCTTTGACGGCGGAGAATAAAGACAAGAACAAAACAAAAATAAAAACCTCTCAAACTTCGTTTTTTAGAGGAGAAAATTTGGGGATTAGGGTTGTAAGGGGTGAGAGAGGGTATACGAGAATTTATTGATCTTAGTTTATTTATATACTCCCAACTCCCGTATTTCTAAGTACCTATTTTTTTAAGTAAGGACCGTGAGTCAGAGAACCTTTTTTATTGTATTGCAAACTATCAAGTAAACAAATAAGTTCGGTTGCTGTATATGCTGTATATCGATCTACAACATACATGGCACATGAAAAGTTGCTGAAAATTGTTACATACCTAGTTTTAATAATTAAAAATGGCGACGAATAAAACAGTAATTCGAAGTTGTTTACTGTATGAGTACAAGTCGTCTTAGCATTTGTTCAGCAAACATTTCACGCAATGCTAATGAACAATTTCTTAATCGGTTATTAACCTGCGACGAGAAATGGATCTTGTATTCGAATTCTAAGCGTTCGTATCATTGGTTGTCGCCTACCGATTCGGTACCACACACGCCTAAGACTTCCTTGCACCCAAACAAGCTTTTGTTGTGTGTTTGGTGGACAGCAACTGGAATTGTCCATTATCAGTTTTTGAAAGGGGATCAAACCATCACTGCTAACTTGTATTGTAAGCTGCTTCAACGAGTACAAGCAGCACTCATCCAGAAACAGCCTTCTTTGATCAATCGGGTGAAAGTGATATTCTTGCAGGATAACGCCAAGCCTCATACCGCAAAAGTGACTTGAGAAAAAATTTCTGAACTCGGCTGGAAAACGTTACCGTACCCGCCATATTGTCCCGACTTTTCGCTGAGTGATTATCACCGTTTTTTGTCTCTTAACAACTGTATGAGGCACCGACAGTTCACAACTCGAGATGGTGTAATAAATGCAGTCTGCCAATTTTTTTACTCCAAATTCAGGGATTCCTACAATACCGGCATACAAAAATTGGTTCCACGTTGGCAAAAGGTCATTGAATGTGATGGTAATTACTTCGACGAATAAATAGTGTTTTATTGTTGCTCAATAAAAATTTATATTTTTGTACTAAAAACCGCACGAACTTATTTGGTTACTTGATAAAATATTTAACATTCACATTTTTTTATTTTCCAACATAGCCACTATGAACACTTGTACATTTGTCAATTCGTGGCACCAGCTTTTAGATCCCTTCGTCAAAGAACGCTGCCGCCTGATCCAGTAATTCCCAGCGAAACTTGTCCAGTCGCGTCTGTGTTCTTGCCGCAACGTGAGGCCGCGCGTTGCCGTGAAGCAGAACGACGCCGTTATAAAGCAGGCCCCGCCGGCGGTTTTGGGCGAACTTTTTTGCGTTTAAAGACAAAATTACTGAGAGCACTTTATAATCGGGGCTTGACTTAGCAACAAACAAAACAGAAACGTGAAACGTAATGGCGACGTCATGTGACAGGATCCGCTGACACGATGCGCAATTGGTTCATACTTTAAAAAATGGATATTAAATTTCTGGGCGTTCAATAGTCATGAAAAAGCATTTTTGGGAATCGGTGCATTGGGGGAGAAAATATCAGAAAAAGATGCATTAAAGTAAAAATACTGCTCAATTTTGTTACTTTTTTGGTCATCGTAAAAGCAATTTTTCTTGGAGGGAACATGATATATAAACAGTTACGGCTTATTTTAGTCGCACCTAAATAATTTTTATTTGTCATAACTTCTGCTTGATTGTATCTATTATATATCAACTCCTCCTGTATCATCACTCCGATCCACAGCTTTGCTGATGACAGCACTCTACATTCAAAGGGACGGTGAGCTGGAGAAAAGAAGACTAGCTGCAGCTCCCTGTCTGACGAGACATCAGTTGGTTATGACTGCTTGCGGATGCAATGATTTGGTACACTTCAATGCTTTCAAAGCACAGTACTGTACTTTGACAATTAAGAAGCGCCCTAGCACTCAGCCGGCTTCACTGGATGGCCGTTCTACCAAGGAGCTGTTCATTTCAGGTAGGGTCTAGATCACTAAGGAATTGATCTGGCTAGCCTCGAATACTGTTCACAAGTATGGGGTGCTGCCGCCCCGACTACATCATCTACGCTCGATGCTGTCCAGAGGAGGGCTGTCCGACTGATCGATGACTCTTCTCTAACGGACAATCTCGGGACTCTTCCGTCGGAGGCCTAGCTCTCTTCTACTGCTATGTCAACGAGCTCGGCTCCTCACAGCCCTCTTTCATGATGCCACCGCGCAAAAAGCCTGATAGACAGACCCGCCAGACTTTGACCTCTCGTCCTAACTAAGTTGAACTTTGTACATTCGGGACTGGCCGGTACGACCGCTCCTTTGAGGTATCGAGATTATGAAGTAATCTGCCTGAGGAGGTTTGTTTCAGCTCTGCTAAACTTGGGCAGACCAAAAATCGGATTAGCAAGGCGTATAAGTACCTATAAGTTCCTTATTGCAGTCGCGGTGCTCCGTTATTTAGGTACCTGCCTACGCGGCTGCTACGGTAAAAAAAATGCCTTGCTGTGACAGGTCTTAGCTATACCTCGGCGGCAGCTGTAGGGATTTACAAACAATGCATTATTTGAATGTTTTGGGGACTACTGTTTGATTTTGATTTCATAATTTCCGAGCCTCCTGTCACGTTTTGTGGTATTCATACTATTTTTCTCTCCTATTAGAGTGTTGCATTTATCCGAAGTTGCAATTTTCACATGACATTGCTCATCCACTGGGTATGTATGATATATACGGCAAATTTAATTAAAATTGGTCAATTTCTAGAGTTTGCACATATTGGACACTATTCCCAAACTACTAAAATTTAAGGGGTCCGACCTTGCACTTTATTTTAGGGGAATGAAACATTACATACAGTAGGCGCTAATCAATACTTTAGACTTAAATGATGCTCAAATATCACCAAAAGTCTACAAGGTGTTGTTTATCTCGCTGGAGCAAATTTGTATTTTTATGTATTTAGAAGGCTCAGTCAGTTTCTTGACGTAGGTATACTGGCTGTAATTTATTGCCGACACTACCTGTGCTGAGTCGAAACTGGCCAAACCGTATTTGAACGAAATGCTTACCTTATGCGGGGTATTTTTTCCAGGACATCTGAAGATATTAAGAAAACGGTAACAGCCAAAACCCTTTATTTCGACCGCAGTACTTTACTGCACCGGATTAAAACTCGACATGGAGGAAGTTTTGTTACTTTTAAAAAGTGGTTTCCAAGTGGTAAAATATGAAGGGGGATTGCATTTTTCGCAGTAACAGATTCGTGGTTTGTTTTATACGTAGAGTATGTTATTTTAAATAGAAATCTGTTTGAAGATACAAGCATTTGTTGCCAAATAATGTTAAAGCAAGACTTGTTAATTCACTAATTCTAATGCATGGAAATGAAGCAGAAAATCCAAATTCTTCAAAATTGTTGTTGTTTTTACAAAATGCTGCCGCGGCATCACGGATTTATGCGGATCGGTTTCCCAATCGAGTGCAACCAACCCCTCGTGCCTTTGTTAATGTAGTACAAAGGGCTCGTGAATCAGGTAACTTAAGACCTCACAGGGGAGGGCATGCCGGTGCTCCAAGACCGCACGATCAAATACAGGTCTGCACTGAAATACTTATCGGGAGGATACTTTATAAAACAAGGTAAACATTTTTTATTTTTTTTTATTTTTACACACATATTTTGGTTTAGCTTCCTTTTACAATCATTATCTGAAAATTAATGACTCAACTTCAAAGTATAATGAATTTTTACATAATGGAAAAGAAGGTTTCAACTTTGCGGCGCATACACAGGAAATTTGTTCAAGAACACAAGTACACTGGATCACTTGAAACTTTAAGGAAAGTGATAAGGACAATGGTATTTCGTTGGAGAAAGGCAATAACTAATAGAGGACTTCTTATGGAAGAGATTCAGCATCTTAGGAGAAATTTTCTGAGAAGGACGAATGAATATAGAGAAAAAATCGTCCTATAATCTATGTATATGGACGAAACATACATCCTTACATCACATACGCATAAAAAGAGTTGGAGCGATAATGCTAATGAGGGCCTTCACAGGCCAGTTTCAAAAGGACAAAAATTTATTATTGTGTACGCTGTGGATCAAATAATGATAAACCTACACGAAGATAGGGATAGCGAAACTGAAGATTTAATTTTAAGTAGTAGCTCAGATTCCGATTCCAAACATTCAGGATTTGATCCTCTGCGAAACTTCATAAATCTTTAACATATTGCCAACTGAATCTACTACGATGTTAGTTTTCTGACCTTACTTTCCATTTGATTGTCTATTGATTGAAATTATTAACAATTAAAAATTGAATGACACCAATCAATTTCAGTCTTATAGCTACATAGCGTGCAATACTTATTTTATGGAATAAATTGTTTTGGTTTTCTTATTTCTATGTTTATCTCATTTATATAAATAATCACATAAATCCAATGTGTAACCTTTCTTCGGTAGCGAACAGGTGTGGAAAAGTAAAACTCTCTACTTATCGAGCCACATGAAATAAAATGCTGACAATGATAGAACTTAGTCTTGTATCGTTAATGAAGTTTAGAAATTTAGAATATTGGGCTCACAAAAAGATATCTAGAAATTTGACACATGCCAAAAATTTATACTAAAAAAAGCAGGCTTCACATAATACGTATTCCATTATTTAAATTATTCGATTAATTCATGACGCAGACTGTACCACTCGAGATCGAATGACACTTATTGTATGTTACGTGCCATCTCTTTTGCTCCGAATGCGTTCTCCCTTTCTCGAGTGCGCATTCCCAGCAAATCCTCATATGTCTTCCTACACTTGACGGAGCTGTAAATTTTACTATAATTTTATTTGAGGTCATTAATTATGATTGATTATTCGACCATCTACTACTGCAATATAAACTCTTTGTAATTAAAAATTATTTTCTAATTTTTAGTTCGGTTAGCTATAAAAGCGTGTTTTTTATTTCTTTAAACTATTATTTATTTTCAATTTTTTTTTCAATTAATCAATTAGTTTTTTGTGGACATGTGGTATTGAAATGTCTTACGAATCATTTCGTAATCTAATCATTTCAGTTAAAGCTTTACTGATGCATGGGGGTTTTTTCTGTTAACTTAGAGCGATCAAGTTCTTAATCAAACTTCTGGTAATTGTTGAAAATTATGTACAAAGATTCCTTTACATACATACATACATACATACAGGCCAAGCTAATAAAAGCGTGTTAAAAATGTTTCTTTTACACGGCACCATCTATTCTTAAGAATTATTCAAAACTTTTCGAAGCATTTTCTATCTATAATTTTAAAAGCAAATTTTAAAAAATGTTTTTACAACTGCAGTTCATTGAAGCCACATCCACTTAAATGCACGCTCTTCAAAATAAATTGTTCCTCTGACGGTTTTTATTTCATATAACGTTATGTATACTCAACATTGTTACCCATAATATATTAATCAGTTTCACATCTGTAGTTCAGTAGGCTGAGGTGAAAAATGGCATTGCCAACCCCCAGCCTTTCGGGGTATTACATGCTTTGTATTCATGTTATCTATATACCCCAATAAACATTAAACATTATTATTATATTTTAAGGATTCCGATTGCACAAACCGGAATTATAAGCCACATTAAATTGACCATACTACTCTCCAGCCAGGTGGACCACATTTGGAAAAACTTGCTTACGATTTCAGGGATAAGTTGCTAATCTAAAAAGACAGAAAAATATTGTCTATCAGCATCTTTTCACATGGGATGGATCCTGTTTTTGTGAGGTCGTTCCCAGGAATACAAAAAAGATATTGCTTCGCACAAAATTGGAATTAGGTAGCACAAAACGCCATCTATTACCAGATTTGACGGTCCGGCCAACGATAGACAACCATGGATAGCTATTTTGTCCATCCTTCTGAGATCTCTACGGTTGTAACCGATAGCCGCTATACACGTACAATACTGCCGCAGTGCTGGAATCTGGCAATAGATGGTGCTTTACAATGTCTTATTTTGATTGACCTCATACCTACCTACTACTATTCGTTGTTTCAGAGACCAAGCCTGGACCATACTGATGAGTTGCTGAAAAAGATGAAACAGTTGTTTATTGTTGTTGGTCAGATGGAAGAAAGGAGTTAGATTTATTTCACAAAATTAATGATTACACTATTTTTTTACATAATCATAATACCTATACCTCCTGCTACTTCGGATTATTGTTATCTTAATTTTGTGGCTTACGGTTTTCCCAATAAATATCATAAATACTGAGATATTCGTATTTCTTCCTACTCTTAGAAAAGCGACCAAAGTATGTAACCTCTGGATATTATACAATCTTCTAGCTGTCAATATTATGCATTTTATTGTTTGCCCTAAACAGTGAAACATCATGCTGTCCATACATCAAATAATGGACAATCGTCCATCTCTAAAGCGCTCCATCCATTTTACGGCTGATCGTAGTTGAACTAATCTGTGACTTTTGACGAGAATTTGACACTGACCACTGGCGTTGCCACGCACCACTCGATCCGCTACGCTTCAATCGCTTAATCATTTTACCAGTTAACTTCACCGTACGCGAATGCATGACATGTTATATCGTGACGGCACTTTACGTGACCGCTATCAAAATGTTTGCTATTCCGTTTAATGCGAGGAATGCTATTGGATTTGTGCAATGATTGTATACTATGTCACATAGGAGACTTTAGATGAAAATATTCCGTCGTGTCTCGCAACGGGCCCGAAAAAGATCTTTTATTTAAACTTTTATTCAAACCTACCTAGAGAATCGGTTCCCAAAAATTCGTCTAAATAAACAGTATGTACTCTAACGCACATAAAATTGTTCTGGTCAACCACAGGGATCTGACCCAGGACCCCTGCTATTTTCAACACGCTTTTATAAGCTTGGCCTGTATGTATGTATGTAACGGGACCGATGACAACACAATAATTTGATAACAGTTTTTTATTATCCTTATTAGAACAGCCACGATTCTGTACGAGAGTAAGAGAGATAGAGCTAGCGCGTGACCTGCGCATGCGGGCAGTTTCGGACACTCAGCACAGCATAACGGAGGCAGATACTTTTTCAAGGTAGTGCACTCTCACCTTGTTCATTACTTAAACATGCATAGGTACTAATGAGTAATACTTACACGCGAATTACTGTTTATAATATTCATATAATACATTATAAAATGACCGTGATTCACTAAAGGCTTCTTATTCACAACAAAATGTTCAGAACATAAATTTCAATCTATTTATTTTACGGAACAAAATTTGGTAAACAGCAAAGCTCTGAATTTACAGCCGATTAAGAGGGAATTTAATACGATCAAAGAATTTGTAATTATAAAGTCTTATTGATTAAAGTACAAATAACGAATATGAATTAAAAAATCGTAGCTTTAATTAACTAGACGTGTGGAAAAATTGCTGATCGCGTCTTAATTGTGTCAGCATATTCCCATACCTCTCCACGTGCCGGGAGTATGTGTCCCGATTACTTCTGTTTCAAGTACGATTCCTACATAGCTTTGGTTTTACAGTCGATAAAAAGGAATTAATTATCATGAAAACAATATCTAATTATAAATGCTTACCGACTAAAATAAAAATAACAATTTTTAATTTAGAAAAACAAGGCCGAAACTATTATCGCATAGATATGTGGAAATAAATCGAACTAAAAAATGAAAAATAAATAATAGTTTAAGTGCCGATTTCACCAACATTAATATTATGGACCAATAGGAAAATACCTTATCGAAATGCAATTTGACGGAAGCTGTTAAAGGTCTCAGAATATCAGTTGTTTCTATTAAAATGTTGAATAAAATCGTGAAAATTCGACTGTATTATAAACAAGACCACTTTTTGATTCCAACATGATGCTTTTGTACAGAGAAAACAGGACAACTTTCATGTATTTTGATTTATGTTATAGGTGTACATTTGACCATCCGTTATCCCCTCAGCGAATGGGAATGGGAGAAATAATAGGTCGATTTTCTAGCTGTTAAATTTGGCAGCAGGTTTGGTCGTTTGTTAATTCATGGCAATCTCGAAATTTGTTAAGTTCAATATACTGTGTGTATATGTGATCATTATAGCTACACATACCTGTTGAATTGTGCGGATTTGCAAGAAAATAGAATATAAAATGTATTCCAACCAATTCCTCATCTCTCTTTACATCATAATATTAATCATTTGTTATAAATTCATGGGTTAATGAATTTCTTCAAAGCAATCAAAACAGTATGGTCGTCCCCATCCTAAAACACCGATATGTGTAAAACATGTTAATCCCTACATCTCCGAGGTGCATAATGCAATTACTGTAGACATAGACCTAAAATTATTAATAATTACTGAAAAATAAGAGCTAAAAAGAATTATACGTATAAATAGTATTGAAATATTGGTAGTTAAGGTTTTTGACTGGTGACTGGTGGGGATACAATATAGGGATGGCGACGATAGACGATACATTGATGTATCGAAAACATCGATACATGGGACGTAGAACATCGATCTTTACGCATCGATGGTTTCATGACCATATATCGATATCGAGAGGAATCATAAACATTCGTAACCGTATACCCCGAGTCTATCCTTAACTGTGCTACCATCTCTAAGCGAGGACTGGTAGCTTCGAAATTGAAAGGCCAGAAAGCTATTTAGGTGTTTAGTAGTATTTGAATATTATCATTACAGACGAGCACTGAGCCACTGAGTGGCCACTGAGCACTGTAGTCTTTTCTTCATTCTGTACTTCCCCAAGGGATAGAATAATATAGACTGAAAACAGCGCGTTTAATGATTTTCAGTTCTCAGAGAAAGATTTTCCCCTGCCGGCCCTTTACATCGTTTCGAAATATGAAATTCTGGAAACGCTATAAAAATAAAAATGAATACACAAAGCCTACTTACCTATTTCAGACAAAAACAAAAACAACTGCCACATAACGATTGTCACCTTGACATCATTCTGCAATCTGTCAAAGTAGTGATGGCCGTACCTGCTGCACGGTATAAGGTATCGATATTCGATAAAATATTTTTCTTTCTACCATGAATGCGTGGAAAAAACAAAATAAGGAGAGATATAGAATAAGGAGTTATTGAAGGCCTAAAATAGCCAGGCGCTAATAATTCCTGGCCGTATTTGAATATCTAAGCAGGCACAGTAAAACAAAAATAAGACTTGGAATTAATAAAGTTTATTTCGACAGTTGGCAGAGTTTGCTCCACTGGGACGAAGTGTGGACGGATCCCACAGAATTATGTGTCACTTTGTGATTCAAATAACGTCTAATATAAATATAACCCAGAATATGTACTCAGTGAAAAAAGAAAAATATTGCAAATTTCTAGTTTTCCTGCAGGTTTTAGGTTTGCTGGTAGCTCTACGACATATATTTGGATATTCCTTAATCGCTGTGAATATAGTGTGGATGTTTGTTAAGTTCCTGAACAACGAAAAATATTCAACTTTATGGGTGTATGGATATTAAAAAACCAGAATGGTTTTGTGGGAATATCAATCTAAGGTGCCATAATGGTTGTGATTAACGGCAAGTAAATGAATGAATGTTTGTAAACGAGTAATATCTATGAACTTTTTGGTAGAGCCAGTCATCAAGTAGGTGCTTAATGGCTATCTGCAAGAGGTTTATAGGAAAAAACACCCAGTAGATGATCTTGAATCAGTAAAATCGCATATCAATTGAAGAAAATAATATAATCATGAATAAAAAGTCAACAATAGTAATTAAATCATGAATTTTATTCAAAATCAAACATTTGTTTAAATTTTGACTGAATTATATGTAATTTCTTAATATTCGATAAGCTGATGAGGTTTCAATGACAAGATGTCATCTCATACTTTGACAGTATTTTGTTTTCAACATTTCATAGCTATTGGTTGCTAAAATTTGTTGATTGGAACTTGAAGCTCATTCGCTCTATTTGATGGGCTGTTACCCTATAGGTGGAGAATAACGGACTGTTGTTGGTGAAATTGGCCCTAAGAAAACTAAAAAAAAAACACCATTTCACAGCTAACCGAACTAAAAATTAGAAAATTATTTTTTAATTACAAAAGGTTTATATTACAGTAGTAGATGGTCGAACAATCAATCATAATTAATGACCTCAAAATAAAATTATAATAAAATGTAAATTATTAACAGAATAATTCAATTCAGAGTAAAAAGCAGTGCGAAAGCGATTGCCGACTATGACGTACGACCACTGACAACGACGCTTGTCCATCGGGAGACCACGTCGAATGAATCGACACGACATTTATGACAAGTGAAATATGTCTGTAATGTGTAGCACTACTGGTGTTGCTGGCGTATAAATGAACCAGCGTTAAAAAATTGAGATATACCCAATCTGCAATCCCAAACCCTCAATTTTTAGGCGTATAGTAGTAACATTGTGTATAAATGTCATAGAAATCCGAGCGGTACTTATCAAGTTATAGGCGGTTATGAGACTAGCGGACAGACCGACCGACGGAGATGAGTGTCATGGCTTTTTGTGATCTACATGTCATACAACACCAAAAAAATATGGTATCTCATATTCGAAAATTTTCGCGATTACAATACTTTCCCGCCAGTAGGTGATATTGGGAACTATGATGAAAAGCCCTTAAGCATCCCCCTTTATTTGGCTTTTATGATTCCTTGACAATCATATCGACAACGCCGCCAGAAGGAGCCTTGCTTCTCAAAATCACCCTTCCTGATACTTTACATCCCTCTCCCCAAATGTCGCTTATGTCATCTCGATCGTCATTCGTCAATCTCTCCTGTTTACCTCGCGGCTGCGACTGTCGCATCCCCGTTTCCGATGAAATATTCGCCCCTATAAAATTCCACCGCCGCATAAATTATGTTTGCATCGCGTCACACCACCGAATCGGCAATATTCGGCGATTGCCGACGTCGAGAATTGAATTTCATGCTTTCGTTGGGTTGCTCTCGAAATACGCGGTACATACACCGCATGAATTCTGTGCAAGGTTTTCAGTCGAGATTTTCCGAAGCTAGCACACAAACTCCTCGAGATGCGAATAACTATCGAGATCCTACCAAGCAATTGAGACATACAGGGCATTAATTAGTATCGATACAGTAAGTGGTACTAAAAGAAATTCAATACAAGCAGAGAGTTATAATATTTCCCTGGCTATCCTACGGTGACCTTGAATTTGACACTAATTTCTAGATCGAGTTTTTCTTAAATGAGACTCTGAATTTTTGACAACAGAACTGGATAGAGCGGAAGATCTTACGTTCAGATAATTTCTGATTTTCACAATACTTTGGCTCGATTTTATTATCCACCCGCGGGCATCAGAATTTGGCTGTTTGGCATAAATTGGACCGGTGTAAAGTGGTTGCCCTTCCATGCTAGTTCGGCGATAAATACACAACTTAGATTTAACATTTTCATTGTATTTTAAACCTTAAAATACGGTTGTACAAACATGAAAATACAATTTATAAAATTGTTTTTTAGGAAAAAATACTAAGTAGGTACTCTCAGTATTTTTGTTTTAGATATTGTTTTGAGATCAACCTTATATCAAAGAAATAAAATTTAAGAATTCATAATAAGGGCAAACAAGAATAGTGAAAAAAATTATAAACTCTAATACTTATAATACATTATAATAGAAACAATTAACAAATCCAACACAGATTCTGACAATAAGTCTTTTTTTAACAGGTAACTTTCGTAAGCCACTACCCTCCCTAGAGTGCCAAATATCAAAACTAGTCCTCCCATCTATTTTTGCTGTACTTTGATCATATATGATTTGGCACCTCACAAACCTAAGAACGGGCAACCAGATGCAGATGAAACCTATATGACTCTAATATATTCTAAGTGACATATAAATCCGAACACCCAGTTTAAATGGTTTTATTTTAATAAAATTTTGTATAAGTACTTAATGAAGCATAATAAGTAAATGATGAAAATTTCAAAATGATTGCACTGCTTTAAAGCCCTTTGACCTTTAATAATGTGTGGATGCACCCTGATGTGCTACGCATTCTCCAACGCGCCTAGGCATGCTTCTGATCAGGTGGTCAATGTCCTCCTGTGGTGTCTCATTCCAGGCAACCACCAACTCCTCTCGAAGTGCTTCTAGAGTCTGAGGAGGACGTTGCAAATTGAGCAATCTCCTACTCATCGTATCCCACACGTGATCAATTGGGGATAAGTCGGGAGATCTTGGTGGCCATGGTAACAATGTGACATCATTATGTTGAAAGAAGTCTATTGTGACTCTTGCAACATGTGGTCGGGCATTATCTTGTTGGAAAGTTGGATCTGCCAGGGTGTCAAGATAGGGTAAAAGATGGGGTTCTAGAACTTTGTGGATATAACGCTGCGCGTTCATGTTACCTCTGATGAAGATTGAAGGTGACCTGGAACCATAAGCTACAGCACCCCAAACCATAACTCCAACAGTGTGATGAACATGTCTTTCAACAAAAAACTGTGGATTCCTCCTTTCACCACGTCGCCTTCTAACCCTGGCACGACCATCGTGCATGCCTAAACAAAATCGAGACTCGTCACTAAAGACAATACTGTTCCATTCCTGATCCCAGAGTGACCGTTGTCTGCACCACTCAAGGCGATTACGTCGGTGTTCTCGAGTTAAAGGGAGGACCCAGTGTGGCCGGTATGACAACAAGCCAAAACTTCTCATTCGTCGGTAAACACTTCGCATGCCAATAGGTCTTCCGTGTTCTGCAAACCATTCATTTGCAATGGACCTGGTAGTGGAGAAACGGTCCCTTAAGGCCAATAATCTTAGGCGGCGATCTTCACGGTCTGTTGTTCTACGGCGGCGTCCAGTGCCCCTTGCTCTTTGCGTAAATTACGGCACTGCTATGATGATGATCTAATATGTAGAGTTGCTTAGGTTTGCACTTTTCAATTCCTTTGTTCTAGCGTAGGTTATAAGTAAGAGATGCATGTAAACCAAGGTGACCAGTACTCATTCGTCTTCTGTTAAATAAAGTCGCTTTTTTAAAAAGTCGTTCGTTGTTTGCACATTCTTAATTGGCGCTGCGAACAGGATATCGGCGTACCGAATCGATAATCGGCGGTATTGATTCACGAGTATCGCTCAATCGAGACCGAAAAAGTGCAAAAATCGTCCGGTGTGTTCGGGTACGATTTCAATCGTTTTGACGTCGATCACAAAGAACTTCGAAGGCTACACCGAGCAGGCACATCACCATCGAAGTACCAGGCCGAAATACTTGCTAAGTATTTTGGGAGCAGGCAACGACACTTGAGAAAACGACAGGAACTGACAGGAGCGAGGTGCTGGATCCACGGCAGGCAAGCTGTCAACCAGGAGGAGCTGTATTGGCCCAAGGAGGTATCTCAGATCTCTCCAAATGAAGCTGCTAGTGTCCAGTGTAGCGTAAGAAACAACATTTACAATTTTTGCTGTACTCAGTGATATTTCCATTTATTTCTCGAAACTTTTTCGCCCTCTATTGCTTTACATTTATATATATTCGTAAAAGTTATCTATAAGTAAACTTATTTAGTGACTTTAATTGCATATATTTAATGTCCGATTCTGAATTTGAATCTGTAGTCGAAAATACACCTGTTAGACAAGTTATTTTGACACCCTCACGTCTTAATTTTAATCAGTTAACCATGTCTCTTCAAGATTTACAAATTAAATTCAATGTAGCTAAATATATGGTACCAGAATATCATGGAGGTCACAGAGATCTAATTTATTTTTTGGATAATTCAGAAAAGTTTATTGCAGAATTTGTTAATACACCTTTTGTTTCGTATGCTTTCCAATACGTTATTTCTCAGCTGAAAAGCGAAGTAAGAGATTTAGTGCATCTAACTAGTCCGAGAACCTGGCCAGATTTAAAATCATTATTATTATCCAAATATAAAGATCCTAGAAATGAAGAAACTCTTCTCACCGCCTTATATACGTCAGTTCAGAAACCTAACCAAAAATATGAAGATTTTTATCAAGAAATTAAATTTAAGGTACAGAGCCTGAAAGAATTTGCAAATTTAGAATACCATGATAATCCCGATCATATCGCTTTTAAATTGAGAGACTATGATAGACAGTCTTTGAGCTCCTTTATCTCTGGTTTGAATGAACCATATAGGTCTTATGTAAGACAGCAAAATCCTACTACAATTGATTCTTGTGTTCAATATTGTCGTGATTATGATAATTTGCAAATGCAAGTTGATTATAAAAATTTCTTAAGAACGAGCCTATATAAACGACAACAGCCTCAGTCTCAGAATAAAGTACAAGCTTCAAATCAAAATTTCCAAAGGTCTAATTTTAATTTTTCTCAAAAGCCCAATCAGTTTAGAGCCCAAAATAGTCAAACTTGGCTAGAGCCACAACAAACCTTCCCTACAGGTCCCACGCAACTACCACCACCTAAACAAAATTTTAAACCTCATTACCCTACAAACATTCAAGCTTTCAGACCACCACAGAATGTTTTTTCCAAAAAACCCATTCCAGGTCAACAAAAAGTAATCCTATACCTATGTCTGTATCTACAGCACGCACACCGAAACCCCAGCAAAACCCATATCGTCAACAAATGCCCACTAGAGTTAATGCCTTTCAAGTAGGTCCCAAACCAAACCATTATTATGTCGAAGAAATTACTCATCTTGAAAATGAGGAAGAACAAACTTTTGCAGGAACGCCACAATATGAATCTGAGGAATATACCCAAGATTTCGATTCAGACTATATCCCCGATGAATCTTATTTTGAAAACAATGACGAAGAAAATTTTCCTTCGACGAGCCAGTCTCAAAATTTGACTTAGATATAAATAATTATCAAAAAACCCACCTTCCGTATATTTTTTGTTCTCAGTTTAATCTTATCATCTTAATCGATACTGGTGCATCATCCTCCCTGATCAATCCAGAAATTGCTTTTAAATATTTTCCAGATCGTATTTATGATCATCCTTTGAAATTAATTCATGTACGTCCAATTTTAGAGGTCAATATGCCTGTAAAATTCCCATATTTTCTGAATGGAAGAATAAAACTGAAATTGAATTTTTAATTCTTCCTTGGCATTCACGTTATGACTGCTTATTAGGATTCTATGATTTACAAAAGCTTAATTGCTCTATTGATTTGACTAAACATCAGATTATTACTGATAAATGTAAAATTACTTATAACACTTCTTTTAAGCCAATTCGAGAAAACAATCCAGTTCAGTATAGTTACCCGAAAAAATCATTAATTATCCGAAATTTGGATAATGGTTCTGTTGTTATTCCACCTTTGAAATTCAAAAATTCTGACGAATATTTTCCTGAATGTATCTGTAACGTAGAAAATAATGCTATTCAATATCCAATTGACATAAATCTTCTTGATGTTTCCAACCCATTTTTATCTGAACCTCTTGATGATTTTCTAATTGAAAAAGAATCTCCATTTTCTACTGAAAATCCAATATACGTGTTGAAAATTTAATTCGTACGTCTCATATGAATAGTGAAGAAAAAGAAAAGATTATTAAGCTCTGCAAGCAATTCAAACAGGTATTTTTCAAGCCTAACGAACCATTAACTCCCTGTAATGCCACTGCACACAAAATTAGGTTAAAAAATGAAGACCCAATTTATGTAAAAAATTATCGATATCCTTATCATCTCAAAAAGGAAATCCAAAATCAGGTTTCCAAGTTATTGAATGATGGAATCATTCGACAAAGCAATTCACCCTATCAATCACCCTGCTGGATAGTTCCTAAGAAAATGGATGCATCCGGTGTTAAAAATATAGGATGGTTATTGATTTCAGAAAACTGAATGAAATAACAATTGAAGATAAATTTCCACTCCCACTAATTGAAGAAAATTTTGGAAAATTTAGGCAAAAGCATGTATTTTTCTACTATTGATTTGGCACAAGGGTTCCACCAGATCCCTATGGATCCTGAGTCTATAGAAAAAACGGCTTTTACTATTGAAAATGGCCACTATGAATATGTCCGTATGCCATTGGGTTAAAAAATGCCCCTGCTACCTTTCAACGTATGATGAATACTGTATTGTTAGAATATATCAACGTTTTTTGTTTTGTCTATATGGATGATATCATTGTTTTTTCAAAATCCCTAGACGAACACATTTTGCATCTTCGAAAAATATTCCAAAAACTGAATCAGTTTAATTTAAAAATCCAACTGGACAAATCTGAGTTCCTGAGAAAGATGTTCCATTCTTAGGTCATGTCATCACGCCACAAGGCATACTTCCAAACCCAGATAAAATCAAAGTAATTCAAGAATATCCTCTCCCGACTACGATTAAAGAAATCCAGTCATTTTTAGGCCTTATGAACTATTATCGTAAATTTATTAAAGGATTTGCACAATTGACTAAGCCATTCACAAAATGTTTACGTAAAGATGAAAAAATCAATATCAATAATCCAGATTATATCAATGCATTTAAACTTTGTAAAGAAGCTCTTTGTAACCCACCTATTCTGGCTTATCCTGATTTTTCCAAAAAATTTACATTGACAACTGATTGTAGCAATATAGCCCTATCAGGAGTTCTTAGTCAAAATGATAAGCCTATTGCTTTCCACTCTCGAACATTAAATTCTGCCGAACGCAATTACAGCGTTATTGAAAAAGAAACTATTGGCAATAGTTGATTCTTGTAAAAAATTCCGTCCTTATTTATTTGGTCAAATTTTTCTAATCGAATGTGATCACAAGCCCCTAGTTTGGTTGAGTTCTTTATCAGTGCCCAATCAGCGATTGATTAGATGGAAGCTTCAGTTAGAAGAATATAATTTTTCAATTAAATATAAAAAAGGCAAAGACAATGTTGTAGCCGATGCGCTCAGTAGAATTGAAATTAACGCTTTAGAGGATGACGATCTTTTATCCATTTTACCACAAGTAGATTCTGTAGAAGAATTAACAACCCAAGAACTTGATGAAATCTTGAATGAAGATAATTTACCTTTAATTGATTTATTAGATGAAATGCCGTTAGATGAACGACTCAAAATTGTTGAGCAATCTGATGTTACTCGACATTCATCTGCACAAAATCCTATCAATCATATATTGTATCAAGAAAAGAATTTTTATTTTTTCAAAAATCGAATACATTTTCAGTTAAAAAATCAGTACAAAATAACAAAGTCTTGCAATGGAACTTTAATGGTAACAGTCCGAAGTGGATCTGAAACAGAGCAACTTTTGAAATTCATGAAGGAATATCTTCAGCCCGATCATACTTATGGTATTTGGTATGAAAATCAACTTTTAGAATTTAAACTTAACGAACTTTTAGAACAGTATTTTTCGAACAGCGGTATAAGATTTGTTAAAGCTTCTTATAAGCCTATATACCTACTAAAAGACTCATTTACAGAACAATTGTCTTTCTATCATAGCCAAACGCATAATGGTATCAATGAAACTTACAGCCATTTCAAGAAAAAAGCATTCACTCCAAATATGAAAAAAATAATATCAAATTACATTAATCAGTGCAATACTTGTTTGACATCAAAATACGAAAGACGACCAATCGAACTCCCTATGGAAGGACCTCTAATAGCCAAAAGACCATTTGAACATATATTTCTAGATATTTTTCAAGTCGAACAACAAATATTTTTAACATTGTTGATTTATTTAGTAAATATGCCCAGGCCTACAATTTAAAATCAAAATTATCTAACGAAATATTAAACAAAATCAGACACTTCTTTTCCCATCACAATTATCCTGACAAATAACTTTTGATCCTGGTGAACTTAACACAAAAGTTATAAAAGAATTCTGTAATATGCACAAAATTGAATGTCATGTTACTAGTGTAGGTAACCCCTCATCATTATCACCTCTTGAAAGATTTCATAGTACCTTGAAAGAAAAACTCAAAATTTTACGTCAGCAAAATAAAATCGATTCGATTATTGATCTAATGACGACAGCTATCTTAATTTATAACCAAAGTGTCCATTCTACGACCACATATACCCCATTTTCATTATTATACGGTCCTTACGACGATTTGAATAAGCATTTGATCGATACCCCCACAAAATTATATGATGAATATAACGAGAAACGGTACAGAGAATTACTACCTTTTTATGAAGAACTATCGAACCGTGTACTAGATAAGGCAACGGAAAGACTAGAAAAAATTAATCAAAATCGAAATAAGGAAATTCCAACCTTAGAAGGTCCAGTATATCTTAAATCTGCATTAGATCGTTCACATAAAACAAAACCCCTGTATTCTAAAGAGACCTCTTACGAACAAGAAAATGTCCATATTAATTTGCGCACTAAAGGAAAAAAGCATAGACTGAATAGAGTGAAACCGCAACGCAAAATTTCTAACTTTCAGGATCCTAATCCAGGCCCTTCAACTAGCCGGCCTAGAGATCCAGCTGATCGAGAATAAAGCACCATATTTTAAGCAAGAGCTAGGTAACGCCTATCTACTAAAAGCGTACCATAAGACATTTTTTCATATAAATCTCACTCTCATTAATGAAAATATCAAGCAAATAACGTCAAATGTCTATTTTGCAAAACAAAGAATAGATGATACGTTGATGACACAACTTGAACATGAATACAATTTGCTTTTAGACAAATATGAAATGTTAAAATTTAAACGAGTTAAGCGTGGATTATTTAATGGTCTTGGTTCCGTCATAAAATATATTTCAGGCAATTTAGATCAATCTGATCTAGACGAAATAATGGAAAATATGAAAATTCTGAAGGAAAATCAAGATAATTTATCATTACAAAATTCCCGAACCGTCTCTGTAGCAAAACAATTACAAGACAGGTTTGAAAATAACACTTTAATTATAAAGAAAAATTTGAGAGATAATTTGGATAACCTCAACAAATTGCATAGCGAATACGCTAATTCTCAGTATGTCTTGAATGAGATAATAATTATTCAAAGATTTTCTAATTATTTATCACACTTACTGTTAACCATTAACCTGAGTACAAATCAGGGCATAAATCTCTTACAGCTGAGTAAGACTGAAATTAATTATATCCATTCGTTATTAAGTGATCTATTTGACAAAAATGAACTTCTCCCACTTGATAAACTGCACAATTTTGAATTTTTCGAATTATGTGAATTAAGTATTATAGTCCTCGAAGAAGAAATCATATTTGTTCTTCACATACCAACAGTTACTGGTAACTTTATATATTCCAATATATACCCCATTATACACCAAAATAATATTCTGGTATTGAAACATAAAAATATTATCGAAAATGAAACTATACATTTTTGTGATGAATGCAAATTATTGAGTAATAAATATTTTTACTGTACTATACTAATCCATTCCAGTTGTAACTTACTTAAAGTTGAAAATTGTACGTTCTTGGCAAAAGGTTCATTTTCAGAAGTAATTCAATTAAAACATGATAACTATTTAGTGAATACTAACAAGAATATTCCAGTATATGAAGATTGTACCAAAGAAAGAAAAGAAATTGATTCCTCTTTTATTATCAGCTTAAACTGTAAAACATTTATTGATCATACTGAGTATTGAAGATTTCTGATATTTCGAAACCTTTATACATACCTAACATTATGGTGAACTATGATAAGAATATGTTATTTGAAAATACTGATGTAAAGGGTTATTCGGATATACAATTGAATAATGTTTTATTACACGATAAATTAAAAAATTTAGATTTTTTCACACAAAACGTCCACGTTTAGCATTGTAACTATTTTATGTATTTTAACATTTGTTGTAATTATACTTTGTTTAAAAAACAATTGCTCTCTCTTTTGAAGCAAAAAGAACCAAAAAATCAATCAGTCAAAAATGACATTGAACTTAACCAGATTTTTCCTTTGAACCAGGAGGTTCAATCTTCTTGAAGAGGGAGGAATTACGGCACTGCTATGATGATGATCTAATATGTAGAGTTGCTTAGGTTTGCACTTTTCAATTCCTTTGTTCTAGCGTAGGTTATAAGTAAGAGATGCATGTAAACCAAGGTGACCAGTACTCATTCGTCTTCTGTTAAATAAAGTCGCTTTTTTAAAAAGTCGTTCGTTGTTTGCACATTCTTAATTTATATGGGAAGAGGCAACGTTGCCAAATAGACGATACTACCGGAAGCGGCAGGGAAACAAGGTCTATGTATTAATTGTATGGGCTTGTTTGACTGACTTGATCCGTTTAAATCCTCTGTTATACATGTTCGTAACTAACTTTTTTTAACGTACTGAACTCAATCCTTCATGAATGGTGACGGCGTTGCATAGGAAGTGCAGAGTCAACCTACATGACGTTATATTTCTCACATGTATACTACCATTTCTGCAAAATTCCATGAAATAGTCTAAAAGTTTCAAAACAAACATGTCAATTTTGCTTTGAAGGTATGCTACCCTTAGAACTCGCATATCGATGCTATTGTATTGCTGTGGTATCCCGAAGTAAAATATGTGTATACTTCACTGCGAGAACTCTTCCAATAACGAGCGTCTTTTGAACCTAATGCGTCTGAAGTAATTTCAAAGTTGCCATTCCCATAAAATTCGCAATTAGCGGGCTGCTATACAAGTTTGAAGTCCCTATTAGTTTGTATAAGCTCGGAAACAATGGATATTTCTCACCGGTAAGGCGTTTGAGCTGAACTTCTAGGATTCCTTTTAAACGGTGTATAGTCTAGGCCAGGGCTGTCCAACATACGGCCTGCGAATTCCTTTCTTGCGGCCCGCTTCACGGGTCATGTATACATCACATGTATAAATTTCTCTCAAATACCGAATATGCACAATTCTTACATTAACGATAAAATACAATAACATGTGACGCCACTGGCGACCGATAGCAGGCAGCAGCGAATTTACTGGAAATTGGACTGATCTCTCGATCATCCCCGAATATTCGAGAAGCCACGGGCGCGTATATAAGAAGGTTGAATCAAGCGGGACAGGCAGTTTTTGTTCTAGTGCTAGTGCGTTTCAGTACACAGCAACTCTAAAGCCTTTTTAAGTGTAATACTCCGTGAAATATGTCTTCACAGAAACGAAAAATAACGAACGAACATCGAGTTTATAATGACCGTTGGGAATCAGAATATTTAATCTCAAACAATAATAATAAACTTCAGTGCATTGTTTGTATGCAAGTACTATCGGTTCCTAAAGAATATAATATGAAACGACATTACACTACGTTACACGAGAAAACGTTTCGGCCATATTCAGGGGACTCGAGGCAGGCTATCATAACGGAATATCAGAAAAAACTAAAACAACAAACAAGTTTTTCAAAAAATCTGACTCTGATAACTAGTGAAGTATTGCCATCTTTTACAAAATAGCGCTGGAAATTGACAAAGCAAAAAAACCTTTTAGAAATGGAGTGCTTATCAAAAAGTGTGCAATAGAAACGGCGAAACAATTCAATGAATTAAAAGTTGCCGAAAAATTTGAAACTGTCTCAGTATCGCATCAACCAATTGCAAGACCATATCAATGAACATGTATCCAAAAAATTGCGTGACGTGGTTGAAAAATATAAATATTTTTCGCTATGCCTGGATGAAAGCACTGATCTGTCTGACATTAGCCAGCTTGTAATTTTTATCCGAACTATTCAAGACGACTTCAGTGTAGCAGAGGAGATGCTTGACTTTATTCCTCTCCATGGTACAACCAAGGGTACAGATATTTTTGAAGCTGTGAATAAGTTGGTGTCAGACTACGGGGGATTTGATAAATGTTCCTGTATTGTCACTGATGGCGCCAGAGCTATGACAGGGACTGAAATTGGATTTGCAGGACTATTGAAACAAAACAGCATCAACTGTCCTATGTCATGAAAGTGGCTGTTAAAATAACTAATATTGTTAGAGTGGGCAATCGTGCTTTGACTCACAGAAAGTTTCGTGATTTTTTAGCCGAAGTGGACGCTTCATATGGGAACTTTTTACTTCACACCGATGTTCGTTGGTTAAGCGCCGGAAAGTGTTTGCAACGAGTGTTCGCTCTACGCAAGGAAATTCCTATTTTCCTTAAAAATGAAGTGACGTCCGACACTACGGAACTGGAAAATCAAATGACAGATGCACAATTTTTAGCAGACCTTGCATTTTTAACAGACATGACATCTCACCTCAACGAATTGAATTTGAAGCTACAAGTAAAACAGCAGAATATTGCCAACTTATTTGGACACATAAATGGGTTTAAGAATGAAATTAAGCTTTTCAAGTCTTCATTACAAAAAAATGATTTTTAATTTTTTCCAAGTTGTAAAGAACATTTCGAAGAAATGAAGGATTTTGAGGAAGTTTCATATTTACCTCATATAAAATACATTGACACAATTGCAGAAGAATTCAAAAATCGATTTAGTGACTTTAAAAAAATCGAAAGCGACATTTCAGTTTTACTCAGCCACTAACAATTTCTGCTGAGAATGTAAGCAGAGCAGACCTTAAACTGGAATTGTGTGATTTGCAATCAGATCCTTTTTACCAAGGAAGAACTGAAATCAATGATGGGAAGCACGAGTCTTTGCGAAAGCAGCTTTTCCAACATGAAATTTATCAAGTCAAAGTATAGATGTTCCCTCTCTGATAAGTCACTTACTCAGTTACTTCGTTTATCAACAACAAATATTAATGTTAATATTGATGCATTAGTATTAGAAAACCAACATCCTCAAATGTCCCACTGATTTTTTTGTAATTTCATATTTTTTGAATAAATAAAAATAATAGTAAAACTATTTTTGTATACCAAATAGTATATTATATACCTATTAAAACTCAGTAAAAATATTGTATAGAAAGATTTTATAATGCGGCCCTCCAAACTGCATTTTTGTTTTGAAGTGGCCTTTGGGCCACATTAAGTTGGACATATAATCTTGCCTCCGTAAGTAGAATATTCTTGGTGTCTCTGTTGCTCAAAAGTTCCCACAGAAACCTTATGTGGAATGTTTTTTAACTAATTCATTTATAATGTGGTATGTTATGAAGCTCAACACACGTCCAGTCATCTTCAAACTGCCACTTTTACTCTGATGTAATATTTATGCATCAATTCCATCATCTCAGTTTTCAGCTCGATAACTTGACCCATTCAAGGATTAAGAAGAGACGGAAAGGCTTGTCAAGACAATTATTAACAACTATAATGTTTGGGTTTGGAAATTATGATAGATATTCGTCGTGTCATCTAGAGATCAGTGATTAAATGCGCAAGTGAGGTTGATTATACATAATTGCTGAAAGCTTTCACTCCACCCAATGTCTCTCAAGCAGCTAACTATATTAAGAGTGATCCCAATGGAATAATAAATTTTTCCAAGAACAATAACTTAAAATTGAATTCTTCTAAGTCTTTGGTTATGCTTTTTTGCTCCAACAATAGTCCTGATAATTTACTGCCGGAACATAAAAATTGGTGGAGTTTCTTTGTCATTAGTGGATTCAGCTAACAATGTAGGGTTAACGTGACGTAAGCTATCTGGTCCCCTGTGGATCAAGGGTACCACACTACCTGTCGCTTATCTAGCCGTGATGTTCGAGGTACTCCAGAAGCAGGCGATTTATGCACCTCTTCGTCATCTCATTTGTAACAGAAAACAGAGTTATAGGCCTGTAGTTGTCTTAGATTAGACATGAGCTAATTTGCAGTTTTATGGAAAGGTGCCTGATTCGTAGACGCGAAAGAACTGGAGCAAGAGTCGCTGCACACCTCTTCAATACAACGGAAAGAATCAAGAAACGATCATAAGCTTTGTTGATATGGACCTACAAGAGCCACCCGTCTTACGGTCTTATGCCTGAATGTTACTTCCCTTACAGCAGGGAAGGAACCCTTCAAACCCACAGCACTCGGGCGTTGGCGGGGAAGTCCATGTCGAGTTGGAAGCAAAGATTGACCATCATGCTTAAAACATAATTATATAACATAGTTTAGAAATATGACCAAAAAAAATTCTGGAGCAAAATAAGAATGAGTCTTCTTTAGATATTATTTAAACATTTGATGGGCAACTTTAACGACCCTCGCCACTTTGTTCTTTCTAATGGGCTAATTTTGAGGACGATTATGCAGAAAATTGTGCCACAGTAATTTTACGAATGAAAGTGAACTCCCAGCCCGGACTATAGCCATCCTAGCCAAACTCTTAGAATTCCATTAAACGGTTTACAACATTGAAATAATTTCGTTACTTCTGCGAGAGGCTAGACTATGTATGAGTACGGGCGGGGTGCTCACTCCTGGAAACAGAAACTTCCATCTGAGGAATGTAAATTAGATCTGGTACGGAACGAGAACGGCGTGAGAAACTTTCTGCGTCCGTTAATGGTTCGTATACACTTCGCTACTTTCAGTTTGGAGTTAATGTTGCACTCGCTGCGAGTTATTGAGTCAATAGACTGGAGTGTGCTGAGGTTGATTGGGGTCTGTGCTTCAGAAAACAAACCTTCACCATATCCAAGTAGGAACCCACTCTATTGTTTTTATAGTCACTTTCTAGAGTGTAAAAATGAAACTTTCCATAAAAAATTCAAAACTCAATTTTGGATACTGTGCATCTACTGAATTCGAATCCAAACATTGATATAAGCTGTCCGAACCGTAGTGGACGTAGTATTGCTCCTTAACAAAAACCTTTTGTAAAACTGTGTTTGTGTTAATATGTATGGTATCTGGGGGCATATTCCTAAAATATTCACTTTTATATAAGGTGTTCATATTCATATCTAAATTATTACTTTTTTCTAAATGGAGTGTTCTACTTGTTATTACATACTCGGATAGGTCCTTTTAAAAGAGCTTATGATTATTAGTTGCCGAGTTATTGGGTATTTGTCTTAAAATAGATAGATACATTTTAATCAAATTCAAGCGAACAACCAAATGAAAATGGTATTTACCATTTTGGATTGGTATTTACCGATTCGTTCAAGCGAATGTGGTTATCAGTTTGGCTATAAAATCCGTCACGTCATGAATCAGCTGTTATACAGGGTGACTTCGAAGTTGAGTCATTTATTTTTACAGTGAGTAGATCTGATCAAAAGAAATGTTTTTTCCTTTACCATTTTCCTGGTAAAATTAAAGTAACAAAGTTATAGCCCTTTGGAAGTATGAGTACCGCCCTATCTCAATAATAATATTATGTGCTCGTGTTTGGCAACAACGGATATAATCCGCCTTATCGGTTTATCGCATCGGAAACAAAAAAGCGAAAGAATTTGGAACGATGATTTTACAATTATTTTATTCAGTTGTATACAGTCAGTGTCAGTCGGTAACGCGTGAGTGAATAGTGGTGTCTGTTGCGTGGCTCAAACGAAATAAAAAATGTGCACATGTTTACGAAAATGCTGAACTTGTGGACATGATTCTTATTTACGCGGCATCACGGATTTATGCGGATCGGTTTCCCAATCGAGTGCAACCAACCCCTCGTGCCTTTGTTAATGTAGTACAAAGGGGCAAGACCGCACGATCAAATACAGGTCCGCACTGAAATACTTGTCGGGAGGATACTTTATAAAACAAGGTAACATTTTTTTTTAATTTTTTTTTATTTTTACACACATATTTTGGTTTATCTTCCTTCTACAATCATTATCTGAAAATTAATGACTCAACTTCAAAATCACCCTGTATATCATAGTTATCACCGCAAAATTGTGGTATTTACCTAACTCAGGAGTAGTTCTATAATTTCTGGTTATTATTTGAAATGTGACAAGTTAGAATTTTGCCGGGTATTGGATATTTTTGTTGTACTTCAGCTTCATTTTTGGGAAACTTGATACAAGCTGACTTCAGTTGTACCATAAAATAGAGAACCTTATTAGTTATACTCATTACTGCTGTTGAGGACACTTTAAATCTAGTCCCTATGCTTAACAAAGTATCGAATGTAGTCATATACCACAAGAATATTAAAATATGGCCATATAAACTCACTGAATAATGTCGACCTGCATACGGTTTTGCTAATATCTTTCTTCATCGCTTTTTCCTATCAATTCTGCTAATCAATAATTTTTTCTTTGACATGCGGAAAAGTTTAGAGAATTGAAAGTTATCATTGCTACAAAGCCGTGGTTCCATCATTAGAAATTATTTTCTGAAAAAAAATTCTCCCATTAATATTATGAAAGGTTTCGTTTTTAAAATTTCCATACGCTGTTGTAGACGAAAAATCACCGATTATTAAGTGATAATAAGAATAATCAGAAATTATATATATACACGCTTTTCTAAAATAAACGACCTGCAACAAAACCGCGGTTAAAACCAACGCGTTCAAGCGATTCGAGATTCGAGTATCTGACGTCAACCCGTGTGTCATCTTAAACCCTATTGTAACCGCGGTACATAACACAGAAATTTTGGTTTTTCGCTTGGATACGATTTTTGAGAACAGAAAAAAATCTGACTGTGGTAACTGAAAAGAGTGAAACTTTAATTGTGCTATCAAATATATAGTGATCTTATCCATTTCTGTCAGACAGAGCCGTGAAAGTTGACATTTACGTTAAAATCCGTTATTTCGATTTCATAAAATTCGAATATACCCAATGTCACACTTACGCCATGCCGAATTCAATGTCACCTCATATGCCAAAATCCATCAACCCTTTTAAACTGACTAAGGTATTGATCCTACAGTAAAAATGTTTGACATAATTTGTTGTAAATTTGATGTTGATTATTGATGTAGAAAGAATTATTACGAGTATAAGGATTTCGTTGCGTGCAAAAGGCTGAAAATAGTCAACTTCACCAGCTTACCTCACACAGTCGAAATCTTATTATGTTCATTTGGATCTGAAGGAATAGCTCTACCAACTTTCAAAACGACATTATTTATTTGATCAGATTTCCTTAATTTTATCAGGCCGCGTTGAATTGATTTGTACCAAAACTTTCCCTATTATGATTTCATTCATTTTACTTCCAACGTCAATAATTGGTGAGGAGGTATTGTACTTGCATGGAATTTAAAAAATTAGAATTACGTTTTTTGGATGTTACATGATCTGTACACCACGGAAAACTATGTTACTCTTCTCCGCTAATTATTTTCTAACTCTGAAAGAGATTCTTTGAGAAGCTTAAAATTTTGGGTCGGAGCCTGAATGGGCGTAGATGTTGCATATTTGGTGTCGGTAAGAAAACGTTCGATCACAGTTTCCTAACAGCAAAATATGCCAATAGATTTTCATTGTATAATAAATGAGATTATATTTTACGAATTTTAGGTAATTTGTGTTTCCGTACCGTTCCATTTTTTAAATTTCAAAAGGCATGTCATGGTAAAGTATCCGTTAGCCCGTTCTCTTGTTCGACATAAGTGGTCTCAACTAATGATCAGGGAAATTCGACAGGTTCAAACATAATATTGGGCTGGGAGATACCTGCGCCACCCGCAGTTTCTATCCGTGCTAGACACTTGTCAACCTCAGCATAATTGATTTAATGAAGGTTCTAGGTTTTCCCCATAGATTTGATTGAGTTATCTCTCTCGTTCAGATCCGATTTTACGAAAACCTTGTATGAGCTAAAGTCCAATTACAGCAATAAATTTCATCTTTGGAAATGTTGAGCATAGTTACCTAACATTGAGGCCCTTACTGCAACTACCAATAACTTTCAAAAGCCTCTGCGATCGCGTCTACGGATGATTTATGGGTATGAGAGCAGAATCCAGCAATTATTGGGTAAAAGCTTGAAACCAAAACGATGATTGCGGGGCTCCTAATTCCAAGAGCGTCTGATTGCGGTGAAGTGCTTTTAATAAAGTACGTGATGAACGACATCTCTCATAATAAGATGTGTTTTTATACTGAAGGAACAGTATAAACACAAACCTATGTACCGATACACAGTAACTCCTACAAAAAGGCAAGATGATTGATGAGACTGTTGGGTTTAGTAGAACTGGGAAAAAGTTTTTTGTAACTCTCACTTAAATGGACATAGATAGTATGGACCGAGACCTTTTCATATCTGAAAATAAAATAGTTCTACATTCGGCTTTTACGGACATAAATGGTGATTTATCTAAACACGTCAAATCTTTAATATCACATATTTCATAAAGTATTAAACCGATTTTGTTGAGATTTTGCACTACAACAAAGTTGTCTAGGAGTCACTTGATATTAGACGGATGGTTACAGTTTAAAGCAGGCCTGTGTTGTTGTATAACATCATTTGATGGGAATAAATACTAAGAAATTAATGACAAATCTTAACATTTAATATTTATTTTGTTATTTGTATTATGTGTTGCTCCTTTTCCGCGATATAATAATATATTTAGAGTACAACTGACAGGAGGTTGCACTTAATAAGACACAAGGAAATAAAGGGAACTGAATCTGACAGTGGAATTTTAAGTTTACAGAATATTCAGTTATACTAATTATAATCAAGCTAAGTTGTTAGCCCTTGAACTTTTCAGTTTTGTGTCAGCCATGTTGGTTGCTAGGCAGCAGGTTGTTCTTGAACGCAAAAGTTGTTCCTGGACGATCTTTTCGGCTATTTTCGCAGCTATAGGCACAAGACTGATAGGACGGTAGTTTTTCGCAGATGTTTTATCTCCTTTTTTGTATATAGGTGTCACAGATGCAGTACGCCAACAGGAAGGAAGGATGTGATTTTGAATCGAGGAGTTGAATATAATGCACAGGGGGTATGCGAGAGCTGAAGCACAGGACTTCATAACGGCAGAAGTAATCCTTTCCAGGGGACGAACAAGTTTTCAGTTTAGTAAGGTGCCTCTCAATGTCCTGAGGTTGAAAAGCTATGCTACAGATGGTCGCTAGGCATCTAAGAGGGCTGGATAAGTTCGAAAGAGTACCATCACCATCAGGTTCATTCACAAAGTCTTCACTGAAAGCATCGGCAAGAAGATTGGCAGATTTTTCGGCATCAGTATGTAGGTGGCCATTGGGATCACGGATTTGTGGGGAAGAAACCTTAGAGTTCAGGGTGGATCTCAAGTATCTAAACAACTTCTTCTTATCTTTCGATAATACAAGATTTTGCTCATAATTGCGCTTGGCGTTTTTCAAGTTCATCGAAAGGATGTTAGAGAAAGATTGATGAGATACATAATCCTGTTGTAGTCTACTTCTTTGGAATCTTTGCCATAACGCTTTTTTATGCCTCAACATCCTTGAGAGGTTATGGTTAATCCAAGGCTTTCTTGGGTGACTGAATATCTTCTTTGTGGTCGTATGCCTAGTGACTTCCAGTTGGATTCGACGAGAGAATATATCCCACATATCTTCAGTGCTACGTTGTGCAAGCAGGTTGGACCAGTTTATTTCAGACAATGCTCGATTGAGAGCACTGTAGTTTAATAGCTTCACAGTTTTGAAATGTCTACGTGATGGAGTTTGTACATAGAATTGAAGTGAGGTCAATAAGGTACAGTGATCCGACTTGCCAAAAGGAGGTAGGTAGTCTAGACTGGAAACAAAGTCAGGATCATTTACAAATATCAGGTCGAGAGTTCTGGGAGTTTGGCCTTCTCTGAATCTCGTCGGATGATCTACGAGTTGGAGGATATTCGACTTACGCATTAAATCAATATAAGGGGCAGAAGGAGAGTTGCATTCTGGTAATGTTGTCATGGGCCAGCTGATGTCACGTAAGTTGAAATCACCAGTTAACAGAATGTTTGAATTCTTGGTTAGAAGTTCTTCGATGAATTTACACAAATAAACATCACCAGCACAGGGACGCGGTCTGTAGATACAGGCTAATACAAAACTGAAGTTTGGCCGTGTTAGTTCCAAAAAGAGACTGTCGATACCATCGAAGCTCTTGGAAGTAGTAGTTATTGTGAAATTGTCAGCAAATTCGGTACGTACATAAACACAGACCCCACAATACCCCGGCGTGCGAGGGGAATCTACCCTATACAAACAGTAACCAGGCAAATTAACAACATATTCAGGTATATTAGGGCTAAGCCAGGTTTCTGTCAGACAAAGAAACGAAGGTTTGGTTCCATCAACAAATGCTTGCACTTCGAGAAGTTTAGATACCAGTGACTGAATGTATGTGTAGCACACCGACACCTCGGTTAGCAGTTTTTTGATACAGAAGATTGCTGTGCAACAATATTGACAATGGATGGTCTACCCTTGACATATTTAATCGTGATATTGCGTTCTCCAGCTGTTAGCCTTCGTTTCAACTCCTCACGTAGTTGCTGCACCTCATGCATTTGTGACGGTGTTTTGTCGTCCGAAATTTTAACGGAGTTATAGGTAGAGTGGCTTAAAATATCATTCTTCTTGCGTAGAATATTCTTAGCTATTATAAGCGATGCAAAGCCAACCTTTATCAACCGAGGACGAGATGTACCTACAGCACCAAGTCTGGTCATATTGAGGCGGTATCCATTAGCAGACGGTTCGATGTGGTTGATTATGTCTGTTACGGAATCAGAATCATTGTTGCCTTCAGGAAGACCTTTCAGGATAATATTGTGAGATCGTCTGAGTATTTCCCAAGTTTCAGTCGGAGATGGTGGGTTGATGGCTTGTGGTTTGAATAAGTTTTATATACTCTATGCATTTATGGGTTTTTTAATTGGCTGATCTCATTTTATAAAAATCCGTCATCTGATTATAAAAGTTTTGGTGTATTATAATCCAAACGGCAACTTTCAGTCACCAATCTAGATCAGAACAATGTAAACTTCAAACTACCATACCTCAGCGAAAGAAAAAGATATTTAAACAAACTTGAGGGAATTTGAAATTACAAACTTGCATTTTAAGATGATGTATGATTGTCTGGGAGAAAAATATTTTGCAATGCAAGATAACCTCAAATATAGGCAAAATCTCTATCTTTGCACTTTTAGGTTGATATATCTCGGTAACTAGAGTCAGTTCAGAGATTTGGACGCATCGCAAACTATATACTTTCTCGAAATACCCTGGTTTCTTTGTAAAAATACTGTTAGCCTATGTAATTATTGGAATTCGAGTGGGTTTGGTCCCTAAGGCCTAGTCAAAGAATTGTTGAGATCCAATCTACTTGTGCGCCCATTCAGGGGAATGGAAGTGATTTATGTCATGTGGATCTACCATGTTTGGCACTGAAGTCAGAAAGAGTTAGGAATATATAAATCATCGTTGAGTGATAATGATGCCCGCCTTAGTCGCTTCTCTTTCCCTCAATGGGCGTGCAGCTTAAGAGCGGCACAGCGCCGTCTGTGACTGGTTAAGAGAAGGGTAGCCGGATAGAGATTAAGGGTGTCAAATATCTACTTAAATTATAGAAGTTAAACTGCATTTAATAGATTTATTCGTTTAATATCCACTTTGAAATCAAGAGTACAGTTCTTTTTGTAAGTCGCCTCTACCCACGTAACAGACGAAACTCGTGTATCTAAGAAACACGGCCGTTTACCAGGCACATAGCTACAACACGTATCTAAATAGACTTTTTCTTTAAGGAAACTTTACATGTTCTTTAAAATATTTCACGAGCAGTAGTACAACTGAAAGCAATGAAAAAATGCTTTCATGTAGAGGTCCAAAATGTTCTTTAACTATGATACAGGGAGCTGTAAATTTCTACGCAACTGGTATTGATGAGATAGTACTATGCCCATAATACCTACGCACTATTTATGACACAAACTTCACATAAAACAGCGTATTTCAAATGGAGAACGAATATAAACTCCTTAATGGATTTTGTAGTTCACTTCAAATGTTCAAAATAATTGTTCTCTAAAAAGAACGAATCTGACAAAAGTTTATCAGGAGAGACAGCTTTCGCAAGACTAAATAAATACTTTACTCCACAATGTAACAGTTGTTTTCTTACTTCACATAGAAAATTTAAATTGTACAATATTATCCACCCCGAAAAATGTTTTTTCCAAATTAATACCGACCCTGTATCTCGATAAGGGGGCAATAATTATTTATCTCACATAAGTAAACTGAGTACGGCATTGTCTGCAACCATTTTATAATAATAATAATAATAAAATTCTTCACGTGTTGTACAAACTAAAGCTAACATACGTATACGTAAATAAACTGCTGTACCCGCAGAATAATGAATTCTTGTGCGTGGAAATGAACTACTTTTGAATATTCATGATATATGTATATATAAACATAAGAGTTTTGAACTAGTATGTATATTAAATTTAATCTCCCCTCATTTTGCAATTTGATATCGACTTTTTTAATAGTATTTTTTTGTTTCAATTTTCCTGATACGATTTAGTAATATGTTACATTACATACTGGAAAGCTAACTACGACATCTTTGAACTATACGTTTGGTGTTTGGTTGACGTCGTCGATTTTATTTCTCGTTTATTGTAGGTGATCTAACGGAATAAGATTTCTACGTTGATACTGTTAAACTATAACTTTATACAAAAACAGTTGCGTAGGGTCTTATAGCTTTGCCTTAGAATATAACACATCAAATGGGTATGTGTGTGGCTTGTCGAAGGTTTATCGAAATAAGGCAGCGCGAAGGGCCATATAACACTAGAATCTGGTTGGACTGTATCTCAGTTCGCAAGTCAGAGGTACAGTTAGCACGTTTAGGTCTGCAAGTGGGGTAAGTAAGTCCTGTCTACTATACGAGTACAATACGGTGGCTTTACAGGGACAGTGGCGACAATACGAGAGATCGTCAACGTTTTGAATTGTGCCTCCATTAAGAGGCAACATTTGTGTTGTTTACCTTTGCTTGTATTCTAGCATTTATTCCCGTAAATTTACGAAAAGTTATAATTATATGGTTAAATAGTTAGGTGCTTCTTTAATCTGTTTTAAATCTTGTGTCTAAGAAACTCGTTAAAAATGCAATTTTCTGTTCGTAAATATACAAATAATATCTCCATATTATTATGATTCTTATAAAAACATTAGATTCAATGTTATATATATATATACAATTAATTGTTAATTGTTATATTGGCCAATTAGGCTTAAGTTGACTCTTTTGACGATAAAATCAAGCTTTCGGCATTCTCTATGGTGCCTTCATCAGAATTTCGTCGTTGAGGTTGCAGCCACAAGGTGTTTCAAAACGAACGTAGAGAAGATAGAACTTGTTACTACGTTCGTTTTGAAACGCCTTGTGGCTGCAATCTCAGCGACGAAATCCTAATGAAGGCTCCATAGAGAATGCCGAAAGTTTGATTTTATCGTCAAAAGAGTCAACTTAACCCTAAAAATTTGCCGATTTCCTAATTAACAATTAATTGTATTTTGTGCCCAACTGGTCGTTGGCTTTGGCAATGACTACTGCTCACGTTATATATATATACATATATATACAAGTTATGTCCATGCTCACCCTGTACATTATATAAAATTATAATTTACTTAGTAGGCACTTGATTTCTCACGAGCAATGACGCGGCGCTCAAGAATGTTATCTCGCGCCTTGCTAGTTCTCATGTTAACATCGTTTTCTTTATCATATCATATTTCTTGTATACCATGCTAGATTCATATGTTAGGAAATCTCGTCACTTTTGGTTTGACCGTCTTGTTTTACGTACCTACGTGACAAGGTTTCTCTAGAAGTCACTCTGTACCGATTTTGGAAATAAAGTTTTTTTAAAAACATCAATCTCGGTATCAGTAATTTAACTGGGGGCTCAACCGGGATCCCTCAGCGTGTCGCGAAACGTGAAACGTGTTCCTTCGGCGTCCGAATTCGAGGCAATCGAGCAGATTATCGGCAAGCCGAAATCACCAGTTAAACGAAAAGGCACGCGAACTTTCAATGTTCTTGGAGGGATCCTAGCCAGTAATAAGCAACCGAGTGAAGGTACTGAGGACCATTAGCACTGGGCCACGGCCTGAAGTTCCAGAACTCCCAAAAAGTTAGTAGTAAGTCCGGCACTACTAGGAGGGTGTGCAGCAACTGTAGCAGTACAGCCAGTCTACTGTAGAAGCTAGTGGAGCCGAAACAGAGAAAAAGAAGAAGACAGAAAACCGCGCCTTTCATGGATTTTCAGTGTGTGATCTTGTTACTGACAACTCTATGGTCGCAGAGTCTACAGCTGAGGCTTCATCAAGTTCCAACTAATAATGGTTTCTATTCGGAACCAATAGGTGATGCGAAACTGATAAGCCATTATCATACGTTTATTTTTAGTCATAATCTCAGCTTAATAGCTGATGTTATTAATAAGGTAGAAGTTAGTTATAGAGCCTTAATAAACTATTCTGACGATACAAATCTTAAACCGGTACTAGAGGACTTGTATAAAAATATCATTAACGTAAAAGCAGAATATTCAAAATTATCGCCTTACCATTCATATAGTAGGAAACGTCGAGCTATTATTAACGGATTGGGAAGCATTATAAGGTATGTGACGGGTAACTTAGATCAGGACGATCTTACAGAAATCAACGATAAATTTATATCATTAAGAGACAAAGAGAACGAACTCATAGTGGCTATTAACAATCAAAAAGCATTCGCTCAGCTCATTTCACAAAAATTTGAGAGAAACATGAAACTCATTCAAAATAATGTACAATCGCTATCAGAAACTGTCAAGAAAGCAATTTATGAATACGAGTATGAAACTTTAATTTTTAGACTACTTATTTCTCTACGAGAAATCTCTGATTACCTCGGACTGATCCAAAGCACAATATCCATATCACAGAAACATATGACCAATGTAGCTAATTTTAATGTTAAGGAACTGATTCATATTGAAGAATATCTCAAATCTGTTTATTCTAAGAAAAATTTGGTTCTCTTAGATGAAACTCATCCTTTCGAAGTACTTAGCCTGAGTAGAAGTAGTATTATTTATACAGATGAAATAATTTTATGCGCAGTCGAGTTACCTATCTTGGAATCTACCAAATATAAATTATCAAAGTTATATCCCTTGTTAAACAGTAACACCATGTTAGTACTATTCCAACATGAATATTTTTTGTATAACGATGTATCGATTAAAAGTTGTCCTAAGCAATGTAAAAGATCCATGAATCGATTTATTTGTGAAACTTCGACTAATCAAAAATGTACGCCTCGATCAATTGATCAATGTAGCATTGTACAGGCTAAAAACTTTTAAGCTTAACATATTTGCTCGAGAGTGATGAGGCAGTATTATTTTCTAGCAACATCAGAATCACTGTTTTCGAAAAATGCGATGGCGAAATCAAGCCTTTTAATCTAATTGGTAATTATATTTTAGGTAGTAACTGCACACTGGTTATAAATGATGTATCATATGTTCTTCATAGCACTGTTATTCCAACAGAGCCCTTGGATTTCAATATTTCTGACTTTACATTAAAGCCAACACACACGATAGATACTTTCCATATTACTAGTAACGATTTTTTTGATATCAAGGAAAATTTAGATAAAATGAAAGAGGTTGCACCAGTTAAGTTTAACAACTATCATTCTCATGTCAATAGTTCTCTTATAATAGGGATAGTCGTTACGATATTAATTATACTTGTATTAAAATCACGTTGTGTAAAAGGCAAAAATTATCTCAAAAGAAAAATGAAGTTGAGTCTGATAAGAACGAGGACGTTCTAAGAGTTTAAGGAGGGAGGAGTTATGTCCATGCTCACCCTGTACATTATATAAAATTATAATTTACTTAGTAGGCACTTGATTTCTCACGAGCAATGACGCGGCGCTCAAGAATGTTATCTCGCGCCTTGCTAGTTCTCATGTTAACATCGTGTTATTTATCATATCATATTTCTTGTATACCATGCTAGATTCATATGTTAGGAAATCTCGTCACTTTTGGTTTGACCGTCTTGTTTTACGTACCTACGTGACAAGGTTTCTTTAGAAGTCACTCTGTACCGATTTTGGAAATAAAGTTTTTTTTTAAAAACATCAATCTCGGTATCAGTAATTTAACTTACATATATATACATATATATATATACATATACAGGGTGACTTCGAAGTTGAGTCATTTATTTTAACAGTGAGTAGATCTGATCAAAAGAAATGTTTTTTTCCTTTACCATTTTTCTGGTAAAATTAAAGTAACAAAGTTATAGTCCTTTGGAAGTTTGAGTACCGCCCTGCCTATTATATGCTCGTGTTTGGCGACAACGGATATAATCCGCCTGACCGGTTCATCGCATCGGAAACAAAAAAGCGAAAGAATTTGAAACGTTTATCACGATGTTTTTCGTCAGTCGATAAAACGTGAGTGAATAGTAGTGTGTTGCGTGGCTCAAACGAAATCAAAAATGGCACATGTTTACGAAAATGCTGAACTTGTGGACATGATTCTTATTTACGGGGGGGCAGTCTTTACGAAATGCTCCCGGATGCATCACGGATTTATGCGAATCGGTTTCCCAATCGAGTGCAACCAACCCCTTGTGCCTTTGTTAATGTAGTGCAAAGGGCTCGTGAATCAGGTGACTTAAGACCTCACAGGTGAGGGCATGCTGCTCCAAGACCGCACGATCAAATACAGGTCCGCACTGAAATACTTGTCGGGAGGATACTTTATTAAACAAGGTAACATTTTTTTTATTTTTTTTTAATTTTTACACACATATTTTGGTTTATCTTCCTTCTACAATCATTATCTGAAAATTAATGACTCAACTTCAAAGTCACCCTGTATATATACATATATATACATATATATACATATATATACATATATATACATATATATACATATATATACATATATATACATATATATACATATATATACATATATACATATATATGTATGTATCGAGGGTCCTAGGGCTGCTACCACTTCTCGCACATCAATCGCCATTCTCTTCTGTTTTCCCAATCTCCTTCATTCATTTCCCTTTTCCTCGTGGCTTCTTCTATCCCTTTCCTCCACGATGTTTTTGGCCTACCTCTCTTCCTTCTATTCGATGGGATATAAGACACCATCTTCTTAGGCCATCTTTCATCAGCCATCCTCATGACATGGCCGTACCGTACTAGTTGTCTTCTTTCTACTCTATTTACAATGGTATCTTGTGTACACGTCCTTTCTCTGATCATATCGTTTCGGATATGGTCCAACCTAGATAGTCTACACGAACGGCGCAGGACGTCCGTTTCAACTGCATTAAGCTGGTTTTCTATTTTTGATGTAAGCTTCCAGCCCCATAAGTAGTTATTGGCTCCACGATACTGTGATATAGTCGAACTTTCGTATTAATGCTAATTCTGGAAGACCATAAAATGGAATTCAATCTCTGTATTGCCATATTACCCTGAAGAATCCTGCTTTGTATATCTGTTTTTCTTGAACTGTCAGATGTTATATAGGTTCCCAAATATTTGAACTCGTGGGTTTATCTTATAACTACATTGCCCATCTAAAGATCAGTGGGCTTCTCTCCAACAACAAGATATTCCGTTTTAATAACATTGATGTTCAACCCAAAATCACAGTATTCATGTTTTGCTATCAATACTACCGCAAAATGTAGTTTTTTTATACCTAAGCAGCCGCGCAGGCAGAATCCTAAATGCAGGGACACCGCCAAATGTTTGCTGATTTGGTTTAAGATCGACTTTGCTCTATAAATGTGAGAAAAAGTGAGAGAAGATAGCAAATTGAAAAATGTTCCAACAAGTTTCTTTTTCGCTAAAGCCAAACCTAAGAGAAAGCCCCAGACACAAAGAGATACAGAAAGGATAAAAGGGGCAGTTCCAAATAAATTACACTCGTTTGACTCCTCTGAAAGTCAAATGTATTATGCTGATATGTCTAAATCCCATTAGACATACCTTCACATAGTTTGTTTACAAAATATTGATTTGAAAGATTTTTCCGTTAATAAAATGACAGAAATATATTAAATTGTCAAGCAACAAAATTGTTAGTAGGTAGGTAATTTTAGGCTTAAAACAGCTAGTAAGATAAAAGTTAATTCACTCAATAAATGAAGGGTATGCCGGAACAACGTTCTAACCGCCAAAAGTTTAATTTTGAGAAAAACAAAAAAAACGCGCTTCCTTGTTTTACTCCCAAATTTAAAAAAGAAAACAGACAGGCTATTTACTAATCGATATTTTATTTGAGAAACATAACATCTTTTATAAACCATGTTTAACAAATTAAGAGCCTTAGAAAATAAATTCCCTAAAACAACGTTATATATATACATGTCTTACAACATTTTTACACGGAAACCAGTCGTTTACAACCTTATTTACGCTTAACGGGTCAAAGTTTTTTTACTCAGATACAGTGAACCAATACAGTTGGTGCCACAAGAAACATGATACAAATGGATAACATTTTGATGGTTTTAAACAACTTTCAGGTTTTCATAAAAATTAACATGTTTTAAGGGGATATAGTCGCACATATCCATCAGGTTGGCCTTTTTTTCGTTTTTGACATTACTTGGGTAATTTTACATGAAGGATTTTTATATATAACAGTTTTCGCTGCCTGAAAATCCTTAAAAAAAGATTGATGCATGAAGATCACTTTAAATGGATTGGATACCTTCGACTTAGCGACAACATCAGCCCACTGTGAGGGAACAAATACTTTGGAGATTTTTTAGGTCGTTCTATGAGAGCAAACTCTCTATCACACGGCAAAAAGCTATGCCCGCTCGTAAGAAATTTTTGTTCGACTTGCGTAAAGAACTGTTCTAAAACTTGAAGTCTTAGCATTGTCAGCATTTTCCAGTTATTGTTCTGGCCCATGCGCCCGTCTGACCGTACAACTAGTTTTCTTTCTTCACCTGGTTTGAGATGACTACTATACTTGTTAGTAATATAGAATAGTAGTGCTGAAGCAATCTCTGTAGATCCCTGGTGTGCCATTGCTTCATGCCATAGCAACATTGTTGCGTTTTCCTCCCCCATATTATGAACAGCATAGTTATATGTTGAGAATTGCCTTTGGTAGAATACAGATGAATGTGTTAAATTGGGACAAAAAAGCACTTATTGCAGATCTGTGCACAACACAACATAATTGGGATTGAGTTTAGAGCTCTCGATATCATCTTTCAATATTTTATAACCCTTCAGCATTTATATGGCGGATCTCACTCTCGATTTCTATTTTTTTCTTTCCATTAACATCATCAGTTGAACAAAGTTTCATAAACAGCTTGTCAGAATACGAACATGTGTCAGATCTTGGTAGACCAAATCGCAGATTGAACTTGCTCTTAAAAATGTCGTGATAAACCCTCAAGGAAATATTATTTGCATGAGGATATTTCTCCTTAAAAAGTCTGAACATTTTTGAGATATTTAGATCAGCTGGAGGGCATTGTTTGGCTGAAGTATTTCTGCTGTAATGATTTTCCTGTAGGGGAAAGATCGGGTGTAATCGGAAATAAGACCTACGTCCGTGTTTTTCAACTTTTTAGGACGATTGAGATGCTTTCCACGTTGATCTTGAAGGTTATTCATGTTCGCTTTGAGTTTACCAGTAAGCCACTGTAATCTTCTAGGCGTAATTGAGAATATATAACAAACTGTTCATCTACATACTTGAATGCCATTAATACTGTACTTTACAGTGTAATGTCCACCAGATATATTTTCCTCAACTTTCCTAAGTTTTGGTTCTTGGAGGGATATGATTTGCGACAGATATTGCGACTGACCATCATAATCAAGCTTTCTAAATTTCTGGAACAGACATGCCTTCCAATGAGCAAATCGGCGTTTCATCCTCTGGGGGTTTGAGGACATTTGCAGATGCGTTTCTAAAAAAAATGCACACAGTACACGATATCCCAAACTGTCAGGATGGTCACAGGCCTAAGCCATGAGTGAAAATATATGTCGGTGGCCACCCTGCATATTGTGTATTAAACACCTTACACAGAAAACGGTCAATATTTTTTGTACACTACGACAGATTGGATAATAGTGTGCAACATCTGTGGACACTTTTAACTGTTAATAAATCTTACCTCTTCTGGCTGGCTTAACGCAGCCTTAGGTACGCTTCTCGATGAAATGTAAGCTTCTCCTGCATCCCTCTGATGTTTCCTTACAGTCTGCTTTCAGGTGTCAATTTTTAGCTTTCGTTTTTTACCTCTGTTTATATGACTGATAATAGACTCTGATAAACTAACGATTATCTTGCAGAAACCAGGTGGGCTGTGATAGTTTCGAAAACAAACTTGCTGAGACCTGTCGGCGCGTGCACATACAACGTTGTTACGTGGATATCAAGATTCGCTGAATCATTTAGACGGGGCACCGATTAAATTTGTGATTCTCACCTTGAAAAAGGGGAGGTTATGCGAATGGACACATAGATCCTCGTTTTATAGAAATCCCACTTTTGACCAATCTGTCGGTTAGAACGTTGTTCCTTCAAATATTGTCGAATTTTTCTGCGTTGCTTTGGGTGTGGATTAAAACACTGGATTCCACAAAAGGAAAGGCACTAATTTATTTATCTTGACTAGATAGAACATTTATGTACGCCACTATTTATGTCTGACTAATTCTTGTCGTGCCACTGACTGAACTATACTCCACTCTGCTCTACTTTACTCTGCTTCCCTCTCTTGGAGTTATACAGGGTGTTCCTTAATGATATGCGAATATTTAAGGGTGTGAATCTACATGAAAAATTAATGTTAGTTTGCTTTATAAACTATGGTCCAAAAATGTTTCCTTACAAAAATTCGGGGTGTTGAAGTTTTAGTAAAAAAATGGATATCAATTAATATTTTCAGAACCGCTTCAGATATTCGACTAATATTTAGTACGTAGTGAAAGTTAATGATGCAAGAATAACTTTTAGCTTTAACAGTGGCGTGCGTACGGGTATTGACTTCAATATTTTTTAAGAAAAAAATGGTACGCCAATGGTTTGTTGCAAATAAAAATTATTTTTGAATTCCCTGTTCAATTTAAAACAAATGATTTCTCATGAATTGTTTTCTTTTGATGCTCCAGTTTTGAGTAAAAAATAAAAACCGTTCTAGTGTCCAAGTTGCAAAATTATTATTAATTTAATTGAAAAAATTAAACACATTAGGGGTAATGAACAACAACAACTGACAACATAAACATAACATTAAAACCAACGAAATGATTACAAAAATTGTTGAACATGGCCCCCTTCACTTAGTATGCATGCTTCCGCTCTCCTTCTCTTGGAGTTGCGCACTCGTTGAAATATCCCTGGAGTGTTTTTGAATCACAAGCTGCTACTATTTTTTCTCTTAATTTCTCTACACTGTTAATGGGACTTGTGTACACTAGTTTATAAAGCCTCACAAAAAGAAGTCTACACAGTTGAGGCCGGGGGATCTTGGTGGCCATTATTGGGGCCCACCGAGGCCAATCCAACGATTTGGATAAACAGTTTGTAAATAATTACGAACCGCTACACTGAAATGCGCTGGTGTACCATCATACATCTACCAGATACTGTTGTTGAAGAAAATTCTGTCCATCAAGTCGTTTTTTGAAGATACCACTGACAAAAGGTCACACGCCTTGGAAAATCAATGGGAAGTAATGCATGTACTCTTAAAATATGGTAAGGATATAACAAGGGATCCACTAAAATTCTCCAAACAATTTGATGGCAAATATTTAAGCGTCTAGCGATCTTCCTCGTACAGGTTTCAGGATGTTCGTCGACTTCGTGCAGCACTGCTTCCTTAATTTCAGGCGTTCTCACACTTAGAGGTCTACCTTCAGATGTTTCTTTTCGGACAGAACCAGTTTCAACAAGACGACGATGAATATTAGAAAAGGTTCGACTATCTGGCAAAGCACGATCGGGATATCTCTGGTGATAAATCCGTCTGGCTTGCTCACCATTACCGTCGGCAAGGCCATATACATAATGCATTTCAGCCATTTCTGCATTTGAATAATTCACCATTATTAACAAGATTGTAAAAACAAAATAATGAAGAAGATGTCACAGTGAACAGATTTGAATAACAGAGACTTGTCAGATGTCAAAAGCCAGTGACATATTACAGAATAACTAGATATTTATTGCTAAATTGCATTCTTCAATTATTACATTAATTTTCTCGGACAATAGAACGGTTTTTTATTTTTTTACTGAAAAATGGCGCATCGAAAGAAAACAATTTAATAGAGATCATTTGTTTTAAATTGAAGGAGGAATTGAGAAATAATTTTTTTTTGGCAGAAATCCATTGGCGTACCATTTTTTTCTTAAAAAAGATCGAAGTCAATACCCGTACGCACGCCACTGTTAAAGCTAAAAGTTATTTTTGCATTGAAAAATATGCAACATCATTAACTTTCACTACGTACTAAATATTAGTGGAATATCTGGAGCGGTTCTGAAAATATTAATTAATATCCATTTTTTTACTAAAACTTCAACACCCCGAGTTTTTGTAAGGAAACATTTTTGGGCCATAGTTTATAAAGCAAACTAACATGAATTTTTCATGTAGATTCATACCCTTAAATAGTCCCATATCATTAAGGAACACCCTGTATAGTCCGCATCGTTGGGTCGAGAAGGATCGCAATTTGCTTCTACGATTTGTGGATGGCATAAACATGGTTTTTTGAAGTCGATAGTTGAGCGCTTATATCTGAACTACTAGGAGTATAAAATTAATAAGCCTCTTTCAAATTTCTGCTTAAGATCATCCTGGTATACGAAAAAATAATAGCATTATCGTCTGCAAAGCAGGTGGTTGTGATAGTGTGTGACTTCAAGTGTATGCCATTAGCTCTATGATAATAATCATCAGTAAAGAGTGAGTAGGCACTTACTGACATACGCTATCACTCGCACGACGTGCGACATTGCAAACGTAAGAGGTCAGCTTTCATACAAATTGGATTGACCAACTTAAATCAATCGATGCAGCAATGACTTTATGCAAAAAGCGCGACCATTGTGAAACAACAACTTTCAAGGTAAATTAAATATGGATAGAGATAGTCACCCAATGCATACGGGGAATAGATTCCAAATGAAATACAGTGGAAAACCGTGCATTTCAGGGACATTGTATAATGTATGTCCCTTGCATCTAGGGAGGTCGAGTTCCATATTGTGCAGCGGACTTCCAGGGTATGCAAGGATTCCACTACATATTGATGATGTTCATTAAATCGGAAAGGAATTCAGTGCAGAATACAACCACGCTAACAATGTTCCTTTGACTAAGCAAAGATGTTTCAAAATTTAGAATCACAATGTGCTTCATGATATCAATACAGTTGTATGCATAGTGCCTTCGGAAAGAAGTTAGACAGTTTGAAATACAAATGAAAATAAAAGACAATTTAGCAATTTTCAGAAAGGATCTTACTAACAATAAACAAACAATAGTTGGGTAATCTGTACCTTATTCTATTTTAGCTTATTGTGTGGTTGGTACACGATACGTGATGACTGTTTGATATTATTTACATTCTTATCGTCATCCTTCCTAGACGTAGCATTAACACTGCAATTCTAACACAGGCACAGGGTGACCCAAACTTGCATGGATTATTCTTATAGTAATAATGTTTATAACATAACAGTTAACAGGTATGTTGCGGCAATAGTTCTGGGTGTGTTTTCACGTTGCCGAAAAGCGTTTAACGTTTTTGAGTCGATGAGTGAGGATGAGGTGCCTGGTAAATTGAAAAATCGACAGATAGCTTCATACTCGCATGTCACATTGGGGGGCTGGATGTGCTTTTGGAACAAAAATACCTATCCCATGCGATTCCGGGCTTTTCTGGTTATAAGCGGTACTATCTTAAAATTGTAGTGGTGGCTCTCACGATTGTCATTAATTGCCAGTGTACCTGAGAATGGCAACCGTGGTGACCAAAACGTCGTACAATCGTAAAAATCATAGAAGCTTCCGTAAATTTTGTAAATTCTCATAATAGACACAGGCAGCGGCAATACTGCGGTGAGCGATCTGTGCGAGAACGATCTCGATTACTTAGAACGAAATAAATACGCAAGGCGCGGCGACAGTGCGGTTAGTTTAAAACTGAACGGCATAAAGTCCAGCGGTTGGGTTAGAGTTGGCCTGAAATTAGAAACATTATGAGCAGTAGTAAGGAGATGTAGTCATACTATTTCCATTCGGAATGGGAGGAACAAAATTTCTTTACGGAAGTTAAAGGTAAAAATGTGCGTTTGTTATGTAATACATTTAGGCAGCAGCGATGGCCGCACTAGTGGACTCTTCGGTCTCCCTTCCCATGTATCCCTTTATAGCCGCGCGGTACCCATGGATATTTAGGCGTTAGGCCTTCGTGGTAGTTGGAGTATAAAAAACATCTGTTTTGCGTTGCTAAGAAAGGGAATATCGAGAGGCACTATAAAACAGTAGATTTGAATTTTGAAAAATCATTCCCATTACGTTCTGCAACCAGAACGGAAAAACTGAAACAATTAAAAAATCAGTCAATTGGACAACAGATAATGTATTTAAAAAAAATCGACAAAAGTTAGTCTGCAACTGAAGCATCATACCGGGTGCCCCAGATAATTGCACAAAAGAAGAACCTTATGAAGACTGGGGAAATGATAAAACAGGCGTTTTTAGAAGCTGCAGATTCATTATTTGCCTTCTTGAAACACAGGCGCGATAGTGCCTGCTTTAAACTCTATGCAACTTTCTGCTAATACAGTGATGAGATGAGTAGAAGTAATGAGCAATGATATAGTCTCACAGTTAAGAAATGACTTAGAAAACTGTGCTTATTTTTCACAGCAGCTGGATGAATCCACAGATGATGTCGTCGACCCCTTTGAGATTTACGTGTTCGTCAAGATGGTTTTTAGTGATTTTACGATTAAAGAAGATCTTTTGAAGTTTATTCCACTAAAAGGACAGACTACTGGGCATCTTGTTTACTTCTTTTAAACATATTGTTTCTTCTGAGAAAATTCCAATATCGAAAATGGTAGGCGTGATAACCGATGGCGCTCCAGCTATGGTGGGTCGTGATAAGAGTCTCGTGAGGTTATGTCCTAAAGATGAAAGTTTTACGCTATTTATTACTACTGCGTTATCGATCAGCAAGCATTATGTGGACATTTTATAAAACTAAACAACGCTGTGAAATTGGTAGTGAACATTGTGAATTAGATTAGAGCTCAAGCGTTACAAAGAAGATTATTCAAAACCTTGGCTGATGAAATTGACTTGACATACGGGAACTACTTTTTCACTCTGAAGTCCGATGGTTAAGTAGGGGCCGAGTGCTGAAACGTTTTAATGATATCTGCCATAGTTCAATTTTTCAAACAACGTGATGAACCGATCCGGTACTGGAAAATTCTATCTGGCTTGGAGATTTTATTTTTTTGTGGATATTACAGAGAAATTAAATAAACCTAAGTTGCAGCTTCAGGAGAGAGACAAAGAACTAGCAGAAATGATTTCTGATATAAAATCGTTTGTCAAAAAGCTTGAGTTTTGGGAACAAAACTTAATCGCTGGCGATACCAGGCGTTTTCCTATTCTTTCAGAAAAAGATATCTCAAGGTCTATCAGAACCATATGACAGTAAATATCATGTAGAAATAGTCTCTAGATTGAAGGATAACTTCAATAATCGTTTCATTTCAACGTAAATGCTATAGTACCGCAATTTGTTGTTTCAACCTCCATGGAAATTGATATCTAACAGCTTGCAACTTTTGTTTAGCGAAGACATCGCTGCGACAGAAATGGAAGAGATTACGTTTCAAAATAATTCAGCTTTCAAATCGTTAGTCCCAAATACAGAATGTATCTGGCCTTCAGTAAGTAAAGATGAATATTCAGATTTATGTCGTGTTACCTTGAAAGTGAATGCGTTATTTAGTTCAACCTATTTGTGTTAATCTTCTTTTTCAAATATGAGGTTTATTAAAAACAGTAAAACCGTAATCAACTGACAGGTACACATTTGGATAATTTTATTTCAATGGCGATATAGAATTATACTCCAAACATTAAAAAAAAATGTCAGTGAGTCTGTGTCTTAGGCTTCTCATTGAACATGCATTTTTTATCTGGAGATGGTTTTGTTTAAAATAGTGCGTTGTTTTTTATTTTTAGTTACCTTTCTTAAATCGTATATGATATGCCATTGTATCTGACGAAACATTTTGTTTATTTTTCAAACACGATTGGTAGGAATGGATGTAGTTATGTATTAGTTATTAGTTTATTCAAGTTTACTAGTATGTATTAGTATTAGTAAAATAAACACATGTATGTCGCATACAACAAAATTATCAAAGTAGCTCAACACGCTGCAAATGTTGGTAACAACTGCTTTAAATGATCATATGCACATTCACCATTTCTACTACACAATATGAATATCTTGGGACATTCACCATTCTGGTGTATAATGGATAATAGGATACTTGTAACTTCTAACACGTGAAAAATGTAATCTAATTAGTACGCAAGATCTTATTAATCAATTATAAGCAGTCGCCAAATCGGTACGTACAAATACTTATTTTCGTATCAAGTGGTTTGGAGCATGCATGTTTGATAAACCCCAGTAAGCACTAAAAACAGCACATGAATACAAAATGAAAGTGTGTTTTCTTGGGGTCCGACTATTTTCTTCAGATGTAATTATTTACACTAAACACGAATCATCTTTTGAATCAACCATATAAAAATTATCCACAGGCAGACAAAAAAATAAAAAGTGGTGACTGCAGGGGACGTATTTTTTCCCTCTGACACAAACCTGAAGTCAAAATTGGGGGCAGATGGACAAATATAAAGGTAATTTGGATATCAGAATTGAAAATGGTACTATTCGTCATTATTCGTGAGAGCGGTCCGGTGGACATTTGCTCTTAGTTAAAAGTCTCGTCGGTCTGTTAGTCTGTCAGGTCTGCCTACCCAGATACCAGACATGATTAAGGGGGTTAAAAATGTTTTTTTTGATGAATTTGTGTCTCTCATAGGGATGCGCATTCACCACTCATGGCAAAATGTGTGACCTTAACGTGCAATTAGCCTGACAGTGACCCAAAACATAATTATCTTGAGTCTTATTTTTTTTCACATTTTAGAGAGTTTTGATAATCACAAATATCGCATGCGTAAATGTAACGGTAACCTCTAATCCATTGAATTCTTGTAACTTATATATATATATATATATATATATATATATATATATATATATATATATATATATATATATATATATATGTAAAATTTAATGTTTAAGTATGCACCATTTGCGATTGCTAAAAATGTCTAATCCCTTTTCTCAACATTCGCTTTCAACAAAAAAATGTTTGAAAAAACTGCTAATATTAGTTTGGAATATGAAAAAAAAAAAAATTGTGCGGGATTCATAACCTAAAGTTACGTCTGCTGGTGACATGAAAAAGTACATATCACATATAAAAGTTGCATGCCTCAAACTTTGATTAAGATATACTTTTTCTAAGCATATTGTGCTAGATATTGATCATCGAATCTTTTTTCTTTCAATGTCAAATTCTTCTTGGTATTACATGTTCATTAATGAAAATATCCAGTAATGGACATGGCCTGTACGCTTCAAAAATAATCGGAAGTGTTTCCTAAAAAGTATTCTGAAATGCTGGGCACGTTCACTTCATCAAATACTACGCATTATCTTTGAATTTCCAGGTAAGTCTTATACCTCTAGAGGTGCCCTTTCTATTACCAAAATCCACGCTTTGTGGAAAATCCATTTTGCTGGATTTACATACCAGCCCCGAGTATTCACTACCAGGTTTTCTGAAAATCGATGAAACCGTTCTTGCTAATGTCCAAGAATAAGTACAGGGTAACCGATATGTAACTGACTGGTTTGTATCTTGAATATTTGTGGAATGAAATAGAATACGCCCATTTTTCCATCTTAATATTTTATTGAAACTTAGAAATTATGTATGAAAAATAATATCAGACAAATGTCCGCCTTGATTAAATTTTCCATCACTTTTTGGTAGGTTTCTGGAGGAATATTTTCAGTCGCTTCCATAATATTGTTCTTCAGCTGCTCTACAGTATTTGGTTGTTAGCATAAAGCCTATTTTTCAAATATCCCCATAAAAAAGTCAGTAGCCGTTAAATCCGGTGACCATGGTGGCCAATTATCTGCAGCGTCTTCAAAGAAGAAAGGTCCAATGACACCTCCATACCAAACACAGCACTAAACTGCGACTCGACGAGGATGTAGTCGTCGTTGATGGATGACACGAGGTTCTCTAATGCCCATATACGACAATTCTGCTTATTAACAAATCTGCTCATATCGAAGTGGGCTTCATCGCTCATTATCAGTTGTCGATATTTTGGGTATTAAGGTGCAATATTGCATGACTGTATTGTCTGCGACTTTCATGGTCACTAGGCTGTAGTTCTTGGCTTAACTGAATTTTGTATGGCCTCAAATGCAAGCTTCTTTTAAATAGTGCATAATGACGTGCGACGAATGCCCAGTTCGTGAGAACGATGTCTGGTAGACGGCTCAGGGCGCTCCACTACACTTTCACGAACTCTCTCGATATTTTCTAGAATACAAACAGTTCAAACATGTTCCGACCTTGTCAAGTCTTTAAATTCACCAGTCTGTTCAAATGTCCGCGCCAACTGATGAATGGAGTGGACACTGGGCGCATCATTTCGACCGAAATCTGGTCGTAGCTTCCGAATCGTTGCAACAAGTTAAACGTCTTAACAACATGGACGCATTGTGGGATCGTGTAGCGCTCCATGATCAATTGAACACTTGTACTTTGAACAACTACTAAGGCGCCACCTACTGAAATACGTGTATCAACAATGGCGCGCAGTTTAAATCGGTCAGTTATATATTGGCCTCTCTGTATATTACCGACGATCACTTTTCGACGCGCAACGACGAGAAACATATGAAAGGTTTTCAAACAACAAAATATCCAATAAATATACTGGGTATTAACCGCGTTTAGTGTCCAGTATCACTGAGGTGATTATGAATAACCTCATAACAGTGTTTATTCTAGATATAAGGTTAATTTGGGTCAAAGAAAATTCTTAGACTGTGTCCATTATTATTTTCTATTTTTAAAATTATCAAGTGCAACATCGAGAGCTAATGCAAAATAAAAAGGTGATTCATTAAGGTGGGCTTTTTAAACTTTTTTCAAATGTGTAAATGAATTTCTGGTATGCAAATATATTTTTGATGCTTTTCGAGTATACTTCATTTTTGTAGTAGATCATGGCGTAAAAGGAATCTTATAGGTTTGGAGCTTGACAGCTTACAATATTGATTTATAGAATATACAGATTGGTTGTAAAGCTATGAGGCCTCAAATATATAGTCAAAACGACAAACCACTCTGTACCTTGGTAATGAATCACTGCCTATTCTATATTAATTTTAATGGCTATATTATATTGATTTTAATTACACCAGTGGCCGCTATTCATAGTTACACTATTACTTTCTCCAAATCACACACCTTGTATAAGTGTTGCTGAACTACTAACATTTTATTCTCATACATGTAATGACGTTTTGTTTGTTTTTGTTTGTTCATTGAACCTCATAGTTTGTTGACCATATGCGTAATCCTATTTTGCTTTAAATGTTTGCACTCATGTTTGTCGGTAACCGATTGGACTGTCTATCCCTTCAACGTATGTACGTGATCGGTCTTGCCTTCAACGTGTCTGTGGTATTCTACAGTATATTCAGATAAGAGATAGACCGGACATAAACAAGACCACGTGATCATCGAACGCTGTAACATTCGGCAGGGACGTATTAAGAGACACGCAGTACATATTTTAGATAGTAGATGCTGCTTTGCGTAACTTTGTAGTAAATTAGCACAATTCGATGTGTATACAATTGGTGATGGATATAGGATCATGTGGGGGTGGGGTAAGAAATATATAATGATGTAAATATACATAAGGGTTTCAAAATTTTCGCTTCGATTTCCAGCTTCGGATGCCATCTGATGTTTGGTGAAATACAGTCGAATATTGATTAGTATATTTTTTGATTTCTAGGTAAATATGTAACCAAATTAAAACGTTTAAAACGTAAAAAAATGTGCATGGTTGAACATTGTCAGAAAGTAGATTCTTGAATAGGTTTTGCCAAAATGGGTTCAAAAATGTCAATAATTACTTAAAAAATACAGTAGCTTTATAATTACTTATAACTTACCGAATTTGATGAACGACATCTTTTATTGGAAAGATGAGCTTGATGAGCTTTCATCATCGCTACTGCCTGAAGCACCAACGTCAATAATGAATGGCTCGACTTGTTCCTCTAAAATATTGTCCAGTTCCCACATTCTCTTTTCAACTTTGTCTTTCACGTGCTTAATACAGTTTTCCCATTTTTACGCTGTTATTAATTCTAGTGCTTCTTTGAAAAGTCCTTTGAGGTCACAAAATTTAAAAGTTGTATTGTGCTTAGCTATATAATTTTTAACCTCTGCCCATATGAGCTCAATGGGATTGAGCTCGCAATGGTATGGAGGTAAACGGAGCATAGTTTTATTTTGACTTGCTGCCATTTCGTCAATGGCGTATTTTTGATATTCCGCCTTGTGATCCTTGACAATTCTTAATAATTGTACTCTCAGCATTGCTTCTTCAAAGTTGATATTTTTCGAGCGGAGCCAATTTTGAACATCAACTTTCCTTGAAGCCGTTGTTGGGACCTTCTGCATTCTTCGAGAATGATAAGGCGCATTATCCAACACAATTACTGCGTTTTCCTCTAAGTTCGGTAAAATTTTTGAAAACCACTGTTCAAACGATTCGCCATTCATTTCCTCGTGGTAATCTCCAGTTTTCTTAGACTCAAAGCACCACAGACCGTCAACAACAAATCCATCCTCACTGCCAATATGGCAGATAATAAGCCTTTTCCCTTTACCTGGAAATCGAAGTACTAACTGGTGTAGATTTATTTCAATAAGCGAACCTTTTTCAAATGTTTTCATCACATTCAGCGAAAAAACATTGAGACATGAGTATCAGATTGCTATAATTGGGATTATTTAGTCATATTGAAAGAAAGAATATTGAACGTCGTATGATTACTCAGCGCTTCACAATTTAATTTAAAGTTATAAACCTCTAAAAAATTAATGATCAGGAACCTGAAATACGCGCAAATATTAATATTAACAAATTATAACTTTATAAAGCTTAAAGTATGAATTAAAATGATTAGAAATATTAGGAACGGTACACAATATAAAACTTAGTAACTTTTTTTAAGTTTATAATATTCGACATATTTTAAGATTATATTAAAAAATTATTGAAATATCGAAAACACATAAAAACATGGCTTAAAAAAGTTCTAACAAATGAAAATGACAATAAAACATCCACGCATTTTATCGAAAGTTATAAAAGTTTTGTTACTTGTAATATGTTTTATCTGCCCCCTGGAATTAATGTTTAGAACCTTGTTCCCAAGGTTTGAAAAACATCCGATTGCTGTCTATTACTCATATTTACCTGCTGGATTTTTTAATCCGGTGGACAGTCCATCTAGAAAGGCCCTCCTGGATGAAGTTACAGAATCATCAACCCATACTTTACTTGTAGTGTGTCCTGCGTTTACCCATGTTTCATCAAGGTAATAAATCTTCCTGTTTTGATTTCTATATTTCCCAATTTTTGTTAAATAATCCCTCCTCCATAGCACAATTTCTTCTCTATCCAGTAGTAAACTATTACGACCCCGTTTTTTCCATTTGAAATTTAAATGCTTCAGTAACGCATGGAAAGTTGATCGTTTGAAATTTGGCAACGTTGTATCTCCATTTACCTCCTGCAGTACTTTATAGTAGGTATTTCATTCCTAAAGAAGAACTCGTGCACTTTCCTCCTAATCGCATGCTTATCAGCTTCATCCAATGATTTAACAATACTTTTGCGATGTTTACTGGTCATTGGCTCAGAAAAGGTGTGATTTTTTTTGTATTGTCTTAACACATTAAACACTGATGCGCGACACACCCCAACTTTGTGAGAAACCTTCACAACAATTTCTTTGATGGTTGATGCCTCGTTCTCCTCGCGCTCGATCTTATATATATTCAAAATGACCTCTTTCATTTCTGCACTCAGGTGTCTTCTTTTAGAGCGTTTCCTAGGTGGACTACAGGAGTTTACAACTTCATCGGCAGTATCTGTACTACTGGGCATTTTGCGCAAGCAGTTGATAACAATAACAATCAATAACAAGGTATAACAATAACAACGACAAACTCAACAACTTAATAAGATAACAAACGAAAACGTCCAAAGAAATATCAAATTGCAATGATGCACACGACATACGTAACACGTCTGAACCTGAATGTGACTCTGCCTTGATACGACTGCTCTGCCGCTCGGCATAGGCATTTAATTGCGAATTGACCAATGAGGGCTCCTCTTTTACGTCGAGACGGCGGCGTTAGCGTGAAAATCACCCGAACCTTTTGTTTACATCCGTATCTGAATATACTGTAGATTCGTCATAGTATTAAAAATGTTTTACAGCTTGTGGTACATATTTTCCAAAAAACAATACAATAAAAAACATGTTCTATTATTTTGCTGTATGGAAATGTAATTGATATATTTTCAAAGTACAAAATTGCACTAGTTTATACGGTTATCGAGCAATTGAATGAGTGAAATTAAATTTTGGCGATTCGGATTTTACTTGGCTTCAACATTAATTCAATGATATCAAAATAAAATGGCCAACACTTCTACGTTGCAGTTTTGCAGCACAATAGGAGGATGATTTTTCATGTTCAGTACGATTTCTTGTTTCCTGAAAACTAGCAACATCTTTACTAGGTACACTCATATACAGGGTGAGCCAATAGTGCGTGGGCGGATGATTGTGAGTTTATTTTTGAATTCTACTACTGTATTAGCCATCAAGGCTGGAAATTAAAAACACTTTACTTGATTTACATTTGTGCAGGTTGATTTCTGTCGGAATAGTATTTTCTTAAAATTCGACATCTTGTATATTATTACATATTTGAATTACTTGGTCAATTTTAGTGTGACTTAATGTATCACACCTGGTATCTAAAACCATCCGTATAGCCAAAATTTTTGCGAAAAGTAGAGGTTAGGAAACAATTGAAGATCATAGTCGTTATAAAACATAGGAGGCCGTAACTTTTAGGTGTCATTGACCATGAAAGGAAGAAGTAGGTAAATTCATTTTACATGTTTCTAAAGCTTTCCAAAGTGTGGTGACGGATTTTCCAAATGTATGATATTCAATTGTTTTCTCACCTGTATTTTTTGCAAAAATGGCTAATTGTGACTAAGCCGTTGGTTTTAGATACCAAGTATGATACATAGAGTCATACTGAAATTGGCCAAAAAATCCAAATATGCAATAACATGCTGGGGGTGTGTTGAAAAAATACAGCTTTGGCAAGAATCATGCTGTATAAACGATGTAATTCAAGTGAGAATTTCTCAATTTATAACCTTAGGAGCCACAAGCGATTATCCAGTGAGAGAATTCAAAAACATGTGTTAATGGAAAACTAAACATGGTCGATCAAAGGATTGTCAGCCATGGACGGCTGTTTCATGCTTCTTGGCTACTCATCAGTACTGTCTAGGCTTAGTCTGGCATCTCTAAAGCCACGAACGAAAGCATCCACGCCACTGTATTTTGTACAGATTCTAAGGATAAAGTGTTTGGGTGAAGATGTAGTTTCCAGCAGAAGATAGAAAAGATGCTTCGAAAATTTAAAAGGGGTTACTTTGAATTTCCCGATAAACCGACATTTTTTGATTGATGACAATACCACCAAGAACATGTTATTGCAAAATCTTCTTTTAACAGAATCAGGGATCATAGAAATATCCATTTCCCTGAAACAAAAAATGAACTTATTTATTATAAAGTATTATTGGAAACATAAGCTGCTTTTCAGTGGTTTTTTGTTTGAGAGTGATATTCTTCTGAACTGCTCTAAAAAGTGTATAAATGGGAATATAAAATGCAGTGGAATAATATGGGTGCTAAGCACTGCTGAGTTACTCCGAGTAACTGAAGCTAGTCACTGAAAAGCACTTTGATAATGCACCTAAAAGGACTGAGTATATACGTCTTATGAGAGTTCGAGATTTTGCAATTTTGGGATGTTTTAGATATCTTGATGAAAATGACCACGGACACAACTTAATCCTTAGACTATATTTCAAAATAAAAAAGGTGTTCAAAGATGGACCACTTATTGGTTTTGCTATACAGGGTGTCCGCAAAGTTGGGGTTTTCCTTTTCAGAAACAACTACCCTTGAAATAACAAAGGTAATGTGTAGTGAAACGAGAGCGACCAAGTAAAAAAAATAAAGGAAAAAGTACTCACTCTCCAGTTGACGAGAAGGGCTAAGTACGTCTCTGCCCGAAATCATACCGCTCCAACAGAAAATGAAATCAGCTGATGCGCTACCGAGCAGACGCAGGCAAACAAGGAAAGCAAAATGTTGCGTAAAAAAAGTCTAGGTATTGCATCCCGTCCAATCGATTTGGGAGAATGAATGGTCCAATGAGCATACCCTTCACCATGCCAGCCCAAACATTCACCGAAAATGTTTGTTGAAAATGTGCCCGACGCACAGCGTGCCGATTTTCTACTGACCAAACATGCGATAGTTATTCACCCCATTAGGCGTGAACGTAGATTCGTCTGTCACCAATATGCACTTCAAAAAGTCCGGATTATTGTCATGTTGATGCAACAACCACTCACAAAACCGCACTCTAGCTGGAAAATCGTCAGGTTGAAGGGCTTGTACACGTTGGACGTGAAACGGATACAGCCCCTCTTCACGCAGCGTTTGCCACACTTTAGTTTTGATACTTCCACTTCTGCAGCCACGTCTCTAGTGCTTGTTGAGTGATTCTCGTCTACGCGATTACCTCTACACGCGTGACCGTAACCGTCGGTTGAAGGTTGCATACTGACCTGACACACTGACCCCGACCCAGTTCTGTCGTCGGGTTGAGCTAGTGTCCTAGTACCACTCGGGGATGTCGCGGCTACTGGACGGTATTCAGATATTTTTGATGTTGCAGAGCCCTTTATCTCGGTTCCCTTAAGACATTGGTGTATATGGTACTAAGAAAAATTGCTGTTTTCAAGATCTACACGTCGTGTAAAGGAAAACCCCAACTTTGCGGACGCCCTGTATATATGATTTTTTTGCATTAGTAGGGTGCTAATTTAGCCATAACTATTTTGGGATGTTATATTACAATTCAAGAGACAAAAAATACAGTATTTTTGATTGTTTAAATTTGTGGAACGTCACTGTGGAACTTAAAATTGTAAAATACTTATAGCTGATTTGCCTCGTACTAAGCAAAAAATACCGCTTCCAACTCTCAATAAAATCAATTATTTAAGGATGATTGAGATATTTCAAAAAATCGTTTATGATGTATCTCGATCAAGTTGTGATTGTGGTGACTTTTCATTGAGATGTTATGAATATAATTTTCTTATAAATTTTCAGATAAATCCGCCAATCCGAAAGTGCTATAAGCAATACATACTGTATGCTGGTCCTTTCATATCTTATCGCAAATAGCTCTGTCACTCTTCAAGGCTAGTTATTCATGGTGTTGTAAATACCTTTTATACTCGACTGGAACAATAATGTTTACTGGTCAGATAAATTAAGCTAAGTAATTATCGCAAAATTTGCCTTTTCCACAAAGAAACATACAAATAATGTACCACTTGGAGGTACACACGATGCATGTCATCACAGTCAAACACAGGCAAAATGGAAGCTGGCAAGCGTGTCGGCTCAGGTCGCCTTGCCATTATGCCATAGGTCGCTCGGGGACAGTCGCACATGCGCCGTATTTGTTGTATGTTTTCGAAATAATGGAGTTTTAATATTTTCCATTGATTGAAAAGTAAATATTTGATAAATATTATAAAATAAATATTGTATTTAAAATTAATAAAACACATTGAGTAAATATTTATCAAGAATGTTATAATACAAATATTTATTAAACGATTGTTTAAGATAACATATGTTTGAATAAGATAAAAATATTGTTAAATATTAAATAAATATTTAATGAATTTTTCGTGCTATCGAGGAAGTGCACTTGATATAAGCTAAATTCATATTTTTAGAGTTTAAAAGTGTAAGTGTTTGCTGATAATCGTAGTATTAGACGACTTCAAGATATGGTAGCTCTTACGTAATTTACAAAGAGCAGCACAAACCTAATGAAGGTAGATGTTTCCACCGGTAAGTAATATTGTATTGATACAACGCTGTCACTTTGGTAGCCAGTGGTATTCAAATTTAATGAGTCAAAAGTATGCACTAAAACTGCGCAACTTTGCCGGCGAACAATGCAATTTAAATATACAGGATGAATCTTGATTATGACATTACTCCAATTTTGAGTAGCGCAATAGAGTTTTAGGGTCTATTGGTAGAAATTCTAAGCTTATTAAAGACTTGGCTGCATTAAATACATTATACTTTGTGCATGTACATTCTAAATTGGAATGTGCTTCGTTGATTCGGAGCCCTTATTGTAACTGTTATATAAATCAAATCGATCATGTTCAAAAGAAATTTCTTGAGTAACTGGTTTGAAACATTAATTCAGTATATCCTCAGCATGGTTCGAACTAACTAGTATTGTTGGAAAGATTCCAAGTGGCCTCGTCGAGTGAGAGAAAAAAACACAAGTCCCTCCTCTTCTTAAATAAACTTTTACATGGTATTGTTGATTCTTCAAATCCGTTAACTCAGCTTAAATTTTTAGTTCCAAAGACAAGTTCTAGAAACATTTTCCTTCATTTGCACCCGTTAGTCATGTGCCTGAACTTTAATAGGATATGCAGTGTTTGTGATATCCTTATAAGTTTTCTTGATTTTTCATCAACTCAAGAGGGTTTTATGGCTGCACGATAAAGAGTGTTATACATGTTATATTAATGTTTGCTTATTTTCTTAAATTTGAATAAATCAGTACTGTTTTTTTATTATAGAAATTCTGATGGGCAATAAATGCTATTACTATTATTATTAGATATTATTATCTTATATAGACTTCTAATCTATTTGAATTCGTTGGTAGAAATACCGGGTGATTCTCTAAGGTGGGTCACCCCTATAACTTTGAAAAATGAAATTTAGGTGTTGCGTATTATAGATAAATTTACATTTTTTGGGATACCCACGTATTTTAACATGCTTCCGGTTTGACCGAAAACGACTCCGACTTTCGATTTTTAAATGAGACACCCTATATATTTTTACTGATTTCGACCGAGAATTACATTCTGAACTTAACAATGCCTTACTTGTCAATATTTGACAAATAAAGTCATTTTTATCTCAAATTCTATTTTCGATCTAGAATGCCATGGGTCCTTCAGTTTTGGTCAAGTAACACGGGAAAAAATACGATTTTGAGGCGAGCGACCTTACAGTCGTTTTAAAGATTTTCTAAAAGTTACAATCACTGTTTTTTTCAGCTTACTTGATTTTTTCAAATAGAAATGGGGTGGCTCGTCGCTTTTTCTAAGAAATCATTTTCTTATGAATAGTATGACACTCCACGCTCTTATTTTATGTTCACTATTTTTCTGAGTAACTGGGCTGTGTCGACATGGATGCTCACACTGAGTATTCGCGTCATACGATCGTTGTGAATGCTGCCTCAGTGCGACCCTCGCGGTTCTTGTGAACGGACGCGTGTTATTGACGTTGCGCGCTCATGCGTCATGGAGTGTTATGGGACTCTAAAGAGTCTGATTTTTACAATAAGTATCTGCGGACCCCTTGGCCATGAATGCATTTTCTAATATTAACGCAGGCACTACATCATAAATTAAGATTAATAAAGAAATTACTGTGCTTTTACTTTAATAAAATAATAAAGACTGGTGATTAAATGCTGAGTTTATTTATATCTTACCTTTATATAGTTCTACAATGCTTCAATTAGCGCGTCGCGTTCTTGTGGAATAATCGATGAAATACTTTGTCTAGATACACGAAATAAGTATTGTGAACTCGCGTAGGAATCGCCCGTAGCTAAAAACCTTACTGTGATCATAACTCGTTCATTAACAGAAACAGTATCACGCATGTAAGTATTTCTCTTTTTCACGGCAGGCCTTATTAAATTTTTAAGATGCTCCGAATCTTCCTCCGAAATTCGTAACAAGTTTTTATCATCTTCTTCAAAGGTGATATCGTCGTATAATTTAATCCAATAGTGTAATCGGTTCTTAAAAATCGTTTTGTCCACCAGCGTCTTCTATTCTCTTTTTTTTAATATTGAATGAATCACTATATAGGCCGCAGCTGCAATGTGCACGTCTCGCCTTGCCGGGCCCATTTTTCTTACTGACGAACACCGTGCGTTTTTGTTTGCATGCTCAGCTGGAGCATGTGTCGTTCGGAATGCTTGCATAAATGTACCGTCGTATGCCTTAGGTTGAGGCATGCGAGACGAACCATTCGCGACACACGCCTCGCGATGTCTGTATGCGGCTTTAGAAACGATTATACCTAACAACAAATAACACGTATCTGCATTCCGTATACCTATGCACTAAATCCTATTATTCTAGTTATCCGTGACAAACAATTGAAGGTGTTGCTAGGTTTACTTCAACAAATAACTAATCTAGGTTATTAAAAATACTGTCAGCTTCAAAATTTATGTGTTACATACTCTCCTAATTAGGCAAGATTGATATTTTTCAGTGTCAAATGTAGTGGTCTAAAGATCCAGTTAGCCAAGAGGCGTCGTAGCGTAATGGGAAAGAACGGCGATTTCTGAACCGCAGGACGTAGGTTCAAATTCACGAAGCTCTTTTTTTTTGTCTATTTTTTTTTTAATTTGAAGAAATAAATGCTTTTTCACATTATGTGTACTTTTATTGCACGCCATAGAGAATGTTTTCTTGCAAACATGAAGCCAGCGAGATACGTATAATTGTTCATAATTATTTTTAATATATTTCTTTGATGAAACTTCAGAAACATAACATCATAACAGATGATTTTTAAAGCCATATATCCTAGATGTGTAAATTATTAACCAACAATAATGAAAGACATCCGAAACTTTGTTTGTGATAATGAGCTTGTTTAATGCACTACAAGTTAATTACCCCCAAGTTAGTGGTTAAACACATCACAATACGAAAAAATAAACAGCATTATGGTTGCTATGGTTAATAATTACAAAATGACATTGAATCCTGCATATAATTTTATTCTGTGCAGAACAATACAAATTTCAGATGCAAAAAGGATTATGTCACTCTCTAAGATATAATTGAAATAGCTTAATTTCCGATTTTTAATATACACCTTGGGAAAAAACATTATTATACATTATGATGAGGAAGAGAGATGGAAATATACAAAAGTATGTAGGTGCGTGAAAGACACTCGATTGTAGGATTCTATGTGGCAGCATCGGAGTGTGACGGACAACGGGGTAAAGTAGAAGAGTGATAAAAGAGAGGGATGGCAGAACGGGCGCTGGCGCCTACCGCTTAGACGGATGCGCTCAACAAATGCGATTTGTTTCTCCCATTCGCAGAGTTGCCGATACCAATATGTCATATTTCTAAGAAATCTAAGTCTACCCAAATTTCGGGAAAAATAGCTGCGGATTCCACATAAGAGTATTCCAAAAATGAAAAAAGTTCAAACTATTAAAATTGTATTAATGTTTCATGGTTCAAATCATATTTTTCATGTTTGTATATTGTTGTATAAATGATTTTGTAATCGCTATTCTTGTTGGCAGTAGAGATACAACAGTATTGAGAGAAATCATGGACCGCTAGATAGGGCTACAACTACCATATGACTATCAAATAGTAGTGATAAACAGGGTTTGTTTATAGCACAGTTGCCTGGTGTGGCGAATTTGCGCCATAGGGGCGATTTGACAACTTTGAAGGACAACTATAACGGTTACTATGGTGCCCGGTATTCGGGAATCTGGCAATACCTGATGATTCCTAACGTTTATTACGCCAGATTGTTTGCTGACTTGCGCAGTACAACATGACAATCAACGTGACTGAGCACCTGGTAACCCTGGTTTAAGGTGTTATATTTAAAGAGCTTGGGGCAGTTAGGTATCTAGGTCACATTTTTTAATGTATTTCGAGAAATCCGTAATGTTGAGTAAATACTAGATCACTTTTCTTGCTTAGTTTGCTGAAAATTCTACAATAGACGTACATTTTGAGAAACAGAGATTTGGTGACGACGAAATCGTAAAAATATAACGCATTTTCGTAAAATAATTTCTTTGTTGAAAAGACTGTGGCTTGATGACCCATTGAACGAGTATAGTGTCCCGCTCCGCTTTGAATATTCGAAACACTATACACCAGCAGCATTCAGCTTCAATGTTATCTTTATGAAGTTCTGACGTCTAGGCCATGCTGATTAAAAGCTTGAATGAATCAACACTCAACTCTAAATTCCCCACAATTCGGGAAGCTCTACTCAAATTGGCAACACAGCGTATCTGCCTATTATTCTCATTCGTGATACAGGTCTGCGGTTAACGGTAGGAAATATGTACGAACAGCGATGAAAGTAGACGAGTCGATGCGCTGTTGGCAAGAAATGATTTCCCATGTATAACAATGGTTTTTCCTAAGCTGTATATTACCTTCCACATTGTATTAGGGCTTCATCTGTCCCATCACTCCCTAAAAGAGAGATTACCTCTGTATTATGCTGCCATAATACAAAAAATACAATCTATGCTAAAAATCTCTACGCTAAATACAAAAACTGTGGGTTAGCTTAATTTTATAAGCATCCTCTGCGGCTCCAAGAGGTACCTAATGTGACGGCGTAGGATCACAAAAAAAATGTCGGTATGTCTTTCACTATTGTTGGTTAATAGTTGACACATCTAGGGTATCTGCATTATTTTTCGTGAATATAATGTCATAAATCACATGAAACCACAAGTACTAAAAACAGCACGCCACCTTGACATTTCCTGCTACCGGTCACACGGGAATGACACGTCTATTTTAAAAACTTTTTCGGTAAAAATACAATCACTGATAATCATTTACTATGATACGTAAAATCTTCATTGCAATTATTTGAACTGTCATGTGTCCTTGTTCGTTTACAATTTTATTTTGATTTTTTGAATATATTTAGAATTAAAAATGTGACATTGCATTTTAAGTTAGGAAGTTACATTGTTAATTTGGAATAGGTATAGTGCTTAATGTGCGAATTGTGGGTTCACGCTGCTTATAGTGCTTATGAATCCAGTGTGTATATCTGTGATTATTGTAAGAACAGTAACTAAGAGCACTAAACTATAAGTTCAGGCTAAACACTGATTTGTGATTTTTGTAACTGATTACCTAATAATTAACAGTTATCAGATATTTTGTTAAAAATATTAATTACCAAATACATACTGTAAGATGGTTACGAAGTTCAGAAGTGTATTATTTTCTTAGAAAAGGTGAAAGCAGTCAAAAAAAGTGATTATAATTTGAAACACTATATTCCACATTACCTGCATCCTAAGTAAATTTCACAATTTGACAAATATTTTCATGGAGTTCCTGGTTTTTGTTTTGCTTGATTGTTCTTATTATTAAAATTTAATAATTGCCCAACAATTTGAGGCATTTTTATTCTACTATTCCGTTTATCTTACAAGTTATTTCCAAAAAACAAACCAGTATTCCAAATATGCTGCAGTTCCTCTATTTGAGACAACAATCCAATGGAACTATCATCAACACATACAACATACAGCTCACACCTCCAGTTATGCCATCTCTGAACATCTTGTAGAAAAACCTACATAATGTCACAAGACACCAATACAATCTCAAAAAAATTGCATAATGCCACTTTTCAAGATACATAATATCAGTGCCGTACTCACCAGATGTAGCACCCACCGACTATCATCTATTCCTGTTATTACCAGATGTTCTGTAGGGCAAACAAAAAACTCAAAAAGAAAGACGATATTTAGCAGACACTACATCAATTCTATCTCAGAGGTCAGGCGTTTCATACAATATGTATACACAAATAGCGATCACGTTGGCAATAGGTCATAAATGACGATGGACCTTATACTATTCACTAAGTTTATCTAAAGTACAAATATAAAACAAACGTGAATGGGCAGAAATTTTTAGTGAACCTAATAAATATTCTAATTTGTATGTTTCTATGGAACATTGCGTTCTGATCTGGGTGTAATTTCCAAACACCTTACGAGGTTTCCATCCAGATTAGCTTGGTAGCGTGGCGCAAAATCATGTAGATTTATGTATTGTTCCGGCAGATTTATTCAACCCCAAAATCCGTCGCCGGCACCGGCGGCGGCGGCTAGAATGATAGGTGTTTGTTTCCTCCTCGCTGGGGCGTCATGAATTTTGTACATAGGCGTCTGTTTGACCAAAGATGGGAGAATCTCTGTCTTCCAGATTCATGCCTGATTCAGTTGATCCAATGGTCAAAAACAAATGAAGTTACCCTACATTGCAGCTCAGCACTGGCATTTTTTATGAGCTAGTACTGAGCAGGCTCGCCGCTATTTGTTTGAACGCAGGCGTGCAATGCCGATTTAGCCGCCCCATGTACAACATTACGCACCTTTTGGGTCGGTGAATCACTGGAACGGGTTCGACAACATCCAATCCGCGGAACAGCTCCTGCAATTTCGAGTATCAAATTGAATCTAAAGCCATTGTATAATGTATTATAAGGGCATGAGAAAATAAAAAAAATACAAAAAGTACTTTATCAAAAAATTTTATCTTTAGACATAAATACATATTTATTTGTACAGAAATAGATTTTTTCTTGCCTTTATGTTTCAAATCTTCTATCAATTTTTTCGTATCCAAGCTATCTAAAACTCCATGTTCAATAGAAACTATATATGACCCACACATAAAAAGTTTTTTTTAATCTTTAACTTTGAAAAAGACCTTTCACCGGATGCAACTGTGACTGGCAATGTAAATAATATTCGTATCGCCATTGCTGTGTTTGGAAATGTTGAAATTAAATCATTAGTAAGAGGGTATTGTAACAGCCTATGAGAATCATTAGACTAATGTTCTGGAAAGTGCAATTTCAAAGCTCTAATTTCATTGAATGAATCGATACCGTCAATGTCAGTTTCGCTAGTAGATTCGTCTTTAAGCTTTAAATGTTTACAATCTATCTTTTTGTCATCGTTGTAGTAATTAAATAAGCCGAATATGTCAGAAACAGTTTTTCACTCCTTGAATGTGTCCTTTAGAGTGGTTAGCGTCTGATCTAAGATTCAGAAAAAAAAAATCTACTTTGTATTTAATCTTGGGGTCTAGTAACACTTCGTCACTGTGTTCATATTAAAATTGGGTTGATACACTTCTAAGATGAATCGTGTGTTTATTGGCGAGAAATTTACTTCTATGTTGAGATGCTGAGCTACATTAGTAGCTTCTTGTAATAGCTTCGCGAAGTGCTCATCTGTACGATATTCGGTTAACTTAATAATCAATTTTCCCAACAACAGATTTGTATGTTCATAGTGGGGCTTTGCATAATTTTGCTTAAAGCATTAATTTCGTTTAAAATATCAAACCAAATTATTATTAAGCAAGTAAATCCATAATTTGGAGTGGTCAGAGCAAGCGAATGAGCTTTGTCAGATGTTGCACAGTACCATTCTGACGAATTATTATCAGATATTCCCCGCAAAGCGTCAAATATTTTTTCAAGATGGTACCGTAATGGTTTGACTGCATCGATTCTGCTAGACCATCGCGTGGCTCTTACAGCTTTTAATTTGAAATCTGGTAAACGTAAATTTCTTGAATTATATCAATGAAATTTACAGTTTTGTGCGAAATGTTTGCTGTATCATTGATGACCAAATTTAGACTATTAGCTGAGCAACGTAAAACGAACCTGTCATTAAGGTACACGTACTGTGTCTCACAGGACTGGGGCCTTAGGCCTGGAGCATGGATTTTGTTTAAAAATGCCTGTTCACGTTAAAGCTTAGCTTTTGAAAATCGGTTCAGTGGTAGTGGAGAAAAAAATAGATTTTTGACGTTTCTGAGAATCGCGATCGTATTTTAAAGAAAATGATCTTTTTGGGCGATTATTGACGGTTGGGCGAGAGTGGGTTACAATTATTTGGCGACAGTGTATTTATTAACTTCTAGCTCCAATAATTCTACACGCGTATGATCCATATTTCGCATACATATTACCTCGCATATTTGCCCTTCATACTCGGAACAAATATTTTGTATGTAAGGTGCGCTAGCCGCTGCTGTCTGGAGAACATTGACGCGACGAATTCTTACCTGAACATCTAAGAAGGGGCAATGTAAGAATTGCGACTACTAGGGCAATATAATAATAATAATAATAATGATAATAATAAGAATAGTCGTCTTTATTTGGAAATAGACTAACTGACTGGCGAAGTTTTGCATTTGCTATCCTTACACTTAACCAATCAGTTAGCGATTGGTAACACAATACAGAAATGTATGTCCTACCTTGAGGAAGAAAACAGACAACAAGATCAGAAAATGCGTAAATCAAGAATTACAATTGATCATATATATATATATAGAAATGTTAAGATTAAATGTATAGTGAATTTATAAGCAGTTTAATTTTCTTGCGAAATGTAGACAAAGAATATGAATTAGGTATACACTTCAGGTATTGAATTATACCTGGTAGCTAAATTATATGAGAAACTTCATCTAAATAATGTTGTTTTGTGCCTTATAATTTTCTAAAGGGTCTCCTGTGCACATCCTTACTAAAAATAGTTTTTTCTCTGTGGTACAAGGGCTTGATGCAACAATTTATGTACGAAACTTAAATTATTATAGCTTACTAAATTCTCAAATTTCACCCACTTCAATATTTGGTAACTGGTCAAATTTTCGTAATCAGAAAATGAACCTTACACAATTATTTTGAATAACTTGGATGTTTTTTGCAAAAGCATATTGACGGAAAATAGACAATATTACAGTAATTTAGGACAGATATGAATAAACTCTCGCATAGTTTTTTGCGATGCTTAAAATCTGGTAAATATCGATTTGGTATACGAGTACTTAACCTGCGACGTTTTTGGGACAGAATCTTCACATGTTCAACAAATCTCATTTTAATATCAAAAACTGTACCAAGTATCAACGATGTTGAGGACAATATTTGGTTCATTAAAACACATTGAGTTCTGCCGTGAAGATAATTTTCAAAAAAATACTGCTAATTTATCAAGATAAATATAACTGAGTTTCATAAGTGAAAGCTCATCTTTGATACTATCATGCTAGATACTATGATACTAGACAGACCTTCAAAGTACCAAGAGCAATGACATGGAATCCAGTCACACAAAAATGACCCAAGGTGATATCTGATGTCGGTAGATGATATGACAGCCTCCCATGGGTCCATTTAATTCTCCTACATCATTAAGACCTTGTCTTGTTAAATTATTTTGTTCTGAATAGTCTGAATTGTATGATATCGATCCACGCCTATGAACTCGATGCTCGCGGCACGGCTTGGTTTGCGTAAATTGAAAATACGTGGGGACTCGGATCCAGTTATTGCTTTCACGTTTGCTGAAGGATATACGTGGATAAGAGATAGAGAACACAAGCAGTTTAAAATAAAATTGAGCTTGATGGGATCATACTGAGAAATGGGGATGTGTTTATTTCAAGTTGTATTAATCTAATAAGCTTTTACGGCGGGTTGAATCTCCATAGCTGGAAAACTTATTGTGAGAGACGCATTTAAATTCTGAATAATAATGGATTGGCTGGGTATTCTTTTCCAGTAAGAACTCAGCGAAGTGCTAAAATTTTTATTTGGGCATCTTTCTGCAAGTAAAATGGATTTCCAGTTGAATAATAAAATTCTAATTTCATTCATGTGCTTCCTCTGCCATCTGGGAGATACTAGTAAGTGGTGGCGCTTTTAATAATTTTGGATTATATCAGACTATCGATGCATATTAACATTTAATGTTTAGGTTTTTAATTGCTAGTTAACAATACTATTTGATCAGTTGAGGTTAGGCTCATTCATGAAAAAAGACAAGTAGAGTTACTCAGTGTTTTCTATGTATATAGTACTGGAATGTTGAAAAAGATATTCACTGGTTAAGTAATTCTAGGACAACACAAATCACCAATCTGAGTAGAAAAATACGACTTACCATCAGACATCAGTTTCGTTATTTTTTGAAAAATATGGTGAGTAGCTAAAAGTACATACTTTGTAATGTAACATCTGAAACTGTGGCTAACTACTATTCCTCATGTGTTTCAGCGGTCCGTAGAACCTTTGGCCATTTTTCACTATCTAGTGTACGTTGGACAAAACTGTCAGTCCTGGTTGTCCAGAAACCAGACAATGTCAAAGAAAAAGAGACAGGGAAAGAGAGGAAAAACAAAGAAGAGAAAAGAAAACAGAAGTGTATCAGTTTAAGTGGCTTTTTGACTTGGTACACGGATTCATTTTAAGATGAACTAAAAACAAATTCTGATGCAGGTTTTATTAGACTGTAATTTTGGTTTTACTCAAAGTTCGCGCTAATCTTTGATCACAGTGCGATTCATAGCCTTGAATCACTGAATCACGCAACAGAAGGTTGCTGTGCAATTCCGCTTGACTAAAACGTCGCTGTGACCGCCGCTTAACAGAATCCCTTAAGTAAGGAATGTCAAGGTCTCTGTGCAGTATTCTGTGGCTGACACTTTTGACAATGTTTCTTTTGTCTGTCTTTCAGGTGACAGTTTGTATCTGGTACATTGAAAAATCGGCAGATAACCTCATAGTCTCTTGTCGTTTTTGGTGGGATAACTGTCCCTTTTGAGAGCGAGAAATCTTAGCCCAGATGGACATGGTCTATGTTGATTTGGTGTAGTATCATCTTAAAATTTAGAATGATGGCTTCGCGCAAAATCGGCATCTTACGAACCTTTCAGACTTTGGTAGTAACACACTGTACAGGAATCTGAAAATGAAAGGTAAAAACAAATGAAGTGTCATCTGGAACTTAGATGAAATAAAATATTATCAAAAATGTCATGTGCTGAAGAAGGTCATTGTTGTAACCGAAACGTATACTAGATTATAGAAGAATTTCAAATAAATGTGGTTTCACTGGCTAGAAGCATGGAGGTTATACTTTCTAGCGTCAAGCATCATTCACATCATTATAAATTTTACTTTCTTAATTTTACTTGAAGGTTGCTATTTCTAAAACATTAGTTTCCAATAACCTTACAAACCATTGTCTTGAAAAATAAGTGCCAACATTGTAACTCTACAAAAATGTTCAATAAATCAAATTTTTTCCTAAGGTTACAGGGCCTTCTGAAAGTGAACACTTACCTTTTCAAAAATAACTACATACGTATATATGTGTTTCTTTATTTGTTTATTTAACAACCGATCAAACAGAGAAAATTTCCAAAATAGGCGTCCACAGTATACTTAATCATACTAAGTTGTAAGCACTGTTATTGATAACTCAAATATATGAAACATGAATACAATGGAATGATGTTCAATTCAGTAACGAAAATCATAAAACAGAGAACGGGAACGTAGCTTACTAGCAAGTGACCAAGTTTCTCTTTTTTATCAAGTATTTAAACTTTAGCATTTCACAAGCATGAATATGAGCAAATTTACCATAGTTGTTCAAATTTCTTTGCATTCGTACCAGTGAAGAGTTTAAAACAATATTAGTTCTACAAAACATAATATCGAAATATGCACAGCGTCTAGGATTCACTCTTATCGGTACATTTATATTGATTTTTGATAAAGGGTAGAGGCAGTCAATTTAACTGTTCAAGATTTTGAGAAGAAAACATAAATCTCTCTTAGCAAGAGGTAAGATTTTGAAATGTTCCATTACCAAACTATAATCGTTATATTTATGGGCAATGGTACTTGCCTTATAAGGCAGAATTCGCAAAAACTTATGTTGGACAGACTCAATAATCCTTATGTGGACATGTGTGTGTTCCAAATAATAGACGCGAATGGGAGATTACTATGTATAAACGCATTATATGTATACTGATAACAGGGTGGTAGGATTTTTTATAACCTGTTGCCAGATCATATAAAGAAACTGGATGCGAAAGTTTTTAATTATAAAATTAATGCTTATCTGACTACTAAAGCATTTTACTCGATCAACGAGTATTTGAGCAATAATTTTTCAGACTTGTCGGATTGTTAGCAAATATAATGGTGTTCCTACACTTGGGATCCTCTAGCCTCCTTGAACCTTCTACTAACTCATGTGGTAAATTTTTATAACAATATTTCATAGGTCTTACCATTTTAATGTATATATGTGTATATGTGTATATGTATATATGTATACATATATGTATATATGTGTGTGTGTGTATAAGTAAACATATCTATTGTGTTTATAATATGTATATGCCTGTATCTATGTACGGATATATGTCCTCCTGTTTTTACAACTTATATGGACTTGCTGTATCTGTTTTTATTGAATGATAATGTCATGAGTTGATGCTTTGCTGTTTAATTTGAACATCAGTCTTTGTCAGACTGCTTTTTGTATTAATTTGTTTTCTTTTGACTTGTGTAAGCACGCTGGTGTACTTAACACAAACAAACAGTTGAATTGAATTGAATTGAAGTATCTAAAGTGTCTTCTACTGAAGCCAATGATTCGTTTTATTTATATTTTATATCTAGGACTTATACTGTGTCTCGGCATCCTTTGCACAATATAAACAAACCTACGCAGCTCTAGATGCAAACATCCAGGATAACGAGCTTGACCCCTATATTTGAAAACGACCATATTTTCGAAAACGAGTAGCTAGAATCACTAAGAGGAGGTGGCCTTGGTTCTCTTGCTTTTTGATTACCTGTGTTCCTGAATACTGATTGAACAGTCGCTCCTAGGACCAAATTCTGGAAATCGGTATATCTAGTAGAAAGTGTTTTATTACCCTTTTTAACAGCGTTTGCTGTGTGTTTTGACGTACGTCAATTAAATTTCTGAATGCATCTATTTTCCGCAAAATGTGTGTTTCTAGATTTTTCATATCACTAAACGTATTATTACAGAGATAACTTTGTTTCGTGCCTCTACAAAAAAATTCAATCATCAATCATATTATATGCTTATGCAAGGAAGCATGGTCTACTGAAAGTTGAAACTTATCTTTTCAGAAACAACTACATTAATTTGAGATAACAGAACTAGTGTGCCGTAAAATAGCAGCGTAAATTTTACAAGGAAGTTCAAGTACTGTCCTGTCACATATTTTGTTCCTTGCTTGAAGTTGTCGCCGATCTGTACAAAAACAAACGTTTGTTTACCTTTTCCTAAATTTTCAACATTTGGAGCTGTCTAGGTTTTCTACTGTGTCCACCTGGGCGGTCTTTGCATGATATAAACAAACCTGCACAGCTCTGGATGATACCGTTCAGGATAACGAGCTGGACCTCTAGTAGCTAGTATAATGTGTTCTATTACCTGATCTGACAGATTTTGACGAGAGTTTTGGCGTTTGCCAATCAAATTTGAGAATACATCTATTTTCGGCGTTTCTCGGTTTTTCGTATTATAAAACGTTTTATTACAAAGTTAACTTCGCCTTTAGAGCCCAGACGGATGGACAGCGGGGAGACTTCTGCACTTTTTTCCCGATACTGAATGATGAGCGACTGCTCTATTTGTGTTCAGGAATACAGTTCAACGAAAGGAAGCAGAACCACGACCACTTTATCTCAGTTATTCTATGTCTTCATTTCGAGAATAGGGGTCCTGGAGTCATTCTTCCCAGGCGACTGAAGACCTTCCCCTTCTTATTCTTCTTTGTTTTAGTATGTAATTTAATGCTTTATTTGGCCATTTATCTTCAGTCATCGGTTTCACGTGACCGTATCACACTAGTTGTCTCGTTTCAATTCTGTCTACTGTGTGGAATATACAGTATTTGTCCTTCTTCTAATACAGGGTGTTGAATCGGGAACTCCATCGACAGATTTCTCGAAAAGTAGGCATATGATATTTTTGAAAATTTGGGAGTATACTAACGTCGATAAGACAACGGAAGCTGAAATATTTTCAAGGTGGTAGAACTTCGGTTATACCGAAAGTTGATGCCAAGTTGCTTATTTTAAATTGGACACCGTGGATGTTACTCAATATTCAGATTCTGTATAAAATTCTAATCACATTTCATGTATAATCTCCTATACCCAGGTTCAGCCGTTTTTGACATATTTCAAATTTTATGTCAAAAATGACGTTTGCAGGCCCAAAAATAATTGTTCACTTCCCCTATGTAGAACACCTTATTGATTTTCTGGTAAATAGGGATATAGTTTAATAGTCTTTGTATGATATTTCGATAATTATTTATACATGGTGTTCAAAAAATTAGTATAAGAATTGAATGTCAAAAATTGCCAATCGTCGATTTTTTTAAATGAAAACCCTATATTTTTATAAGTTTATCGCAACAATCATTAAAAATTAGCGTAACTTTATATAGGGTTATCTATTCCAAAAATGTTTACTTTTCGAGCATTTTGCAACTTATTACTCTTCTATTGTAAAACTCCTATAAGTACAGATTTAGTTTTTTACTTAGTCGGCTATGATGACGGGAGGCGGAGAACAAACAATTGCGCTTTATAAAAACGTCACTTTATAATAATGCCCTGCTTCTGTCAGTTTATTCATAACTTATTAATAATAATTATGTCCGCGCGTTTACATTTCACTTACGAAGACTATTTCAATTTATTTATTATAGAAGATAGAAAAAAGAAGACCGGACGCACATACGGCTAAGCGAACAATAGAACATTTCAAAAATTTCGGTTGTGTCAAGCCTAAGATTCAAAGGAATAAACCTTTAGTTAACGATGAAACCATTGAAATAGCAATTTTGGGGTGTTTTTATGCTTTGTCAATGATGTCTTTACGACAAGCTGCACGACAGTAAGGTTTTTTTATGAAAGATACCATTAAAAAAAATTTTGTACAAATACAATTTTCATCCATACAAGCTATCATTAATCCAACAAATAAAAGAAACCGATTTTTAAAAAAAAATTCAATTTGGCGAATTGATTATTACAAGGTATCAAAAAACGATTCTTTCCTGGAAAATATATGGTCAGATGAAGCAAAATGTACCGAAAATGGGCTTTTCAATCGATACAATTCTCATTATTTTGCTAATGAGAACCTTCATCTAATAAGAGAAAGTCAAGAAAATTTAAACGGTAAGTTAGCAATTAACAGTTTTTTTATAAAAGAAACTGATAAGAATGCGCAATATGCAAATACCAGTAGTATCAGTTTCTTAACACGTAAGGTCAGCATTGCCAACATTAGTACTAATTTATCTCCTTTAAAAATATTTGGATACAGTGAACCTCCGGTAATCCGGCAAACATTATGCAGGGCAGTGTCGGACTATCGAATTTGTCGGATTATAGAGCACTGCCTATTCCGGAATTTTTTACAAAAGAGTACCTTGTAATCCGACAAATTACATATCCAATGGTAAGATTATATATGTTATGTATATGTATGTGCTTTGAAGTACAAATCATACATATTTTATGTATCTCGAATTTAGTAAGTTAAATAACAATAGAGAGCTTACGTTTTATTATAAAATTAAGCATAAATGCACATACATATCTACCAAAATAATCAAGAATTATTAATCAGAATCATTAATGAATTTATCAAATTATGAAGCTTGGAAATATTCATCAATTTTTTGTTTGTTTAAGGTTGTTATAACGTGATATCAGAGCTTTGTCCCTCAGTCTTCTCAAAAGTAAAAGTTCGTTGTAGGATGTACCATTCTCTTCAGCCCATTGTAAACCTGGCTCTAAGGCGTGAATTGCGTCTTGTGCTGTGACTTGTGGAGCAGTTGCAATCACGTCGTCGTTATTTTCCTGATGGTGTGTTGTATAATAAGAAACCTCTTTTATAATCTCTTCGTCAGACATTTCATGAAAAACATTTTCCTCTTTATCCATTCCACGGCACCAGATTTCCAAATCTTCCGGACTTATCTGTATTTCAGTAGCGACTTGTTCTATAACTTCCGAAGTAACACTGATTTGTGGAACGTTGCTAGGAGTGGTGACTATATCTGGTCATAACTTTTTCCAAGTCGATTTAATAGTTGATGACGGTAACGCATTCCACGACTGACAAAGAGCAAAAACCAAGTGATTCATATTAAATTCTTTTAAAGTATTTTCTATTGGTTGGTCTTTTGATATGGCTCTCAGAAGTAGGCTTTTCTTATAGTCTTGCTTGACAAACTGAATGATATTCTGGTTCATTGGTTGAATCAGTGCAGTACAATTTGGCGAAAGAAACATCGCAGTGATGCATTTATCCTCAGTTGTTAGTTCTTCTTCAGACGGATGACCGGGAGAGTTATCAAGAAGCAACAACGCTTTTGAGAAAAATTATGATCTTTTAACCATTTCCTAACTTCAGGTATGAAGCATTCATCAAACCACTTCTTGAAAAGGCCTTTTGTCATCCATGCACTTTTTTGTCCGTAATAGTGTACAGGTAAATCAATGTGTTTGAATGTCCGTGGTTTATTAGGTTTCCCAATGACCATCATCTTAAGCGCGTGTGTGCCCGCAGCGTTAGCACATGGTAGCATGGTTACACGCTCATTACTTACTTTTCGTCCAGGTACGGATTTTTCGTTACAAGAAACGAAAGTTTTGTTAGGCATCACACGCCAAAAAAGCCCTGATTCGTCTGCATTGTACACCTGTGACGGGTCAAGATTTAAATCGTTCACCTTTTATAAAAAAGCTTAGCTTTCATGGCCAACATAGGTCCTAAAATTGGTGCATGCCTATTTCTTTCCTGAAGAAACCACATGTACGAGTACAAAGCTTCTTCCACTTCTGGATGTTCAGCTTTCTTGAGCGTCTGTCTCTTGCCTGGCCCGCAGTCAGTAGTTGACACGAACCTTTTGATCTTCTCGTGGTTTCTTTTAATGTCATAAATTGTAGATCGTCCTACGCCGTATTCACTTGCCAAACTACTGAAAGTTTCATTGCGATTTAAGCGGTCTAAAATATCACATTTTTCTTTAATTGTCAATGTTTTGTGCTTCTGCTTCTGAGTTTGTGGTGACATTACTAGGTACTATACTTATTACACACTGAATAAATAGTAAACAATGAACGCACGCTAGGCCGTACCGCTATCACCAGTAGTCAAATTCAAACTAAGTAAAACAATGCTTACGCGTCGAGCACGATAGCGGTTGCGCGTACAAGTTGTAACCTGTTCAAACCTGCCTGATCTACATTAGCGAAGATTGTCAAATATATATGTATGTAATACATATTCAAAGACATGGCCGGATTACAGGGGGCGAAGGATTAGACAGGGGCCGGATTAGACAGGGGCCGGATTATCGGGGGTCCACTATATTAAAGAAAACGTTATGCAGTTATAAAAATTATTATTATTAATACACCATAATATTTTTAGGTGAAGGTTATTTGAACATTCTTTGGAATTTAGAAAACAATTACTTGGATAATTTACCACTTGCTGATCATCGAAATGTATTCTATCAACCTGACGGTGCCCCACCCCAAAACGGACACTTAATAAACAATTTCTTAGAAGCTACGTTTTTCGATCAATGGTTTGCTAATAATGGACCATTCAAGTG